>BKCP01009403.1:1891700-1968377 GCA_008636005.1 Striga asiatica | reverse complement strand
CCGAGTGAAGTGTGTGTATGTGAGAGAGAGAGAGAGAGAGAAAATTGAGTTGGTTCTGCGAGTGGTGTTGATATATTCCTTTGTTTTCAATCTAAGAAAGAGAGATATTTATTATTCCTTTTTTCCCATTCAGATCCAGCAATCTGCAATGGAGAAGAACGTTCGCAATGGAGATGCAGTTGAAAGGCGGCCCAAGACGAAGATCGTGTGCACGCTGGGGCCAGCGTCCCGGTCCGTGCCCATGGTGGAGAAGCTACTTCGGGCCGGGATGAACGTGGCCCGATTCAACTTCTCACACGGATCGCATGAGTACCATCAGGAGACTCTCGATAACCTCCGCACGGCCATGGAGAACACCGGCATCCTCTGCGCCGTCATGCTCGACACCAAGGCCTCTCTCTCGCTCTCTCTCTCTCTCTCTCTCTCTCTCTCTCTCTCTGCTAACTTGCGAACACAATCTTCTTTTCTGTTTCGATTTTGGTTTCCCTTCACTGATTCCATCTTATTTATCATAATTCTGCTTGATTATGTGTTTTCAGCTTCTTCGCCCTCCCTTTTTTCTGCTTCCCTTGTTGCATTGATCCATATCGACCTTTCTTCTTTCTTTGACTTTGTAAATGTTAATATTATCCAATTTATTTTCTTGATGCTTTCTACATTCAGTTTTCCCCAACTTGCCTATACTAATTTTAGAAATTTAACAGCTTGGAGCGGGCAAAACCCCAGCTAACATTGTCAATTTTGACTTAATCATAATTGTACAAGTTTCCATTATTGAACCTTATCTGGTATCAAAATGAACTCAACAATGCATTTATAGTTCTGCCTAATATTTGAAATTAAGATCTCATTATTCGGAAAGATTGTGTTCCCTTACTCCTTGGACTGGCCTAATTGGTATGTGAGCTATAGCTACTAGCCTTCCTTTGTCTGCTCTTTGCCTTTAATAGCATCACAGTTTGTATAATAGGCCTGAATGGTCATTTGACTCTTACATACTTGCTACAGGGCCCGGAAATCCGAACTGGCTTCTTGAAAGATGGCAAGCCTGTTCAACTGAAACAGGGCCAAGAGATTACAATATCCACCGACTACAGCATCAAGGGTGATGAGAAGATGATCTGCATGAGCTACAAAAAGCTGGCTGAGGACGTGAAGCCTGGAAGTGTGATACTCTGTGCTGATGGTACAATATCATTCTCTGTTTTGTCTTGTGACAAAGAACAAGGCTTGGTACAGTGCCGCTGTGAGAACACTGCAGTCTTAGGCGAGAGAAAGAATGTCAACCTTCCTGGGGTCATCGTGGATCTTCCAACTCTGACTGAGAAAGACAAGGAAGATATCTTGAAATGGGGGGTCCCGAATAACATTGACATGATTGCTCTTTCTTTTGTTCGCAAAGGTTCTGACTTGGTGGAGGTCCGCAAGTTGCTGGGTGAACATGCCAAGAACATCCTTCTCATGTCTAAGGTCAGTGGTAGTTTTTTCCTCTACCGAATGAACCGACTGTCTTGAAACCAAACATAACTTTTAAAAACTCAACAAATAAGATCACGCTGGGATTTTCGGTGTTCACACTTCTTAAATCATTGAGTCGTCTGATGTCTGTATCATTGAAATGAAATTTTGTTGATATACCAAAGTTTGTCTTAAGAAATATCCAGATTTGGTTGCTAACAGGTTGGAACTTGTTTAGTTTAGTACTCCTGATCAGAAGTCAGGACTCAGAACATGTTTTGTTTATCATCCCAATAACTAACCTTTCAGCAAAATTACGAAAGCAACCTATCGTTGTTTACCAATTTCGTTACAGCTATTCCTTGTACATTGTGTCACTCTACTCCAGATGCAAAAGCCTAATCCCTTTTCAATTTTGAGAAATGCTACAAGTACATAATACTGTCCATATAGAGTTGTACATAACACTCACATCAAGTGGGTCCTACCAAAAATAAAAAATCAAGTGGAGCCCACTCCATGTGAGTGTTATGTACACCTTTATGTACATTTTTCTTCAATTTTCACCCCCACTTACAATGTGTCAGGTCGAAAATCAAGAAGGGGTGGCAAACTTCGACGACATCCTCGCCAACTCGGACGCCTTCATGGTGGCCAGAGGCGACCTAGGGATGGAAATCCCCATCGAGAAGATATTCCTCGCCCAGAAAGTCATGATCTACAAATGCAACATCCAAGGCAAGCCAGTCGTCACAGCCACACAGATGCTCGAGTCCATGATAAAATCCCCGCGGCCAACCCGCGCAGAGGCCACCGACGTGGCCAACGCCGTTCTCGACGGGACAGACTGCGTAATGCTGAGCGGCGAAACGGCCGCCGGAGCCTACCCAGACCTCGCCGTCCGCACCATGGCCAAAATATGCATCGAGGCCGAGGGCACCATCGACTACGGAGACGTGTTCAAACGGATAACCGTGAACGCGCCGGTCCCCATGAGCCCGCTCGAGAGCCTGGCCTCGTCTGCCGTTAGGACAGCTAATTCTTCTGGGGCTGCGCTTATATTGGTGTTGACGAGAGGAGGGAGCACGGCTAAGCTGGTGGCGAAGTACCGTCCTGGAATGCCGATACTGTCTGTGGTGGTCCCTGAGATTAAGACGGACTCGTTTGATTGGTCGTGTAGCGACGAGTCGCCGGCGAGGCATAGTCTTATTTTCAGGGGTTTGGTTCCGATACTGTGTGCGGGGTCCACGAGAGCTTCCCGTGAGGAGTCGACTGAGGAGGCGCTGGTGTTTGCGCTGGAGCACGCCAAGGGGAAAGGGCTGTGTGGGGTTGGTGATGCTGTTGTGGTTCTTCATCGGATTGGGGCTGCGTCTGTTATCAAGATTGGTACGGTTAAGTGAAGATGGGTGGGTGGGTGCTGTGTGTTTTGGGTGGATTTGGGGGAGTGAGGAATAAAAGGATGGTTGATTGATTTTTCTGTATTGTTTGTTGTGCCATTTGAACTAAGGGCAGAAGACCTTTCGTGATGTTTGTCCTGTCTTATTTCGTGGCTGCGGGGTTTCATGTATGATTTGTGTTGAGAATTTGTTCAACATTTGGGTTGTGTACCTATACAATAAAAAGGGTTTATGTATGGCGTTTCTGTTTTCGTAAATGCTCTTTGATCAGATAACGCAAATAATTCAAATAACTAGGTAGCACGGCAGAGAGAGGGAAATAAAATCCAGGTAAGAATCTCACACATGCAAAATATTTGTAGTTTTGGAGTGTAGCGTAAACATATCTTTAGTGCAGCCAGACCACGGCGATGTAGGTGGGGGAAACAAGGGAAGGCAGTAATTGTGTATCACGGGCGCTTGCAAATTGCAATCAATTTAGAATTGCGCTGTGTGCGGTTGATAGTCGACTATATCGACTATGTACGTCGTACTCACAAGAGAGCTTGTGTTGTTGCCATGAAATCACGCTGGCACTTATAACGACAATAAGACCGGAATTGACTTAGGGGAAAAAAAAAAAAAACCGGAATTGAATGGAAACTCCATGGTATTAATTGACAAAAGTATTACAATGTGCCTTTGGAGAGGTGACCCAAATGAAATTACAAGGTCACCACGTTTTCAATTACAACAAGCCTTACTTTGGTGTTTAGTTTACACGATTGTACTTGTAGATCCATTACGCTCAATGGCTTTTAGGCCAATTGGTGGTTCTACATGATGCGAAATCATCTAAGACACTAAATCATAAATTATTGTTGCTTTCTATGGTCTTGCATCATCGTCTCGAAGCATCTCATCGTATAAACAAGAGATTAATTTCACATTCATAGGGACTAAGTCCAAAGACTTTTTAAAAAGCATAAACTCATAGTTTCGCGCTTACCAGAGACTGGGTCCAAATACTTTCTCATCAATCATGAATTTATGACACTTTCTCATCAATCATGAATTTATGACAGTCACTTTGTAACGCTCCCACTACAATGAGCACCTCATCATATTACATGGGATCAGTTTCAGTCTCACTAGAGACTAAATGAAAAGACTTTTTCAAGGGCATGAACTTATAGTTTCATGCTTAAGAGACTGAGTCCAAAGACTCTCTTATAGTCACGAATATATGTGGCTGCCTAGCAACCCTCCCATTACGACGGGATATCTCTGTCAAAGGTGTATTACTAGTAATGTCGTGTTGCAGTTTTATTGTGGGTTAACATTTCATACACATAGAAAAATTTAAAATATTATTTTTGATAAATTTAATGTAAAAATCCAGGAGCCATTTTAAATTAATTATTAATTTGTTATTTATTATTATTGTATATTCATACATATAATTTCATAATAAAAGTATAAATTATTTAAATATATTAAATATTATTCTCTCTGTTTCTTTTTAGATGTCGTTAGGTTGTCATTTTTTTTGTAAATTAGTTGTCATTAGAAATATTTTATTCATTCTTTTAAGTTTATCTTCTTTAAAAAATCTTAGCAGAATCACCAAAAAACCTTACTCCCTTATCATTATCTTTAAGAACTTTTTTCTCTTTTGTTTATCTCGCGAATTTTGTGTTTCTCAGTCTAGTTTTTTGTAGTTTCATTCTACAATTCCCACTCACAAATAAACTTTTCAATTTTCATTCTACGATTCTCAAAATGAATTTTAGAAATTTTATTTTCCCACCTTTTTTCTTTTCAATATTTTTTCATCTTTTCTTAAATTATTTATATGTAGAGGGTAAAAGTCTGATCAATTGTGATGATTCAAAATACATCATGAATGGAGTGTTGAAAGAAGAAATAAAAAAATTCAATGACATATGAAAATGTGATTATGAAGACAGAACGACAAAGAATTAGAAAGTATGAAGACAGAAAGTGAAAATTATTGGAGAAATGGAATGAAAATTATTTGAGAAATGGAAGATGAAACTGAAGTGTCACGGCCTAATAGTTTTATGTTTATCCAAATAGAAATAGAGAGAGTAATTATCTATAACAATTTAAAAGAATTAGTATATAAGATAATTACACAACTCATACAAATAGTAATTTAGAAATTTTAAACTATAACGACATCTATACTTATATTAAAAGGAGTCTTATTTACCAAATTAAGTAACCAGAAAAGTTAACAGCATTTATTGCATTACTATTTCCGTATTATACGATCTATACTTATATTAAAGGCTTAATGGCGGGAAAATACACGACCTTTACGTGTTTGGCCATTTAATCACCACCTTTAGACCTTGGCAAATAAATACATGACCTTTACATTTTTGGCAACCCGATACATGGTTTTAACTGCCGTTATCTTCCGTTAACAGAAATCCTACGTGGCTTTTGACACACCAAATGGACATCCGAGTCAGCGCCCAGGTGGCAAATCGTGCACATGTGGCAGAATTGTAAAAATTTGCAAAAATAATGCAAGAAGGGGAATTGAACCTTGTACCTCTAGTATATAAGATAGGCTTATGAGCCACTTGATCCAACCCAGCTTATGTTAAGTATGGGACTTCATTTATATATATACCAACATCATTTTATCTATATTATATAAATTTATGCAACTTTTAATTATAATACATATAAATAATTTATTTATTAAATATATACAAATTTATTTGTTAAATATTATATATTATAATAAATAAATAATATATTAAATAAATAAATTTTTATTAAATAAATAAATATTATTTTAAATATGAAATATTATTAAATAAATAAATTATATTTTTACTTATTTAGTTTTAGTTCGTAATTTAATATGTTAAATAAAGTAAATAGTATATATTAAATAAATTAAATATTATTAAATAAATAATATATTAAATAAAATAAATATTATTTTATTTTAAAAACTAAAATAATGAATAATATTTTTTATTTAGTTTTTTATCGTAATTTAATATAATAAATAACATAAACATTATATATTATATTAAATAAATAATATATTAAAAAAATTATATTTTATTATATTTATAAATATTATTAAATAAATAAATTATATTTAGTTCGTAATTTAATATATTAAATAAAGTAATATTATATTAAATAAACAATATATTAAATAAATTAATTTTTATTAAATAAATAAATAAAATATTAAATATCATATATTATATTAAATAAATAATCTATCAAATTAATTAAATTTTATGAAATAAATATATTAAATTTTATTTTATTTAACATATTAAATTATGAACTAAAACAAAATAAATAAAAAATATTATATGTTATTTAGTTTTTAATTATATATTTTATTTAATTTTAATTTATTGTATTATTTATTTATTTACTATATTTAGTATTTATTTTATTATTTATTATTTTTATAAATAAATAATATTGTATTATTTAATATCTTTATTTATATAATATATATTTAATATATTTATTCATTTAGTAAATAATTATTTAATATATAAAAATAATTAAATTTAAATCAAGTGAATTAATATAAAAATAACATTAATGAGAATAAAAGTTTGATTAAACAAGAATGTAATATTATTTATTTATTTAGTTTACTTATTTTTATTTCATAATTAGTATATATTTAATGAATAAATTATTTATAAGTACTATAATTGAAAGTTATATAAATTTTATACAATATAGATAAAATGATGTTGGTATATATATAAATGAAGTCCCATACTTAACATAAGTTGGGTTGGATCAAGTGGCTCATAAGCCTTTCTTATATACTAGAGGTACAAGGTTCAACTCCTCTTCTTGCATTACTTTTGCAATTTTTTGCAATTCTGCCACATGTGCACGATTTGCCACCTGGGCGCTGACTTGGATGTCCATTTGGTGTGTCAAAAGCCACGTAGGATTTCCGTTAACGAAAGATAACGGCAGTTAAAACCATGTATCGAGTTGCCAAAAATGTAAAGGTCATGTATTTATTTGCCAAGGTCTAAAGGTGGTGATTAAATGGCCAAACACGTAAAGGTCGTGTATTTTCCCGCCATTAAGCCTATATTAAAAGACATTCTATTTACTACATTTACTATCCAGAAAAGTCAACTACATTAAATGCCATTACTATTTTGGTATTATAATATTTTATTTATTTAATTGATTTATTTATTTGTTTTATTTTAAAAAAGTAAGTATAATAAAAAGATTTTAATAATAAAAAAATCAAATACCAAATAAATTTGTACACTTTGACTTATTTGATTATATTTGGTATTTGATTATACCAAAATATATTCCTATTTGATTATACCAAAATATATTCCTATTCTTATTTGTCAAAATTAAGTATAGATTTGATTATATTATAAAATCATAAAAAAAATATTAAATCCATATTGTAAAAAAAAAAAAAATCATATAATTTCATAACAATTCTACTACACTATTTAACAATATTCTTTTTTTATTATATAATAAAATAATAATTAAATATTATATGGTGAACAACAATAAGTAAAACTGTTACTTTCTCTTATATCAAGCGATAAATTTATATGCTAAAATTAAATTTTTATTAGTATAAATGTTTTAGTGAGACAATATATTAATTATTTTACAAGCTAGCCCTAACATGCTCATATTTAATGTTTTAAAAGATGTAGAAAAAAACTTATAATAACTCTATTGTTTTTTATACTTAAACGTTGATTAAAAGAGGTAAAAATTCCTAATTTTTTAGACTTAAACGTTACTTAACACCATAGATTGAGAGTTTATATTTAGTAAAATTCCTAATTATAATAAAAAAAATTAATTTTTGCTATATTTTAGAATATCTATAAATTCATTATAAAAAAAAAAAGAAAAAAACTACAATGAAAAAAGCAAGTCAGCTATATATCGATTTGTTGTACTCCTCAAATCACATTCACAATTTAGCTACAAGGAAAGGAAACTCTAATCAAAATATTATTTTGTCAGTAGTCTTAATGTACAAGAGACTTTAAGACTCCACTTGAATATTATAAAACTTTTATTGAACATTGTACAATTTTCTTGCGTATTATAAACTTTTATTGAATATTGCATCTTATAATATAATATTCTCCAAATAAATATTGGTAACACAAAACACTCCAACCGGCTTGAAATCAGCTTTCCTCCTTCTTTCTCGTCGGTAGAACGCCGCGTTCCTGCACATAACTCTCACACCGGAGGGGTTTTCCGGTGAAGAGCCTCCGATGCGTAAGTCAGTATGTGTTTGTTCAATTCTCCAAAGTAAAGAATGGATAAATCGTAGGCTACAAGAAAAGACGCACTCCCATATATATAGGAGTGAGATACCTGCCCTAGGAATTGCCCGGCTTTTGGTGAGCTGTCCTGCCCGTCCGTACACACATAGTGTGCGTGTGTCAGAGATTGTCAGAGGTGGTTTTCGCCACTATCACTCTGCACCAATATATTCTCGCCACGTGTCCTTCTGAGCTGAGAGAGATTATTCTTCTGCGCAAGCCGTTGGGATCTTCTAACGCTATCCACGCGCCTTCTCGCGTTCAAGCCACGCTCTAGATTGCTCTTCACCCGTTGGTGTTCGATCTCCTCCCTTTTGGTCGATCCTCGACCAGCTCTGTTATTCTGCTCGATCTCCTCCCTTTTGGTCGATCCTCGACCAGTTCTGCTATTCTGCTCGATCTCCTTCTTTTTGGTCGATCATCCTTCTACCGATCCTGTTTTCTCCACTTCGAGGTTGCTCGACCGATGATGCAAACCGGTCTATTTCTCAGCTATATAATATCCCATATCATCTAGTCCCCCCCACTCTGGTCGAGTCTAAATGACTCGATCTAAGAGTGAATTCCGGATGACTTCTTCGTTCTACCACCCTCTCGACCTCCTGCTTGCATCTGATCTTCTCTCCTTATCTCTTATGTCAAGGCCACCACCATTCTTCGACCACGCGATCGATTTTATGATGCGTTTTAAATTGTCTTTCATTCCCATTTATTACTAGCGTAATTTCCGCCTGCCATATGTCCTTTCCGTTCAGTTCCTTTAATCATCGTGCCTCTTCGCGATTTGTGTTGTTTTGCTATCTGTGCCCCTTTAATTTTTCCCACCGTTGGATCTTCATTTATCTAACGGTCATCTCTCTTAACTTGTCACCTTATTCATCTGTACTCCTATAAGTACGGCTTAGCCAATTTTTCGTCTTATTTCACCTTTTGCAATTTCGAACTCCCTTGCGCTCTGATTTCTTCCTCTGCAAATTGTTCTTTCCTGCTCTCGGCGTCTTTTCAAGAAATTTCCGGCGACCACTTCTCTACTGCAACCATGAGTAAGTCTTCTATGCTTCAATTTACATTTGCGTGCATTTATTTTGTTAAATTTTCCGATTTTCTCTATTGTTTCTTCTTTTTCCCAAATCCCTCTCGTCTCGTCTGTGGCAAAAAACCTCCTTCTTTGCTTTAAAAAACCTAACTCCTTTTTCTTCCTCTCACTTCTTCGTTCTGCTTTTCAGATTCCGCTGATTCTAACACACCAAGCCACCACTCTGTCGAAGACGAGATCACCACATCATCCTTCCCCGCTCATCGGCCTATTTCTCACTCACCTTCCCGCTCCGTCGAAGAGATCTACAATCCCACTCCCCTCAGGGCTCTTCGCCCTTCTGATTGTGCCATATCCTCTCCTCCTCGCCGACCTACTCGTCTGATTGACGAATCAGACGAGGATGCCCTTGACCACATCCCCCTCAATCGCCGTCGGCCAGCGTTTGGGGCTTCTGACGCTGCAGAAGAAGCTCTAGATGCTGCTGAGGAGGATGAAGATAATACTCCCCTTTCTCACCATTCCGTTTTCGCTAAAGTCGTCCCTCCTTCTAGCCTTAATAAAAGTGCTCCAAAATCCTCGACCGCTGCCGCACCTCGTGCATCTTCCGCTGCCCCTTTCTTTACCTCACCTAAGGCTGCTCCGAAGAAGGGTAAGTCGACCAGAGTATCTTCTTCTTCTAAGAAGATTTTTTCCTCCTCTCGCTCTCTCATTGCTGGTTGGCTGAATGCTGAAGAAATTGGCTATCCTACCCGTTGGGCTTTTGTTTTTTCCAGCCCTCAGGATACCTATGATAACTCTCCTCCAAACTGCTACACTTTCTTCGAGATTCAATTTAAACTTGGCGTTCGTTTTCCCTTAAGCCAGGATCTGCTCGATCTTTGTAAGTGGTTCGACCTGCCCTTGAACCAACTTCCCCCTAATGCCATTCGTTTCATCACCATTTTCATCATCCTTTGCCACATCCGTCTAGGTCGGCTCGACCTAGATTTCTTCCATTATTGCTACACACCCTCGAAACATACAAGGGACTCTATCTCAAGAGTCGCCACGATGTCCATTTCATTTCGGACACTCCTTCCAACGTCCCCAAGTGGAAAGACAAATTCGGCTTTGTCCAGCCTGACCCCGCTTTCCCTTGGGTGTCGTCTCCTTGGCTTAAAGAACTCCCACGTGAGTACTCCACACCTTCAACCAATGCGCTCTTCGACCAGCGGATTGCCATATGGAATAGCAAACCCGTCGCGTCGAAGACCCTGCTCGAGGATGAGAACCTCCTGCATTTCTGTGGACTTCTTACCCACAAACCTTGTCCTTTCCCTAGCCAGAAAATTTTCGATCTTATCCAGATCAAAGATGACCCAGGTATATGTTGTCCTTGAATAGACTCGAGCATCATCATGTTCGTTTCACGTATTGTTTATTTATTGTGGCATTAACTTGTTCGTAACTTTTTGCAGAGATGCCTGCTATCCCTTTGCCTAAGCGAAATGCTCCTTTGAGGAGGAAGCAAGCCATTGAGGAATCGAGCTCGAGGCCAGCTGACTCGACCACCTCCAAATCCACTCGCTCGACTTCACCGCCTCCAGAGATGACCGTCGAGCAACCTTCCGTGACTATCCCTCAAGCTGACCAGCCCCCCGAGCAACCAGAACAGCTCGAGAGATCAGCATCTCCTCCGTCGCGGTCTCCTCCGCACGACCAGCCCACTCCAACTATTCATATTCCCGCCTCTCCCGAGAAGGCTATGCTCGAGGAGAGTTAACATAAGCGATCCCTTGTTGGAGGGGATGAGAGTGCTGGGAAACGCCGCCGTGTCGGGGAGACCTCCCTCTCGATCACCACGTACGACGGTCCGAGGTTCTCGAATTACCTCTGGGATGTTCTTCCCTCCGTCGACCACCCTATCGATCGTTACAATGACGGTCGCATCCTTCGAGACCGGGGTGATCGAATTGCCCGATGGCTGGCTCAGGTAATTTACTATAATTTTAGGGTTATCCATTTTATTTCATTTCTTTCCCTCGTCAGTGCTCTAATACTTTCTTTTATGTGCCCTTGTAGGGCATGGTCGAGCTCGCACCGCTAATCGAGCAGACGTTAGCTAGCCCGGGTCGGTCCATCTCAGCCCTCGAGCGAAGCAATCTCCAGCTTGGCACTCGGCTGGATGAGATGGTCGTCAAGGCCAATGCCCTTCACGATAGGCTGAAGGAGTCGGCCGCTCGGAATAAGGCTCTCTCCGCCGAGAAGAAGACGCTCGAGGGGGCCTGAAATCCTTCGAGGAGGCCCTCGCAGCTGAGCGAGCGGAGAAAGAGGCCCTCCTGGCCTCCAAAAAGGCTCTTGAGGCTGCGCTCGAAGAGGAGAAGTTAGCTCGGGCTCGTGAAAACGTTGCTTTCGAGCAGAGAGCTAAGCCCTTGGTCGATGAGGCTGCCCTTCGGGCCCGGAAAATGGTCTTCCACACGACCGCCGGTCGATGTTTCCTTCAGGCTTACCGTGAGCAAGTGGTGGCTACATTCAAGCAGTCGCCACAATATCTAAAAGATGTGCAAGATTATGGCACCCATTGCTTTGGGGCCATCATGCAGCAAGCCGGGGTTCAGGTAGCCGAGGACGGTTCGAGGAGTTCAACATGGAGGACGGTCCGGCCTGCTCGAGCTCGTCGTGGATCAGGACGACCTGCTGAAGTGCACTTTCAAACTCCCCGACGGCTACATTCCTCCCCTTGCTCGACAAACTCAGGCAACCGATGGAGCTGGGTCGACCTCTGGCTCAAGCCAGCCAACTGAGCCTGTAGGGCAGTAGCTCGAGCCGCCACCAGAGCAGGCCTCCAATGACCCCGATTTTAATGCTGATCCGAATGCTGCCTCATAAAATTGTAATTTAATTTCTGTTTGTCTCATTTTTGTTGCGTTTTTCGTGTTTATTTTATCTTTCTTTTTCCTCATTTTAGGTCGTTTCTTTAGTTTTTAATCCGTTTCGTGTTTTATTATGTGTTTCCTTCATGAATCCCAGTTTCCTTCACCGCGGCCGCGGAGAGAAGAAGTCGCGGCCGCGAGGGTCCCAAAACATCCCAAAACTGGCCAGATGATCTCGCAGCCTCGGAGTGGTCGCGGCCGCGGGATTTCTTCACCGCGGCCACAAAGGAGGAAGTCGCGGCCGCGGGAGTGGCGACGAGCAGATTTTTTTTTCGAATTTTTGATCAGTTTTTGAGGACGTTCAACCTAGGTTTTATCATTCTCTCGTACTTTTTCACCCCAGAACTCAGTTTTCTCTTATCTTTCACTTAGAATTGATCTTGGAATGTGAAAACACAAAGAGTAAGCTTTAGGATTTGGATTATTCATTGCTTTTCGACATTGGATTCATATTTAATCGTAAGCTTTCTTTCTTTGTTTTATCTATGATTATGATGGCTTGGATTGATGTGTATGTTGATGTTGAATCTATGATGGAGTAGCTAAATCCGTAAGCTAGGGATAGGGGATTAATGTTTTGGATTCGTATGTAATTGTTGGGATTCATTGATCGTTCAATTTGTGCGAGTTGTTCTTAAATAGGGTTTCAATTATCATACTTGAAAGTTGAGAATTGTTGAAGGGTGACACTTCAATTTCCAATTGATTTTGATTGAATTTGATTCATTCTTGCATGATGTTGTTAATGCTAAACGGACTAGTTGGTTAAACACCTTCTAGTTCAATTCAATCGACTTTTAGAACCGAAAGGGGAGGAGTCGATAGAAATAGGCTCGTATAAACTAGGCTTGTTCGTAACGGTATTGCCTAGGTGTTAAATGACCCATTAATTCGCCGTTCACGTCTGTCCTCTTGTTACGAAGAGTTATTGAGGATAAATCTCTGAACGAGTGAATTATTCGAATCATTTAACCGAACGATCACTGGCCCGATAGTTGCAATTCGAGCCAAAACGGATATCCCCGACTCTCTAGCTTCTTTAATATTGCTTGTTCATCGTCTTTGCTTTGCTATTTCTATTTGCTTAATTTGAAGTTTTACGTAGTTGATAATCAAACCAAATCATCTGAATTAGAATGTTTAGGAATTTTATCTCTTTTATCTGTGCTTGAATAAACGTGATAAGTATTCCGGCTAACCTTCCTCGTGAGACACGACCCGATGTTCGAATCTTGTGATTCTACTCTGGTAAAAATTATTACAACAAAATGGCGCCGTTGCCGGGGAAGGTTTAGGACATATTTTGTGCGCTTATTCATCTTATTTTCGTGTTTCTCTTTGGTTTTGTGTTTTCCTTATTTTTGGTGTTTCTTTTTCTTGTTTTATTTTCTTTTCTTTACTATTGGTTCTCGTAACTTGTTTGTTGCCTGAGTGTATGCGTACCAGGAGTGGACGTAAACTATCTCCAATTAAGAAACCCTTCAACGAGAGCCTGAGAGAGCTGCTGGACGAGCTTACTCTCGAGCGACACGAAGAAGGCGAGCATTCACCAGAACCATCTGAGGGGAGTAACCTAGACATGGCTGCACAACAACCGCCTCGCAACATCCTCAGAGACTTGGCCCAACCCATAATCGGGCCAATCACTTCATGCATCCGGTTGCCACAAGAAGCCCGAAACTATGAGCTGAAGATGATCCACTACAACCAGTTACCATCTTTCCATGGTCTTCCAAATGAGGATCCACTCCACTTCCTCCGCGAGTTCTACAATGTCCTCCAGACGTTCCCTCTTCACGGACTTATCGAGGACCAGCTAAAGATGCGATGCTTCCCAGAGACTCTGAAGGACCGGGCCAAGGCCTGGCTCATGACCCTCACACCGGATTCTCTCACGACTTGGGCCGAAGGCTACACCAAATTCGTCGGGAAGTACTATTCCCATCAGAAGGCCCAAGATATCCGGTCTCAAATTGTCTCCTTTGCTCAGTTGCCAAATGAGCCTCTTCATGAGGCCTGGGAACGATTTAAGGACCTCCAACGGCAGTGCCCGCATCATAACCTCTCATAAAGGTTATTGGCGAATTGCTTCTACGACTCCCTCCACCAGAACTTGCAGTACATGGTGGATAATGCAGCCGGAGGAGACATTGGGGCAAAAACGGCAGAGGAGATGATGGGGATATATGAGACGATGAGTGTTAACTCATCTCAGAAGAGCGTCCGAGGGAAGAGGTCCTCAGTGAATGAGGTCGGATCGGGAAACAACGTCATGGCCCAGCAGTTAGCCGAGCTCACGGAGCAGATGCGGCTACTAAACGCAAGAGGAGCTTCACCAGTTCAGACTATGGCTGTGAATGTGTGCGGAGCCTGTGGAATCCAGGGGCACAACTCTGAGGTGTGCCCGTTGGCTATCGAGCCGAATTACGGAGGGCAGAATGTTGAGGTTAACGCATTACAGGGGTATCAGAACCGGCCCGGAAACGACCCCTACTCGAACACGTACAACCCCGGGTGGAGAAACCACCCAAGCTTCTCCTGGTCTAACAACAACTCCCAGCAGCCGCCTCAACCTAACTTTGTTCCCCATCAGCAGCAACACAGGGGAGAAATGTTAAGGTTGCCAGCACCAGAAGCCGGACCGAGCCCGACAAACTCAGATGAGAATCTGGATAAGATCCTCCAGTTTTTGGCCGACAACAAGCAACGAACCATGAACAACGAGGCTTCCATTAAGCGCCTCGAGACGCAAGTGGGACAGTTAGCCACACGGGTCGGGACCATCGAGACTGAACTAAATAAAGGAAAGCTACCAAGCCAGCCGGAGCATGCAAATGCAGTAACCGTGATTATGCCCGAAGAGGTGAAAGAAGAAAAAGAGGGCCCAAATGAGCGAGGGAGGACAGAAGAAGCTCCAGTGACACCACCACCCGAGCCTACTTTACACAGATCCCCGAACCCTTACCGACCGAAGATTCCTTTCCCGAGCCGACTATTGGAGGAGAAGGACCGCACTATAACTCGGGACCTTCATGCGATGTTGGCCAAGGCCAATGTCGACTTATCTCCTCCCGAGGTGTTGAAGAAAATACCGGCCCATGCACGATTCTTCAAGGAAGTGGCCACGAGCAAGAAGCGGTTCGACAATGATGATGAGGTGATAATTTGTGAGGCGGCGAGTGTCTTCCAGCATGACTTGCCGAAGAAAGAAAAGGATCCCGGAGGCTTCGTGATCACTATGGCCTTCGGGAATGGGGAAGAGACATCGGGATTGCTTGATCTTGGAGCAGACATTAACCTCATGCCACTTGCAGTTTACCACCGACTCGGGCTAGGAAAGTTGAAGCCCACCGGCATGCGCCTACAGCTGGCTGATCGCTCATACCGTCGACCAGAAGGGATCGTGGAGGATGTGCTTGTTCGAATAGGAAAGTTGATAGTCCCCGTGGACTTCGTAGTGCTCGATGTGGGGAACGTGGAAGCAAATAGAAAACAACACTCCATTCTCCTTGGACGACCCTTCATGGCGACCACTAGTACTGTTATTGATGTGAGGAAGGGGACGGCGAGCATGACAGTGTTGACCGAGTCCATCACCATCTCCGTTCGAGAGACCCAGCCTGAGCCGCAGGCAAATGTTGTGGAAGACTGTGCTTACCTCAGGGCGATTGAACAGCTCACTGAGGGCGCGTGTGTGCGGGAACACGCGAAGAGATCATTGCAGGACCGTGTCCATGTCCAAACGGAGTACCATTCTGACCGAGCCACTATCCCTCCCCAGCTGACTTCGAAGGAGCTGCCCCGATCTGAATGGGGCGAGAGATTTGAGTTGACAAAGGCCCACCGCTGTTCGGGGCCTGACTACCTCCAACTGCCACTGCACCACCGGATTCACAGTGACTAGTCTAGTCACTGTGCCCTGTACGTTTGTATCTTTTCCCTTCTCTTTATTTTTCGTATTTGGTTTAGTTTTTTTTTTTTTTTTTTTTTTATGTTGGTTGATTATATGGGTAAACTTTCCTTGCACTGATGATCGACAATGGGGACATTGTTCGGTTTTAAGTGTGGGGGAGTTTTTACATGATTATGTGGCTTATGTGGTTGACCAGGTCTAGTTCTTTTAGGTTGGTTTCATTTTCTGTTTTTATTTTAGTGTCCTATCTTGAGTCAGCTGTGTGTTTTTTAGTATGGATTATGGTGAATTTTGAGATTCGTTGATGATTATTGATGACGTTGAGGAGATGTGATGATGATCATGACCAATATGCTTTGATGAACTTGATGTGTCGTTTTGTTGGACACTTATTTACCTGATGTGAGGTTTGAGCCTTATGTTGTTTCTTGAGAGTCATTGGTCGAAATTTGTGTTGATCAGAACTTGCTTTGAGTCTGTTTTGAAATGAAGTGATTAAAGTTGTGATTTGTGAAAATGATTGAGGCATTTCCTTGACATTGCTCGTTTTAGCCTTTTCATTGACCTTGAACATATATTTTCATTAGTAGCCCGTTGAGCCTTGAACCTTGTTTCTTGTCGACCGAATTGATTGAATTTCTTGAGATTTAAAAGTGCAATTGTTATGATGACGGGTTTCTACTATGTGTTTGGAGAAGGTTTATAACTTGCTTGAGTTGCATTTTGAGTGCCTGCAAAAAAAAAATAATAAAAAAAAAACAAACAAAAGAAAAAAAGGAGACTCGCAAGACGGACTAAAGGATTTTACTCCGCTTACTTGTCGAAATTCACAAAAAAAAAAACTAAGTACTTAATTTGCATTTCAGCTTGAGCATGTGTGAGTAGTGTATGGAGTTTTTGGTGGGAATGATTAGTTTCTTGTTGATTACGGATAAGTGGTGGGATATTCGAGTATTTATGTGCTCAAGAGTGTGACTGTTTATTTGAGCCACTTTATCTTCTTATTTGTCCTTCCTTTGATACCTACATTACAACCCAGAAGTCCTCTTGATTTGCACTTCATGATTTTTGATTATTTTAGAGTATGAATAGACGATAAGGAAGCTTATGTTGATGCATGATGATCGACCAATTTGAGCGTATCCACTTCATATTTATCAAAGAAGCAGAGTGAGGCATATATATGTTCGATATTATCATGCTTGAGCGTCTGTGTTCTCAAAATGTTGCATTAGAGTGTAATTGAGGTGTGCTATATTGGTCATTGGAAGTCTCCTCGGCTAAGTTGATTAATTTGATGCTTGTCTTATTTGAAGCTGTTATCCATGCTCATTTGCTTGCTTTCGTGTCTTTTCTTTTCTTTTTGTTCGGGACGAACAAAGGTCTTAGTGTGGGGGAGTTGTTTGTCTCATTTTTGTTGCGTTTTTCGTGTTTATTTTATCTTTCTTTTTCCCCATTTTAGGTCGTTTCTTTAGTTTTTAGTCCGTTTCGTGTTTTATTATGTGTTTTCCTTCATCTTGAGTCCTTAGGTGTTTTTCGTTTGTTTTTCCGGTTTTCTTTTGTGTTTTGTCATTTTTTTGTGTGTAGGTCAGGAGCTTTGGGCGAATTTTATCTTCAGGAAAAGTTGGTTTTGAGAGCATAACTGGATAGATGGGTTCGTTGGTGACGCATGGCAAAAAACGGAACTCAATTCCGAGTTCGGACGAGCCCAAACGAGTTCGAAACGTAAAGTAGCGCGCAGCTGCCCAGTTTCCTTCACCGCGGCCGCGGAGAGGAGAAGTCGCGGCCGCGAGGGTCCCAAAACATCCCTAAACAGGCCAGATGAGCTCGCGGCCTCGGAGATGGTCGCGGCCTCGGGATTTCTTCACCGCGGCCGCGGAGGAGGAAGTCGTGGCCGCGGGAGTCGCGACGAGCAGATTTTTATTTCGGATTTTTGATCAGTTTTTGAGGACGTTCAACCTAGGTTTTATCATTCTCTCGTACTTTTTCACCCAAGAACTCAGTTTTCTCTTATCTTTCACTTGGAATTGATCTTGGAATGTGAAAACACCAAGAGTAAGCTTTAGGATTTGGATTGTTCATTGCTTTTCGACATTGGATTCATATTTAATCGTAAGCTTTCTTTCTTTGTTTTATCTATGATTATGATGGCTTGGATTGATGTGTATGTTGATGTTGAATCTATGATGAGTAGCTAAATCCATAAGCTAGGGATAGGGGATTAATGTTTTGGATTCGTATGTAATTGTTGGGATTCATTGATCGTTCAATTTGTGCCAGTTGTTCTTAAATAGGGTTTCAATTATCATACTTGAAAGTTGAGAATTGTTGAAGGGTGACACTTCAATTTCCAATTGATTTCGATTGAATTTGATTCGTTCTTGCATGATGTTGTTAATGCTAAACGGACTAGTTGGTTAAACACCTTCTAGTTCAATTCAATCGACTTTTAGAACCGAAAGGGGAGGAGTCGATAGAAATAGGCTCGTATAAACTAGGCTTGTTCGTAACGGTATTGCCTAGGTGTTAAATGACCCGTTAATTCGCCGTTCACGTCTGTCCTCTTGTTACGAAGAGTTATTGAGGATAATTCTCTGAACAAGTGAATTATTCGAATCATTTAACCGAACGATCACTGGCCCGATAGTTGCAATTCGAGCCAAAACGGATATCCCCGACTCCCTAGCTTCTTTAATATTGCTTGTTCATCGTCTTTGCTTTGCTATTTCTATTTGCTTAATTTGAAGTTTTACGTAGTTGATAATCAAACCAAATCATCTGAATTAGAATGTTTAGGAATTTTATCTCTTTTATCTGTGCTTGAATAAACGTGCTAAGTATTCCGGCTAACCTTCCTCGTGAGACACGACCCGGTATTCGAATCTTGTGATTCTACTCCGGTAAAAATTATTACAACAATTTCTGTTGAACATTGTACTCCTTTTGCGTTAAATGAATATCATTCCTGTTGAAGTTTTCGAATTCTCATTATTTCACGTTATTCGTCTGTCAATGTATCATTGTGTATGGTATTTTCATTATTCCTCCTGTGTTATCTCTATGCGTCGATGTCATTTCGACCGATTTTTAAAGTCACGCCATTCATTCACTTAACTAATCCAGATAAATTAAATGAATACCAATGACTTTAAATGCCTCCTGGCACATGTCCACCCTCAGAGTGGTGGTCGTTACATGCGACCATCCAGCCTCTCGGCCTTAGTCGTGATGGATTGTTCTTCGAGCACATGTCCACCCTCAAATGAGTGGTCGTTACATGCGACCATCCAGCCTCTCGGCCTTTAAAATTGTAAGCCTGAATAAATAGCTTTAAAATTGTGCACCCCGTGCATCGCACGGGCTCTGTACTAGTTTAAATAGAAACATAGGGAGAAATACCGGTATAGTAAGACTCCCGCAATCTTTCGTGTCCATTTTCTGACCAACCTCCTCTCCACCACCTGCGTCGGTCGTTCCGCACGATTCCGAGTACAAATTAACGTGGGCTCTGCAAAAATTGATCTTCTTTGCGTCGGTAAACATCGTATACATCCAGGTGAATAAAGGGGGTCTCAATCTCTTCATTCTTTCATTATCTCGTATCCCTTTACTGCCCATCATCGTCTTTCAGATCCACCTTTGCCCGCTGGAAATTTGTTGAATTATCGGCCAGCATTAGCTTTTTCTCCTAAATAATTTGATTTATGTACTTTTGATTAGGCACTTGATCGATATTGGGCGGTTATAATCTGGTCATCGGCCATTCAGAAAGTATGGCGAAGGCTCTGATGGCATTCGCGGCGATTCTATTTGTTCTGACGGCTCAGCTGCCTTTGGCGCTCACTTTTTCCACGGGCCCCGCATTCCTATGGTCGCCTAATTTAAATGGGTAATAATGATATACCAGTTTCAAATTTTAGTTTTAGTTCGTATTGTTCGAGTAGTTGCCGACTATTGGTCCATTACCTCTTTTTTAGCGTGGCTGAATTCTGGTGTATCAGTACTACATGCTGCAAAAAGTGGTGTATTTGACAGTTTAGATTGACGATATTAAAATAGTAGCCACTGATGGATGGCTGGGCGTTCAATTTAATGGAACTGTCGAATAATCTTATCTCTGATCTCCTAATAAACCGATTAGCCACTGATAATCTTGTGTAATCATATGCCCGTAAGTTATTATTCTTTAAATTCGTTGAGTTGATTGTTATTGATAATTATTACCATTGTGTAACAGAAAGAAAGGTATGGTGGATTATAGAGTCCTCTCCCCAAGAGATATGGTCAAGTCAGCATTGACGGATGGTGGATTGCGGGAATATTTGGTATATCTCAATTTCTGGTTTGGATTGTGATAACAATATATGAAGTATGGACACTTCAAGTTCGAAACATAAACCGATTCATGTCCTATTTTACTTACCTTAAAGTCTGTTTGATTCCGTCTCTATGTTTTCTAGATAGAAATTTTCCCAATGAATACTAGTACTCACTAAATTTTTGGATCAACTAAGTATGAAAAGATGGAATTTTTGGATCAACTAAGTATGAAAAGATGGTCGGCTGAAACTAGCGTGGTAATTAGATACGTAGGGCTTGTGATTCTTGTCGTTTCAGCTAAAAACGTCTGTGTTTTTTCAGTGCTCAGGGGAGGAAGTTCAACACTCTAAGAATTTTGCATTTCTTTTTGTTGGATCTCAGGTATAATTATTTTATTGTTGTTACTATTCTGCAACAAATTGAACACCTACCTGACCCCGCATAACATCACATGAATGGAAATGAATATGCCCTCTGAATTATCTGTTATTTTTGTTATTCTGTATGATATTTTTTCACGTCATGCATGCTTTAGTTAATATAGATGGTCAGGTCCATGAAAACTTCTTTTTTAGGAGGCCAATTCATTCCAGAAAATTATTAAGGATGTGCGAATGACTTCTTTTATGCACTTCAATATCCAAACCACAGTGATTGGAAACGTTTTACTATCTAATTGAGGAGTCACTTATCTGCATTTAAATAAAATACTTGATGAGCGAGATGCACAATTTTTTGACCGCAAACATTGAACTTGAGATTATAATAGAATACTTCTATGGATTGTTGCTTGATGCTTCACTAAGCTTGTCTGTAAATGTTTAATGGGTAACAAAAGTGCACAACAGTTTAGTGACCCATAGTTTGAGATATTCGAAGACTCTAATCTACTCATTGTGCTTATTATTGATGTAGTTATTGTTTCACATACTCTCCTTTCCTTCCTCTGGAGCTTGAATCGTGTTTTTTCCACTGTGCAGTTGCAATCACTGGATATATCGAGACCCTCAAATAACAATCCTGCTCTTATCGACTTGCTCAAGGTTAACTAGTTTAAATCCCCTTGTTTTGTTATATTTGAATATATATCAACATCATATCATCTAATGCATGTTGGTTTATACTCAAGTATGGTTTCATCATCCATAGGACTCTTTCTCGAACTCCAATCTCTCTTTGGCATTTCCTTACATTGCTGCTGGAGAGGAGAATGTGGCCGTAGAAAGTTCTCTAATTTCGGAGTTGGCCGAGACTTGTCAGCATGAGTTTGGGATTGGCAGTATTGCTTTGGTTGGAGCATGCACTGTAGAGGGTGAAAACTTTGATAAACTGGATCATATTGACTCAGTTCATGTGAGTATTACTGGTGGTCTTACACATTTATGTTATTTGTATTTTTTCATACTGAATGTCATAAAATCGTTTACTGGTAGGACTACTTGAATTCAAGGATTGAGAAATCTGACGGACATAGGGATTTGATTGTGTTGTGCCCTGGAGGTTCAGAAGACTCGGATCAACCACATTCTGAGAGTAAGATTTCTAAAGACAATGTTAAAAGTGGATTTAATTATTTATGTGTTTTGTTCTTTAAACTATAAATACTAATTGGTCGTTCATGCAGGCAACGTTCTTTCTCAACTCTTGAATACTGTGAGTCAATTGGATGCAAAATACAGTGTTCTCTACATTTCAGATCCATTTAGATCTGCTAGTCATTTCTCACATCAGGGGTTAGAAAGATTTCTTGCTGAAGGAAGCTTGGGAAATGCATCAGCTAACTCCACGACTTGTGATGGAGTTTGCCAGATCAAGTCATCTCTGTTGGAGGGAATTCTAGTGGTAAGTAAATTAAATTTTGTTCAAATGCATCTATAATTTGTTGGAAAATATGACTCAGTGGTCGCATAGTTATGATGCTTGGAAATTACTATTGAAATGTTTGAAATTTGGATCTTTTATTTTTCTCATGCAGTTTCCGTGGATTGTTTATATGACATAGTGGGTTTCCTTGCATCCACAGTGCATCTCTAAATCTCTGGATTTTCTAACTTTTCAGGGAATTGTTTTACTTGTGATTTTGATATCGGGGCTTTGTTGCATGATGGGAATCGATACTCCCACCAGATTCGAGACCCCACAGGATTCGTGATCAATTTCTTATGAAGGATACATATTTTTTTTTTTCGTGGCTATGATTCTGCCTTTTCGTTTCTGTAGAAGAGATTCCACCTTGATGAGTCTTCAATTTATGTGTGTACCTTATATACCTCAAGTAACTAATCGAAATAATTGCATTGGTTTCTGCCCTGTAATTTGCACAACGGTTGTGGATTTTCCGGCTCTTAGTATTAAATGTAAATGATTTTCCTTATTTATAATTCTTCCGAGTTATCTTACCTGTTTCGTGTAAGTTATGTAAGTGACTTCGCAGCTCTAGATTCTAGCATGGCTGTACACTGGAATTTAATTAACAATCGCTCTTAGTATGTATAAACTCCATAATAATTATGATGTAGCTCAGTTGGTGGAGGAATGTGCTGCAGAATTTGTGTTACGCTGGCCTTTTATTTTTCATGGAGAAGTATAATTTAGATGAAGTATTTGTTACTCTATTATTGTATTATTTATAGGGCTTTTTCTTTTTTTGCCTTTTCATTTTGGACAAGAAATAAGTAGTTGATTTTGTATTGTTGTATTATTAGTAGGGCTTTTCTCGAACAGGTAAATCATTTCCATGCTGCCGGCAAGTAGGTGTGACTATCCGGCCGGGCTGGCCCATGAACCTGCAAGTATGTGTGGGCGAAATTACGTAACTGCCTTTTATTTTTTATTTTTTATTTTTTATTTTGGAACGATGGGGAGATAATATTATCATGGAGAACAAAGTTCGAATACAGAGGCGACCAACAGCCGAAAAATAAAATCTGGGAGGACTCGCTATAAAGCGGCCTAGAAAGATCCCACATACGGGATGTAAGGAAACAAAACTAAATACTAGGATTGCCAACACGACCATTGCATAAGCCTAGTCTAGTTGACATATCCAAGTACATACAAATCACAACTACAAAAGCAGAGGAAAGAGAACCACTACTAGAAGAAAATAAAATCAGAAACATAAGTGAAGGGATGTAAGGAAACAAAACTAAATACTAGGATTGCCAACACGACCATTGCATAAGCCTAGTCTAGTTGACATATCCAAGTACATACAAATCACAACTACAAAAGCAGAGGAAAGAGAACCACTACTAGAAGAAAATAAAATCAGAAACATAAGTGAAGTCACTAAGACAAAGCAGCAAGATATTCCATTGCCATAATACCAATTCTAGCACCAAGGTGTTTTCCTTGGAAGATCCATAAGTCGCGTGACTTCCAAAGTCACCACAGTAGACTAATTTCATAATTCCATATCAACTGGTGGGGTCAAGTATCAACTGCACATACTTGACCCCACCAGTCACAAAAATTAACACCACCTATACAAATGCCATCCCATTGGACATGACTAATTTCCCACAATGTTTTAGCCTTAGCACAATGAAAGATTAAGTGGAAAATCGTCTCAGGTGCTTCACTGCAAGTTGGGCAAATATTATCAAGATTTATACCTTTTTTCAGGAGGTTTGTCATGACAAGAAGGGTATCAGAGCAACATTTCCAGAGAAAGTGTTTGATTTTGTTACTCACTTGCAGTTTCCAAGTTCTATTTCTTGCATTGGTGCTAGATTTCTTTGTGCAGCTGCCTTGAGGGATGTATCAGCTGAACTTTGTGGTTAATGAGATATGAGTAAGTGAAAGAAACAGAGAATTGCCCCTTACTCTGTAGACTCCAGTACATTATGTCTTCTTTGGCAAGGTTTAAGGATTTTATTTGGAGAATGGCTTTGCTTTCTTTTTCATTGAAGACTTGGGCGACTAGCCAATCATTCCAGCTTCTGCCATTGTTGTGGATTAACTCTTCAACCCATATTAAATGGCCTCTTGCTAACTCCATCAGGGTTGGACTAGCAGAATTCAATGAGGGAATCCAATTGACATCAGAGATCTTGGTGGATTCTCCATTTCTCACCAGGATTCTGAATCCTTTGGTGAAGGTAGGCAGCACCTCAAGCTAGCAGTTCCAGAGGCATGAATTGTTCTGATTTTTTGTAGCATCAAAGATGGATGAATTGGGAAAGTATTTGCTTTTGAGCACTTTGCTGACCAAGAGATGAGGTTGAGAGATGAGCCTCCAAAGTTGCTTGCAGATGAGGGCCTCATTGAATAGTTTCACATCTTGAAAACCCAAACCACCTTCAGTCTTTGGGATTGTCAATTTATCCCAAGCTCTCCAATGTAGCCCTTTCTCCTAGTTTTCCCCTTTGCTCCACCAAAATGTAGCACACATCCTTGAAATTTCTTTGATAATGATGCCAGGGAGTTTGAAACAAGCCATAGTGAAGACTGGAATGGCATTAATCACAGCTTTGATCAGTACTTCTCTCCCAGCAGTAGAAAAAGTTTGTTTTTCCAGCTGTTTAGCTTTGACTTCACTGAACTGAGAACATGGTCAAAAGCTTCCTTCTTTGATCTTCTAACACCTAAAGGAAGACCTAAGTATCTTGATGGTTGATGAGCAGTGATTCCCTGTAGCTAGTTACAGATATTGATTTGGAGGGTAGAGGGACAATTTTTACTGAAGAAGACAGTTGATTTAGCCATATTCACTTTTTGCCCTGTGAAGAGTCTGAACCTCTCAAGAATCATTAAGAGATTTTGAGTTTGATCCACCCCAGCCTTACAGAAAAGGAGTGCATCATCCGCAAATAGAAGATGTGAGAGTACAGGACCATCCCTAGATATCCTCAAGTCAGACATCACCCCTTCGTTAATAGCATGATTGATCATAGCAGAAAGTAATTCAGCCACTATAAGGAAAACATATGGAGATAGTGGGTCACCTTGTCTAATCCCCCTTGAAGGGAAAATAGACTTGGTGACAGCACCATTCACATTGAAAGCCAGTGATGTAGAAGATAAGCAAACCATGATCAGGTTAACAAAAGAAGCATTGAAACCCATTTTAATCATTATTCCTTTAAGGCTAGTCCATTCCACCCTATCAAAGGCCTTAATAAGATCCAGCTTAAGGGCCATGAAGTAGTTCCTTCCTGTTCTGTGTCTGTTTAGGAAATGAAAGACTTCTTGAGCAATAATCACATTATCTAGTAGCTGTTTGTTTTTTAGGAAAACAGATTGACACTGGCTGATACAAGGGTCCAAACAGGCTTGTAATCTCAGGGCTAGCAATTTGGAAATGACTTTGTAGACCACACTGCATAAGCTTATAGGTCTGTATTGACCTATATTGTCTGGATGCTTGCATTTGGAATTAAAGTAATGAGCGTTTGGTTCTTGTATTTAAGGACCATACCAGAAGAGAAGAAGCTCTAAATTGCAGCAATCAAATCCACTTTAAGAAGAGGCCAGAAATGTTGGTAGAAGAGTGGGCTCATTCCTTCTTCTCCAGGAGCTTTTTCTGGTGCAAGTCTGAAGAAGGCTGTGTGGATTTCCTCCTCCTCAACACGTTTGAGAAGGTCTCTATTCATAATAGTTAATCTAATTAATTTAGATTTAACTTTTAAATCTAAATTTAAATAAATCATATTTATTTTTTTTATTTTTTTAATATTGAAAGTAACATGTGTGGCGCATCAACATACCCCACAAAGCATCACTTTTAACAAAAACAAACAACCCATCAATAGGGTGACGGTAGGTGACAGAACATGTCTACTCCACTATCCTTTTATTTATTTATTTATGGTAGGTGACAGAACATGTGGGGATAGATAATTGATTTCTAGTAAATCAATTTTATACAAAAATGAAAACAAAGCAAGTGGACCGTGGCAAAAGTCCTCCCCACATGAACTTTCAATTTTATTTTTTTTTTTAAACTAGAGAATCTAATTCTCCCGCAACAATGAACTTTCATGATCCGAACTTGCCAAACTTTATTTATTTATTTAAGAGAATCCTATTCTCTTTAATTTTTTATTGTACTTTGCAAATCAAATTTGCTATCTCACCAAATAAATCAAGAGTGGCATTTACATATTAATAACACCTTGCAAATCTAATTTGCACAAACAAAAGGAAGAGACATGTCTTGCCAGAAAACCACAATTAATCTAAAAATAATTTTTAGATTAATTAATCAACATTTGATTAAGATTATTAATCCCAAATTAAAATCAAATACAACATTTGTATCACACACAAAATAATATAATTTAACAATTAAACATGTTTATCATATAAACATAAACACATCAAAATCTGATTTTAAAGATGCAAACCGTGGCTCTGATACCACTGTTAGGTTCGCTATACCATACAGGGTGAAACGCAGCGGAAATAAACGAAATAAATAAGCATTTATCTAATAAATACTAAACCCCTCAGTTCAAATAGTGATTGTTACGATCAGCATCTTTTAAAATCACGTAAAAATACGAATTTTGATTTATAGAGAATTTCAAAAATTGCTTTAATTTTCTTCAAATAGCAACGATGAAGAGGAAATCAATTCTCGGTTATGTGGCTATCACCGTCTTCGTACTCCTTAAGGGATCCAAGTGTCTCCCTTATAATCGAGTCCACCTTTTAGATTCCGACTCCGAGCTGTAGGTTCTGGTTTTATATGATTTGGATTTCCAGTAGATTTTGTATAATTTTTGTAAGTGGGATGTACACCCAGTTTTTATGAAACCAGGATTTTGTTTAAGTGTTGAATATTTGCTCTGTTTAGGTGACCTAAACGTGTTCTTATGAAACAGTCTTCTTCATGAAATTTGTATATTTCCATGTGTAGATTTTATAGGTATTGAGTTTGTATGAATTGGAGTCGTGTAGCTTAAGTTGTTGCTATTTTACTAAAGTGCTGTATTTTCGAAAAATTATTCTCTGGCTGTATTTGCAAACTAAATGTTTTATATTCAAACTTGTTGATAATGTTATAATTTGCCAATGGGGTCTGCAAAGAAGTTGTAAAGAACTGAGTTAGCTACCTTGGGGTTTTTTAATTTCACTAATATCATGTCTGTAACTTCAGTTATTGTGCATACACTGAGAACCTGTCAAGCTGTATATCTTTATTTATCCACTGCACCCATGTTTTGGATGTTTGCTGTATTATGTGCCTTAAGATGACTTTATCTGCCTGAGTGTTCTTCATGAAAGTGATAGAGACATGAGTTAGGGATATTTTCCAAGTCATTTCATCATGATATGATCGGCAGACTGAAAGCTATATGCATTTTAAATTCAACGCGCATGCTGAAAATAGGAGCAAGATCATGTTTAAGTTTCCAAATTGAGTGTGAATTTCAAAAAAAAAAAAAAAAAAAAAAAATTGTTCTTAAAAAAAAAAAAAAAATTATTTTCGTCAATTTTCATGTATATGTGCCCTATGTGACTTAATCTGATCAGTATTTTGATGTTAGCTGGAAACACTTGCGAGAGAAGCTTTACGCTAGACCTCGAAGTGTGGAGGCTATAGTTGTATTTGTGGTCGATCTCGGTTAGGACCGCCAGCACGATTAGCTACCTGAGTAAAAGCTGTCGTGACGGCCGACATTTTTAGTCGGAAGGGTCAAGCGAGCTAACCATTCTAATGTTCGGCGATGATCGCCGAGGTTAGGATTTTTCCCGGCAGTGATGCCAATGTTCGATTCCTATGGGAAATTGTAGCTCAACAATAATGCCTAAACTGTTGTATTTTGAGAAGTCTTGTAAGGAAGCCTTTTTCCTATCTGAGTATCTAGGAATCTATGGACTCGGAAATTGAAATTTCTGGTGTGTACCTTAAACTGAACGCCGAACCAGGATGGGTGTAGCCACGCGAAGTGGTGGCCGAGCCCGCACGCCCATGCTGAGAGACGTGAGGCCAACTGCAGTGGCCGACCATTGAATCGCACGAGAGCTGCCGCCGCCATCACCGAACGTAGGAACTCCCCAGGCAGTGTGTACGACCAAACCTTGATCTTGCAGCTGGTCCATGAACAGGTGCATGAACACGTCCCGGCGCCCCGCTTATGCAGCACCTGTGTGTGTGTCATCTCTCGGGTGACAGTGCCTTAAACTCTAAACTGAATCGTTGTATGGAATCCCTAATCAACGACTCTCGATATGTGAGACTTGTCGATTAGTTTTCCTTTGTCTTATGCGAGATTCTCTCGAGATAGCGAGATTTAGGTCCCTCATCGTTTTCGGGCAGTGTCCCGAGTCTCGATTGGAGACTATGTATACTTCGTAGGGATCGAGACCTATGAAGAGTGAGAGGGTATTGGTGTTAGATCGTAAGTATGGGAATATCGAGCATCCCTAATCGTGGGACTGATTCTGCGATAGGGGATTGTTTTCGAACATCTAGTCGATATTTCCTAAACCGCATTCCAGGTGTTATTCGAGTCGGCAAGGGAAGAGTTGTTGACAACGGTATCAAACAGAGCCGTGTGTTCTGTAAGTATCGGTGTTGAGGATATAGTGTTATTGTGGATTGTTAACCCATCCTTATGGGATTCCGTGGCGCCCTATTTTATAAGGACGCACGGATCATGTCGTTGTAGTAATCGAGTTTTCTAGCGTGACCCGGGCACGAGATTGAAGCTCGATGCTACGAGTCAACCCTGTATGTTGATTTTGTTAGAGTATGCTATCGAGACACGAAAGTACCGGTTAGGGTCTTGTGCATTGATAGATGAGAAGAGTGTGAGAATTCCTTACCATGCGAGGTGGCTGGTACGGAAGAGGTGGAGTATGCCGTTGTTTTGGTTACTGCCACGAGTACGCAGCCCTATTTTGATTCTCGACCAAGTCGATGACTTAGCCTGATAGTTGATTCCACCACCGGAACTCGCGAGGATGCATGACACGTTCTGTGCCTCTTGATGGAGGAAACGTGTGCGTGATCTCGGAGTATATGTGAGATGCGACGAGCTGCGTGATAGGCAGAACCCTACCTGTATGGAGGTACCGGTGACCTATTGGATCAGAGGGTCCATTAGGATAAGGCTGGGAAGGGTACTCGTCAAGTCCAGTGGGAGGGTGGTCAAGGCTAAGCGACTTGGGAGAGGGAGACCGAAATTCGGAGGAAGCACCAGAATTTCATGTGGTGATGCTGTCTCCTCTTATTTCTCGTTAGAATCTCGTCGTAGTTTGTTGTTCGAATTCCGAGGACGGAATTCTATGTAAGGTGGGTAGACTGTAGCGCCCCGTTTATTTGTGGATTATTTGGGAATTATTATTATTGATGATATCTATTTTTGTGATGTTATTAATATTATTGTCGTTATTCAATGTCTAAATATTATTGTTTGTCTAATTGTAACTAATTGCCTAATTGTATATTTTAATTATTAATATTATTATTTTAAAATAATGAATGTATTAAATAACTATATCCAGTTTTAATTTAATTATCGCTCTACCAACCGAGTTTAATGGTTACGTCGAGACCGAGGAAAACCGAAAACCCGTACGCCTAGCCGCATCGAGCATTATTATTTTTTCAGCCGAAAAGCGCTAATTATTCGGGCTAATATTTTCTCGGCCCTCTTGATCGAGATTTATCGGTCTTTTATTTATTTTGGCCTAATAGCTTAATTATTTTCGGCCCAATATCTAGCATTAAGTCCGACCCATATGCAGGTAAATAATCTCAGCCCATAGCTCATTAAACCCTACGTCTCTAAGGCTACCTCCTTTCAAGAGCACCCGCAGACATTAGAATCGGCTCTTTTTGTTTCTCTCGTCAGAAATTCCTCAACTCCTCTTGTCTCTCTCACGCAAAAATCAGAAAAGCCGCAGCCCTCAATCTTTATCTTTTCTCTCCTTCATCGCCCCATCTCTTCACCCTCTCGTTTTTCTGTTTTCCCGTCATGCGAATCACCATCATCACCTCTCAAGCTCGAAATCCGGCAACCTGCTCTCCTCCCGTATTGCACAAAAATTCCGGCGCCACCATCTCGCCGCCACGACCTCAGCAGCTCCGGCGATTCACGAGCAGCACGACCCCGAACATCCATCATCATCACCAGCAGGAGCCTTCCCTCACGCGCAGCACCACCGTGAGCCCTCCTCCGCCGCGGACGGCCACCCCTCCGCCATCACCACCGGCGACGACCACCAAGCGCCGCTGCACCTCCGGCGTCCGCGACCAGCAGCCAGCCGACGTCAGTTCTCTCGCCGCGAGCCGTTTCCGACGAGACCCAGCCGTCAACTCCTCAGCCGTGAACCGTCACAACGACCAGCGAGCTCCGTCGAGTTCATCCTCCGTCGCGCAGCAACCCAAGCAGCCGAGAACAGCCGCTGCTGCACCTCCTTTCCCGGTGAGACGCGAGAATCCGTCGAGCCGTCACCCCCGTTTGTGTCTTTCGTTCCATTTTCCGAGTTTTCTCGAGAACGGTACCTAGTCGATTCCGTCTCGTTTAAGTTGTTTATGTTATTTATGAATATGTGTGATTTGCGATTTGATATGCGAAATGTGTATATTGTGCGATTGTTTTCGATATGATATTTGGTGAAAGATATGATTTTATGTGTCGTTTATGTTGTTCGGGATCTCTTCAATTATGAGAAATTGAACGAGACCTCGAAAGTCGTGTAAGTCAGTGGATATTGGAACAAAGTCGAGTCCTTGGTCTTACGAGTAGGCCTCGGACGAGAAATTTCATGTGATGAATTAATTGCTAAGTTGTCGAGCATATATGTCGCTGTTGTGGTGTTTGAATTTTTAAAAATCGCACACTGCTCGTAATGACTTGAAATTTTTAGGAGTATGTTTTATGTTCATTTCCAGACTTGTGTAAAAATTTCATAATTTTTAGAGACCTGTAACTATTTTTGATAAATAGAGTGAATTCTGATCAGAATATTGTTTAATGCTTAATAAATTGGTTCTTGATTCAAATTAGTTGAAATTTTGATATGTTGTAACTCTGATGTGTTTATATGCTGTGTTAAATTTTTAGAATTTTTGGACTAAATTTGATATGGCTAATAGTTTAATTGCTGTTTCTTTTGAAAACGGTATGAATTACTATAAATCGTTTTGTGCATGAAAAATTCTGAAACTTGGCTGAGGTGCGTATGTTGGGTTTATGTTCGTTCTGTCAAAAGATAAAAATCGTTAGAGTTCATTTTAGTTCTGTTTTGATTTAATTTCAATAATTGCTGAATCTTGCATGAATTTTTTTTTAATAGCACAGTTAATGTCCAGGGCTGAGATTTTTACATGTCGTCTATACCATGCTGTAGGTTGTAAGGTTAAATTTTCAAGTCCTGATTCTTTCATTAGGTTCATATATAAATTCATGTGTGTTTTTGCTGATTTCTTGTAGGAATTTTATAAATTAATGTGCTTTAAGTTTAAAGCTGAAAATTTACGGTTTTACTTATTACTGGAAGATGTAATTTTGTGTAAACTTTCAGAGCTTAAGTCATAGGGTAGCCTGACCATCTATTTTTGTGTGATTAATGATTACTATTTTCAAAACATGATTTTGAAATGAAAAGTTGGGAATCGGCTTGCTTTTCGTTTTGATGTGAGTTTGACTTGGTCAATCCTTAGATGGATTTATGTGAACTCCCATATGTGATTTGGTCGAGTTTAGTGTCGAGTCTTAGTGTTCCAACATCCACAGGACTTCACGAACTACTTAGTCGAAACAAGTTCGACTAGGTCTGTTTTGTGTTTTCCGTTTAAAGTCAAGATAGATGTTGATTGTAGCATCTTGACTCAATGTAGGTAATTGAGGAGTCCAGCCTCGACCTACTACCAATTGCTTTGAGTTATTATCAATCCGGAATCCAGGTGGGTTATTCTAAAATTATCTATGCATATGTGTGATTTTAAATTGTGATGAAAGTTTGGTGTGATCTATGTATGAAAATGAACATGTAGCCTATCGATGTGAGCTTGATGGCTAGCGGTACGGTTGTCCCCATATGATAAGATACGGTTATCCAGTGAGGTAAATCTCATTAAGACCTATGAGAAGGCCGTGTCATTGATGTGGCACGCACTCCCATATTTCACTGATATGGCATGGCTTAGCTTTGATGAGCATAGATGTACATGAGTGAGTCTTTGATGAGACTATAGTCATTGATGTGGCTAGAGATGTGACATGATTTTATTGTTTATGTTCATGCTGCGACCATACCATTATTATGTTATTCATATGCATAGTGTGAGTACGATAGTTAACTGTACTCACTCCCACCTGCTCGTAACTGATGCAGGTTAAGCAGTCGGCGGGTGACGAGACAAGACGGGTGGTGGTCATGCTTTTATTTATCGCTTATTTATTTGCTTCCGCTCATTTATGTTGAGATATTATGACTGTGTCGTTCTGAACTTGGAATTGTGATTTATCTCTATGATTTGGAACTTAATGAATGCCAGTTTGGTTTATGATTTATTATTTGTGCATGCTGTCTTTATTTGATACGTTTGCATTTTTGGTTAAAGGCTTTTGGTAAATTTGAGTAGCGCTCACTGAGTATTTAATTAAATTAAAGTTTGCGAAAAAGTTATTGTGATTTTTATTAAATAAATTCGATAAATCCTTTAAAATAAAGTGGGGCGTTACAGAGTGAGTCAAAGTCAACTGGAGGCGGACAACGTCATACCCCGAGGTCGGCACCTCAGCGCTCCCGTTATGGAGCCGACCAGCTCGGATATGGGGTCTGGAAGACCGGAGGACGGGCAGACTGTCATAGCCCAGCTCGAGACCCTACCTCCTTGGCCCTCGTAGGGGTTAAAGATCCAGAAAACAATTAAATGAGGCCACTTGTCAATCAATGATTGCCGATGGGACATCCCAGACTAGCCTGCAGGTCTAGGACGTCTAGCCCGGCCGAGGAGCATGTCCGCATTAAATGCAGCCCATACCAACATTAAATGCGTTGCAGGTAATGATTGGAAGATCCCTAAATCACTCCCAATCAATCAGAGAAACGCTGGCCTGTCTTGCCGAGTTACTGTACGACAAGACCCATGAACAGTACCCGAACAGTATCACATTTAAGAACCCTATAAATAGAAGTCTTGAGCATTTATTTTGGGTTGTTGAATCCCAACTGTCTTGACTCTCTCTACATTTTCTCTCTCTAAACTTGTAAGAAACCTCTGTAAGGATTTGTAAGGATATCGCAAGTGTCGACCTCGTACGAGAGGCCGACCTCGTGATCGATTAATAAAATCATAATTAAATCGTATTTCTTTGCCTTTTCCTCATTACCTTTTCATTATTTATCTTTTTAACCGTTGACCGGAAACGCCCGTCAACAGTTAGTATGGTACACAAAATAAAAAAAATAAAAAAAAAAAACTATATATTAGAGTTTATATTAAATTAATACAAATCATTTTTTGGTGTTGGTAACGCAAAACACTCCGACCGGCTTGAAATCAGCTTGTCTCCTTCCTCCTCGCCGGTAGAACGTCGCGTTCCTGCACAGAACTCTCACACCGGAGGGGTTTTCCGGTGAAGAGCCTCCGATGCTTAAGTCAGTATGTGTTTGTTCAATTTTCCAAAGTAAAGAATGGATAAATCGTAAGTTACAAGAAAAGACCCACTCCCATATATATAGGAGTGAGATACCTGCCCTAAAAACTGCCCGGCTTTGGTGAGCTGTCCTGCCCGTACTGCCCATCCGTACCCACATAGTGTGTGTGTGTCAGAGATGTCAGGGGTGGCTTTCGCCACTATCACCCTGCACCAATATATTCTTGCCACGTGTCCATCTAAGCTGGGGGAGATTATTCCTCTGCGCAGGCCGTTGGGATCTTCCAACGTCATCCACGCGCCTTCTCGCATTCACGCCACGCTCTAGATTGCTCTTCACCTGTTGTGTGCTCGATCTCCTCCCTTCTGGTCTATCCTCGACCAGTTCTGCTATTCTGCTCGATCTCCTCCCTTCTGGTCAATCCTCGACCAGTTCTCTGCTCGATCTCCTCCCTTCTGGTCAATCCTCGACCAGTTCTGCTATTCTGTTCGATCTCCTTCTTTTTGGTCGATCATCCTTCTCCCAATCCGATTTTCTCCACTTCGAGGTTGCTCGACCGATGATGCAAACCGGTCTATTCTTCAGCTATATAATATCCCATATCATCTAGTCCCCCCCCCCCACTCTGGTCGAGTCTAAATGACTCGATCTAAGAGTGGATTCGATCTGTCCTCTCCATTCTATCAATCCTCTCGATCTCCCTCTTGCACCTGGCCTCTCCTCTCGATCATTTTTGTTGATGTTACCGCCTTTCCTCGACCACGTGGTCCATTTTAATGCTCACTATAACTGTTTTTTACTTCCTTTTATTATCAGCATAATCTCCGCCTGCCATATGTCCTTTCCGTTCAGTTCCTTTAATCATCGCGCCTCCTCGCGATTTCTGCTGCCTCGCTATTTGTACCTCTTTAATTTTTTCTGCCATTGGATCTTCTTTTATCTAACGGTCATCTCCCCTAACTCTTCACCTTATTCACCTGTACCCCTACAAATACGGTACTTAGCCAATTTTTCAGCTTTTCTCACCTTTGCAATCTTCTACATACTTTGCCCTAATTTCTTCCTCTGCAAACTGCGCTCCCCTACTCTTCGGCTTTTTCGCTCCTTCAGTTTCAGGCTCTTCTCGGCGATCACTCTCCACTGCAACCATGAGTAAGTCATCTGTGCTTCAATTTATATTTGTGTGCATTTGTTTTGTTAAATTTTCCGATTTTCTCTATTGTTTCTCATTTTTCCCCAATCCTTCTCGTCTCGTCTGTAGCAAAAGAAAACCTCCTTCTTTGCTTTCAAAAACCCTAACTCCCTTTTCCTTCCTATTATTTCTTCATTCTGCTTTTCAGATTCTGCTGATTCTAACGCACCGAGCCACCACTCCGTCGAAGACGCGATCACCACATCTTCCCCGCTCCTCGGCCTATTCCTCACTCACCTTCCCGTTCTGTCGAAGAGATCTACAATCCTACTCCTCTCAGGGTTCTTCGCCCCTGTGATTGCGCCACATCCTCTCCTCCCCGCCGACCTACTCGTCTAATTGACGAATCAGACGAGGATGCCCTTGATCATATCCCCCTCAATCGCCGTCGGCCGGCGTTTGGGGCTTCTGACACTGTGGAAGAAGCTCTAGATGTTGCTGAGGAGGATGAGGATAATACTCCCCTTTCTCACCATTCCGTTTTTGCTAAAGTCGTCCCTCCTTCTAGCCTTAAGAAAAGTGCTCCAAAATCCTCGACCGCTGCCGCACCTCGCCCATCTTCGGATGCCCCTCTCTCTACCTCCCCTGAGGCTGCTCTAAAGAAGGGTAAGTCAACCAGAGTCTCTTCTTCTTCTAAGAAGATTTCTTCCTCCTCTCGCTCGCTCATTGCTGGTTGGTTGGATGCCGAAGAGATTGGCTACCCTGTCCGTTGGGCTTTTGTATCTCCTGGCCCTCAGGATACCTATGATAACCCTCCTCCTAACTGCTACACTTTCTTCGAGATTCAATTCAAACTTGGCATTCGTTTTCCCCTAAGCCAGGATTTGCTCGATCTTTGCAAGTGGTTCGACCTGCCCTTGAACCAACTTCCCCCCAATGCCATTCGTTTCATCACCATTTTCATCATCCTTTGTCACATTCGTCTAGGTCGGCTCGACCTAGATATCTTCCATTATTGCTACACACCCTCGAAACATTCTCAGGGACTCTATCTCAAGAGTCGCCACAACGTCCATTTCATTTTGGACACTCCTTCCAACGTCTCCAAGTGGAAGGACAAATTCGCCTTTGTCCAGCCCGACCCCTCTTTCCCTTGGGCGGCGTCTCCTTGGCTTAAAGAACTCCCCCGAGAGTACTCCACACCTTCAACCAATGCGCTCTTCGACCAGCGGATTGCAGTATGGAATAGCAAACCCGTCGCGTCGAAGATTCTGCTCGAGGATGAAAATCTCCTGCATTTCTGTGGACTTCTTACCCACAAACCTTGTCCTCTCCCTAGCCAGAAAATTTTCGATCTTATCCAGATCAAAGATGACCCAGGTATATGTTGTCCTTGAACAGGCTCGAGCGTCATCATGTTCGTTTCCAGTATTGTTTATTTATTGTGGCATTAACTTATTCACAACTTTTTGCAGAGATGCCTACTATCCCTTTGCCAAAGCGAAAGGCCCCTTTGAGGAGGAAACAAACCCTTGAGGAGTCGAGCTCGAGGCCAGCTGACTCGACTACCTCCAAATCCACTCGCTCGATTTCACCGACTCCAGAGATGACTGTCGAGCAACCTTTAGTGACTATCCCTCAGGCTGACCAGCCACCCGAACAACCAGAACAGCTCGAGAGATCAGCATCTCCTCTGCCGCAGTCTCCTCCGCACAACCAGCCCACTCCGACTATCCATATTCCCGCTTCTCCTGAGAAGGCTATGCCCGAGGAGAGTCAACGTAAGCGACCCCTTGTTGGAGGGGATGGGAATGCTGGGAAACGCCGCCGCGTCGAGGAGACTGCCCTCTCGATCACCGCGCTCGACGGTCCGAGGTTCTCAAATTACCTCAGGGATGTTCTTCCCTCCGTCGACCACTCTACCGACCGCTACAATGACGGTCGCACCCTTCGAGACCGGGGTGATCGAATTGCCCGATGGCTGGCCTACTATGATTTTGCGTCTATCTGTTTTATTTCATTTCTTCCCTTCGTTAGTGCTCTAATACGATCTCTTACGTGCCTTTGCAGGGCATGGTCGAGCTTGCCCCGCTGATCGAGCATACGTTAGCCAGCCCCGGTCGGTCGATCTCTGCCCTCGAACGAAGTAATCTCCAGCTCGGCACTCGGCTGGATGAGATGGTCGTCAAGACCAATGCCCTTCACGAGAGGCTAAAGGAGACGGCCGCTCGGAATAAGGCTCTCTCCGCCGAGAACGAGACGCTAGAGGGGGCCGTGAAATCTTTCGAGGAAGCCCTCGCAGCCGAGAGAGCGGAGAAAGAGGCCCTTCTGGCCTCCAAAAAGGCTCTCGAAGCTGCGCTCGAGGAGGAGAAGCTAGCTCGAGCACGCGAAAACTTGGCCTTCGAGCAAAGGGCTAAGCCCTTGATTGACGAGGCTGCCCTTCGGGCCCGGCGAATGGTCTTCCACACGACCGCCGGTCGGCGTTTCCTGCAGGCTTATCGCGAGCAAGTGGTGGCTGCTTTCAAGCAGTCGCCACAATATCTAAAGGATGTGCAAGATTATGGCACCCATTGCTTTGGGGCCATCATGCAGCAAGCCAGAGTCCAGGTGGCTGAGGACGGGTTCGAGGAGTTCAACATGGAGGCCATCTGGGATGCTATGCCCAAGGCTCCCCTCGGCTATCAAAGTGCCCTCGACCTGCCCGATGACCACGACTGGTGGTCAGGCCTGCTCGAGCTCGTCGTGGATCAGGACGACCTACTGAAGCGCACCTTCAAGCTCCCTGACGGCTACTTTCCTCCCCTTACTCGTCAAACTCAATCCACTGATGGGGCTGGCTCAATCTCTGGCTCAAGCCAGCCGACTGAGCCTGCGGGGCAACAGCTTGAGCCGCCGCCGGAGCAGGTCTCGACTGACCCTGATGCCGCTGCTGACCCAAATGCTGCTTCATAAGCTTGTAATTTAATTTTCGTTGAACGTTGTACTCCTTTTGTGTTGAACATTGTACTCCTTTTGTATTAAATGAATATCATTCATGTTGGAGTTTTCGAATTCTCGTTATTTCACGTTGTTCGCCTATCAATGTATCATTGTGTATGGTGTTTTCATTATTCCTCTTGTGTCATCTCTATGCGTCGATATCGTTTCTATCGTTTTTCAAAGTCACGCTGTTCATTCACTTAACTAATCCAGATAAATTAAATGAATTCCAATGACTTTAAATGCCTCCTGGCGCATGTCCACCCTCAAAGGGGTGGTCGTTACATGCGACCATCCAGCCTCTCGGCCTTAGTCATGATAGATTTTTTGTCTTCGAGCACATGTCCACCGTCAAAGGGGTGGTCGTTACATGCGACCATCCAGCCTCTCGGCCTTAGTCATGATGGATTTTTTGTCTTCGAGCACATGTCCACCTTCAAAGGGGTGGTCGTTACATGCGACCATCCAGCCTCTCGGCCTTAGTCATGATGGATTTTTTCTTCGATTAATCATTCAACATAGGCCACCATATATGCACAATAAAATTAAAGCAATCCATTAGACAAAGTGTTGAAAGTCGAAACAGAAATTTCAATAACTCAAATTAAGGATTTCAATACATCATTGTTGTGGAAAGTTTCCAATAAACGAAACAGGAAGGGAAATGCAAAATTTTAGACATAGTATTTCTTCAAGTTAGCCACATTCCATGACCTGGGTAATGATCTTCCTTCAACATCCTTAAGTGAATATGCTCCTCCTGCATGAACCTTCTCGACCAAGTATGGTCCTTCCCAGTTGGGCTCGAGCTTGCCCACGTGTTTTAACACATCCACCCTTTTCCAAACCAGGTCGCCCACCTGGAATCTCCTCACTTTCACCTTCCGGCCATGTGCTGCCCGCATCCTCTGCTTGTATACCTCAACTCTGATCGAGGCTTGTTCTCGTAGTTCTTCAATCGTATCCAGGGCTGCCATCATCAAGTTCTCATTTTGTTCAGGATTGTATGTGCTCGATCTTTGTGACTGGACCTCACTCTCGATCTGAAGAAGTGCCTCAATGCCATAAACCAGGCTAAATGGTGTTTCTCCTGTGGTCGACCTTGGCGTTGTTCGATATGCCCAAAGTACTGAAGTGAGTTCGTCCACCCATGCCCTCGACGCCTTTTCCAGCCTTGTTTTCAGGCCATTCAATATGATCCTGTTGGTCACCTCGACTTGTCCATTGGCTTGCGGATGAGCAACTGACGCGAAATGTTGCTCGATCTTCATGTCTTCGCACCATGCTCGGATCCGCTTGCCATTGAATTGCGTCCCATTGTCGGACACCAACACCTTTGGGACGCCAAACCTGCAGCAAATATTGTTATATAAAAATTGTATGATTTTTTCCTCCGTGATTTTCGCCAGCGGCTCGGCCTCCACCCACTTCGTGAAATAGTCCACTGCCACGATCAAAAATTTCCTTTGCCCTGTTCCCTGTGGCATCGGCCCCACCAGTTCGACACCCCACTGCGCAAATGGGATAGGGGCGCTCATCGTTGTCATCGTCTCCGCCGGCTGATGGATGAGTGGACAATGCTTCTGGCACTGCAAGCATTTCCTCACCATTACCTTCGCATCCTCCTTCATGGTCGGCCAAAAATATCCTGCTCGTAATATCTTCGCCACCAAAGACCCCCCCTTACTATGATCGCTGCAACATCTTTCATGGGTCTCCCTCAACACATATCGACCCTCTTCTCGCGTCACACATCTCAGGTGAGGTCCAGCATACGACCTCTTATACAACACCCCATTGTGCTCGAAAAACCTCCTTAACACCTTCACTCCTCCTTCTCTCAACTCCTTCAATATCGAGGTTCTCCAATCGTCGACCTCTTCTATCTCCGCCACCTCATACTCGACCGCACTTTTCTCCATGTGCAGCAACGTGACACTTCAGCTTTTGCAATCGACCAGATTCTGTGCGATTTTGGATAGCAGGTCTGCTCGACCGTTCTCCCCACGAGGTATTTGCACTAGTTCGAATGAGCTAAATTCTGCGCGCAATCTCTTCATCTCTTCAACGTACCTTTGCATTCTCTCCTCCTTTACCTCAAAATCCTCCTGAAACTGGCCCACCACCAATTGGGAATCAGAGTATACTTGCACTTTCCGAGCCCCACCTGCCATAGCCAACTGCATCCCCTTAATAACCGCCTCATACTCGGCCTCATTGTTCGACACCTTGTACCCAACTTTGACTGCGAACTCCAATTTGTCTCATTTAGGCGAAATTAAAACAATGCCTAAGCCCCCTCCAGCTCTCGACACCGATCCATCAACGAACATTCGCCAAATACCTTCTATCTCTTCTTCTACCTTCGTACCCTCCTGTATGAAATCGGCCAACGCCTGCGCCTTTATCGCTCTCCTCGGCTCGTATGCTATCGTGTACTCACTCAACTCCACAGCCCATTTGACTAGTCGACCCGATACAGAAGGTCGACCTAAAGTTTCTCCCAACGGCATGTTCGTTCTCACCTTCACCTTATGGCCCAAAAAGTACGGCCACAACTTCCTCACCATCACCACCACTGCCAAGGCACACTTCTCGATCTCCGAATATCTCCTTTCTGCCCCTTGCATTACCTTGCTTACGTAATAGATTGGAAATTGTACTGTACCTTCCTCCCTCAGCAAAACCAAGCTTACTGCCATTTCTCCGATCGATATGTATAGCACCAAGTCCTCTCCTGGAATTGGCTTAGCCAACAGAGGCAAATTGGCTAACACCTTTTGCAACTCCTCGAATGCTCTCTGGGCCTCCTCCGTCCACTGGAACCTTGAGCTCTTTCTCAGCGTTCGAAACAAAGGACCACTCTTCTTCGCCACCTTAGATATGAAACGGCTCAATCCCGCAATCCTGCCCGTCAAGATCTGCACCTCCTTCACCTTTGTAGGTGGTTTCATCTCGATCACTGCCCTCACTTTTTCTGGGTTGACCTCGATCCCCCTCTTCGTCACCATATACCCCAAGAACTTTCCCGACTTCACCCCAAAAGAGCACTTAGCAAGGTTCAACTTCATACCATACCTTCTCAAAGTCAAGAACGTTTCCTTCAAGTCATTCACATGATCGGCCTCCACCTTATTCTTCACTAGCATATCATCCACATACACCTCCATATTCCTCCCGAGCTGTTCCTTGAAAATCTTATCGACCAACCGCTGATACGTTGCCCCCGCGTTTTTCAAACCAAAAGGCATCACCACATAACAATAAGTGCCTCTGCTCGTAACAAAGCTCACCCTCTTCCTGTCCTCCCGGGCCAGAGGGATTTGGTGATACCCTTGGGACGCATCCATAAGGCTGAGCAGTCATCCTGCTGTGGAGTCGACCAGTTGGTCGATTCTGGGCAGTGGATACAAATCTTTCGGACACGCCTTATTTAAGTCACGAAAATCAATACACATCCTCCACTTCCCTCCAGACTAAGACACCATCACCGTGTTTGACAACCACTCGGGAAACTGGATCTCCTTAACATGGCCTGCCTTCAACAATTTCTCAACCTCCTGCTCGATCACCTTATCCATCTCCGCGCCATGGTGTCTCCTCTTTTGCTTCACCGGCCTCACCGTTAGGTCAATATTCAAACAATGTTCGATCACCTCCGCTTTTATCCCTGTCAACTCCTCAGCCGTGTACGCGCGAACTTCCTGATCAATCCAATCAATTTCGACCTTATGGGCTCCTCAATCTCTTTTCCTATCCGAAACTTCCTCTCCTCACATCCTTCCACCATCTGGACCTCCTCAATCTCTCCTCCAGGCTGCATCTCTACTCTCTCCTTCCCTTTATCTGCCTTCTCCCTTTCCTCCTTCGACCTCGAACCACCTGGTCGATTTGACATGCCCTCCTTGAGCTTCATCCGCTTTCTCGAAAGCTGTCTATTGTTGCTCACCGTGGTTTGATAACAACTCCTCGAGGTAAGCTGATCTCCTGCGACCTCACCAACGTTTTCTCCCACTGGATATTTGATCGTCATATGGTACGTCGACACGACCACCTGGAATGCGTTCAAACTGGTCCTTCCCATTATGATATTGTATGATGACTCTGCTCCAACGACCACAAACCTCACCATTCTCACCTTCCTCGTTATCCCATGCCCCAAGGCGACAGATAGGCTCACCTCTCCTATCGGCATCACCTCGCCTCCATTAAATCCATACAAGGCCGTGGTCACCGGTTTCAGCTCGAGGTTGAGTTTTTTGTTTATCTGCACAAAACAATAATAAAACATTACATCCACCGAGCTCCCCGTATCAATGAACACCCTCTTTACATTAAAGCCCGCGACCTCCGCTGTTATCACCAACGCGTCATTGTGGGGTAACACCACTCCTTCTGCATCCTCTGCTCAAAAACTTATCTCCGGCATCCGAGCAGTGATCCCCACCTCCTCTCTCTTTCTCTTCATCGCTCGAACATGGCTCTTCCTTGCATTGTTCGAGTCTCCGTCAGTCGGGCCCCCCGAGATCATATAAATCGTCCCTCTCTTCACTGGTCCATGATTCTCCTGCCCTTGATCTTGACTCCCCCGTCTCCTTTTGCCTCCTCGATCATCTCTCCCTCCTCGAGGATCGCCCTCCTCATCATCATCTCGATCACTCCGCTCCACTGAATCCTCCCGACACCTTCCTTTGCCCTTCCCCTTCGCCTTGTCTTCATATACGAACTCCTTAAGATATCCTGCCCTAATAAGGCGCTCAATCTCATCCTTGAGGTGCCTGCACTTCTCCGTTGTATGCCCATAATCCTTATGAAAACGACAATACTTCCCCGACCTAGGTTGCATTGGGCCCTCACACCTCGACTTCGGCCACTTCACGTCCTTATTCTCGATCTTCTTCTCAATAGCCACCAGCACCTCCCCCATCTTCGCATTAAGGGGCGTAAAGTTATGGAACCGCTTCCCTCCAAACACTGGTCGATCTTTCCACCGGTCCTCTCGCCCTCGTTCAACTCTGCCACGCCCCTCTCTCCTGAGCGATCTCCTACCTGGTGACGCCTTTCGAGGTGAGCTCGCCCTGCCTTTCTTCGGCTCCGGCCTGGCCAACTCCTCCAACTTAGCGAACTCCGCCTCTGTCTCTTCCAGGTTAATATACTTCTTACACCTTTTCAGCACATCATCATACGTACGAGCAGGGGTTTTGGCTAAAGATGTTCGACCGGGCCCTGCTCGCAAACTCCGTATCAACCCCCCAGCCTTCACCTCGTCCGAGGTCGTGGGGATCGCCAAACAAGTCTGGTTGTATCGCGCAACATACTTGCGCAACGATTCTTTCTCCCCTTGCCTCATGGCCATCAACGTCAAATAGGTTTTCTCCTGCGCCACCGCACTCGCATACTAGGTCATCAGCTTTTCCGCGAAATCGTCAAAGTCCTTGATCGATCCATGAGGGAGCTGCTGAAACCAATCGAGGGCTCCTCCCCTCAAGGTCGACAAGAATGCCCTGCAGCTAACAGAATCAGAATAACCATGTAACACAGCCAAATTCTCAAACGCCCTTACATGCCTCGACGGGTCAGTGGTCCCGTCGAACATCAAACTCATGTCTCTAAAATTCGCAGGTAGCGGTGCAGCCAATATATCCCTCGAGAACGGATGTCCTCGAGCACGCCTTTAAGGTCGACCATCCATCTTAGCCTGCAACTGCCTCACTTGCTCCGCGAGCCTCTCCACCTCACGATCTCGCGGGGCTCCCTCTCCTCCATAGCTAGACACGTCCTCCTCCACCATCGTTGGTCCAGCAGCCACCCGCGAAAGGCTTTGAGTGACCTGCTGAACCGCTTGTGCTGCCTCGTTCGCCACCATTTGTTGCATCTCCTGCCTGGTCATCACCACCTGCTGACCGGGTCACGGCTCCTCCACTGGCGGTGGTACTGCTCTTTGCACCGCCACTCCCTGCTGCAGCGTCACGGCCAGATCTGGTTGCAGCGGCGTTGGGGTCGCCGCTCCTTGAGCCGTACGAATCTCCTGGGCCCGGCTTGAGCCCACGTCAGCCTCTGGTTGCATCGACGTGACTCCTACGCCTTGAGGAACGGGCACCGAAGTCACCGGTGTACGCAAGGGTCCGGAGAAGCCCGGAGGAGGGCCTTCTCCGAACGGCCTCGTCATCGTCCACGCATCGTCGAACGATGCTTGTTAATCTCTCCTAGGAATTCCGTCCGCCATAGCCACCGAGCTTTGGAAATCTCAGCACACCACTTTTCGAACGAAAGTCCCACAGACGGTGCCAAATGGTAACGCAAAACACTCTGACCGGTTTGAAATCAGCTTGTCTCCTTCCTCCTCGCCGGTAGAACGCCGCGTTCCTGCACAGAACTCTCACACCGGAGGGGTTTTCCGATAAAGAGCCTCCGATGCTTAAGTCAGTATGTGTTTGTTCAGTTTTCCAAAGTAAAGATAAATCGTAAGTCACAAGAAAAGACCCACTCCCATATATATAGGAGTGAGATACCTGCCCTAAAAACTGCCCAGCTTTGGTGAGCTGTCCTGCCCGTACTGCCCGTCCGTACCCACATAGTGTGTGTGTGTCAGAGATGTCAGGGGTGGCTTTCGCCACTATCACCCTGCACCAATATATTCTCGCCACGTGTCCATCTAAGCTGGGGGAGATTATTCCTCTGCGCAGGCCGTTGGGATCTTCCAACGTCATCCACGCGCCTTCTCGCGTTCACGCCACGCTCTAGATTGCTCTTCACCTGTTGAGTGCTCGATCTCCTCCCTTCTGGTCGATCCTCGACCAGTTCTGCTATTCTGCTCGATCTCCTCCCTTCTGGTCGATCCTCGACTAGTTCTGCTATTCTGCTCGATCTCCTCCCTTCTGGTCGATCCTCGACCAGTTCTGCTATTCTGCTCGATCTCTTTCTTTTTGGTCGATCATCCTTCTCTCAATCCGGTTTTCTCCACTTCGAGGTTGCTCGACCGATGATGCAAACCGGTCTATTCTTCAGCTATATAATATCCCATATCAGGTGTAATATATGTTTGTTAATTTTTCATTGTAGCTGGAAAATGCCATGGAGGTAGAAGCAAATTTTCAAAAAAAGCAAATCACCTGTTTTGTGAGACACTACATTTCTGAATATCAAGACAAAAATGAATCAAATTTTTCTGTTGTGGTTGTCTATGTGAACGAGGATAATATTGAAAATATGCTGCCTTTGGATGAAACAAACACATCTGTTCACTCACAGAGACTCGGCAAACAGGTTCAAAAAACACTCATATACTCGTTAAGTTTTTTAATATATATATATATATATATATATATATATATATATATATATTTAAGTATCATTCTATTTATTCTTTTCTTTCATTAATCGACACATATACTTTTCAACAACAATACATTCATTATTGCTCAATTTGTATTTATGCACAATAGGTTGCCGTTGAGGAGCAGCTCACACCAACTGCACACAAAGTTCTTGCCTCAATACTTAGTACACCATCACCAATTACCCTTGAGAAACAAAACAAACAAGGAGCAAAAAGATCCATCAACTTTGATCTCCAAACAAATGAACCACCTGATGCAGACCAAGTAGAAGCAGATCATCCAGAAGGACCAGTCAGTGGAGGTTCGACTAAACGCCAGAAAAAAAAATCCATAGCCAAGCCCTCTAAAATACCCTTTCTTTTGTGTAGACGCTACGTTTTGGAAGACCGATAACATCTTAAGCTCTCATGCATCACCCGTTTTGTCGACACCCAACCTTTTGTGTACATATTTTGTTTAGAAATAGCTATCAACTTTCCTATTAATATTCCCTAAGTTTGGATTCCGGTTCAAACTTAGTAAATATTAATGTTTATATTATGACATATTGGCTATTGTAATTAAGGATAACCATTGCATGAGAAACTTGACTGTACTATTTTGTGCTCAAAATTAATGTAATGATGATAGCTTACTATAAGGTCTTCATACATTTGAATTGTAAATAAATTTTACAATAAATTACCATTTTTTGTTCGTCCGGATTGAAAATAGCAATAAAAAAACTTTTGAAATGAACAGCCATAATGAATAGCCTGTACAATTAATACATAAATACATTAGCTCTACATGAAGAAAAAAAAACAAACAACACGGCCATAAAAGATAATATTATCTTCAAACCTACAACACAAAAAAAGTATATAAAAAATTCTTATAATATTTAATGACCTACCAAAACCCTTAGGCATCGTTTACTTTGCAGGATGGGATAAGACAACTTTATCCTATCCACTTTACACCTCAGCAATCAGTCCCTTGTTTACTTTTGTGGTTGAAATTTTAATAAATGAATCTCATGTTTACTTCAATGGATTAAGTGGGAAGATAAACAGACAAAATACTAACTTACCCTTATGTACAAGATTGATTTCCTCTGTACGGCTTCCCGATAGCCTTCACTCAGCTCCATTCTTTTGAGATGAAAAGCCCTAATTCGCTGTGATTTGAGAGAGACGACAGAGGCCAGCGACGTTGCTCCCGACGAGAAGCCGCGACTACCTGAATTGATCGTAGACGATTTCTCCCGACACAGCATAGGTAAGCACAGGCTTTTCGCTTATTTCATTTTGTTGTGAAATTGAAAAAATCGAGCTTACCTTCCAATTGACGGAGAGCACGAGGGTATGGAGTTTTTTTTTTNGAGGGTATGGAGTTTGTTTTTTTTTTTTCCAATACTTCTTCTATGTGATTTTCACCCTATTATCATTTTCATTCTAATTGTTGAGGGATCTTGTAACCCTAATTACGAGTGGTAGCAGGCTCCACAGCAGGCGTGGTGGACGTGGGTGAAGACGGCAATCGGAGGACGAAAACGGTAGTGAGGAGGATGACGTCATTCTGGAACAGGTGCTTCTATTCTATTATTTCCATTTTACCTATTAGTTGAACAGTGAATTGTTCCAAGAGACTGTATGTTAGAAAAGAATTTTCCGTGGATTGAAGGCATTTAAATTTCGGAATGTTATCTTTGTAATGATTGTGTACCGTGTTACCATCTCTACATGTATGGTGACAATATGAACATATGCAACACTTTAATCAACATCTTCCGTTAGTGTTGGGTCTATGTTCGTGTGTTTTGTTTTTCGGGCCTGTAGTCTTTTGTGTTGGGTTGATGTGTGGTTGGTAAGGTAGGTGTCGTTGGTGTTTTGGGTTTATTTGTCGTACTTTGTAGNGTTAGAGTAAATGATTGTTGGTGCTCCTTTTTGCTGTTATGTGATATTTATTTCTAATCAATTCAGGATCTGTTTCAGTTTTTTTTTTTTATATGTGACTCTTGCTATTTGGATTACTAGACCATTACTATGTTATTCTTTTCTTCAGGCACGCAACATGTCAAATACTTCTCACACGAGTTCAAATAATCGATATAACAGGGCCTTTACCCCGTTTGAGGTTAGGCTGTGTGAACATTTAGAAGAAGCCGATGTGTTGACATCAATGACCCCCGAAAACCCAGCCCGAAGGTTCTTTAAATGTCCTCGCCGGAAGGTAAAGTTTTTATAGTTCACTGGCAAGTTTAATGTGTTTTCAACTACTGGTTTTTAATCCGTACATGAAGTTTTGCCTCTGATTTATTTTGATTGTTCAGAGCCCAATCCGCCTTGTCGCCTATTTGAGTGGATCGATCCCGAGTTGCCGCCGTTCCAAAAGGGTTGTTTCAACAAGCTGAAGGCTGAAAAGGATAGGTTGCAAAAGCAGCTAATGTGCAAAAATGTGATGGAGAAATTGCTATCGGAGAGGTTGGAGTTAAAAGCCACCGAGATCAAAGCACTGGAAGATGCGAAGAGTCGGATGATGACTGATTTGGAGATTGCAGCAACAGAAAAAGTGGAACTACAGTCGAGGCTTCATCACGTTGAACGTGAAGCTCGAGAGTTGGGGAAGAAGGTCACATTCATGAAATGTACCTTTTGGTTCATCGTTTTTGTTGTTTTACTCTTTTGTTTCTTTAAGTAAGGTTGTGTAGAATTAAACATGATGATGTTGGATTGTATTCTATTTTAGTTTTGTAAAACATTATGTTTTTTAAACAACTAAGTTCAATTATTCTGACAGATGGTCATTGCATTCAAGCATTAGTTGGGCAAACATTGCACTATGATTTATATGCCAATTATGTGTTTTCATATGACGTGCTATGACAGGTCATGGTGGCAGGTCTATATGTAGGATGAAGCTTGCTTTTCTTTAAAGCTGAGTTGATTTGACTAATAAAGGACTGAACGACCATGTTCAACATCATATGTAATTTGGCACGCTAAAGAAGATATGTTACATCTTGTAAACTTAAAAACAAATTTTGCTCTTGAACCTATGCGTAAAAGTGACAACTATTAGTGCATCTGAACATACAATAATATAATAATTGTTGTGTTGAATAGCATGCGTAAAGGACTTCTTATGACCATTCACGTTAAATTATTTGGTAATAAAATTCACAGTAAAAATGACATGCTATGACAACACCGGCTACAATAATACAATCCATGTCTACAACATTGTTTCAGCCTTTTTTCAGAGCTGAGCTGATAGGTCCTATCATCTTCTCCAATTATAATAAATAACATGCATTATTGGTCCTGTGGCATTTTATTTCGGCTTTGCATTATTGGTACTGTTGATAGAGCATGCGCACATCACTTGAGAGACCATCAAATGCATTGTCTCGTCATCTTTTTGGTCAGAAAAATCAGATTCGAAGGGACAGAATATGATAAGTCACTATCCATGACTAGAGGTAGCTTTAAGCTCATTATGCAAAGCCGAAATGATTAGACAACACTAACATAAAGACCAAAAATCTTGTCTTACACCCTTCAATGCATGATTGATCTTGGTGCCTGAAATTTTAGCTATTTAAACACCATAATGCATAACATGTATTCCACAACCGTAGAAGGAAGTAGTCAAATATTACTGAACTTTTATTAAAATAGTGCATAGCCCGTGCGATGCACGGGACACATATATTAATTGAGTCATTTCTATAGGGCTTGTACATTTTGGCAAAAAATAATAGGGTTGCATCATCAGTTTTCCACTTCTTTTAATCAGTGATATTTATTTTAGTCATATCGTTGATATATTAATTAATATATCGTTATGCTTACACGTTATACTAATATAAATTTAATTTTACAATATATATTTATTCATCGATATAAAAAAAATTATTCTTATTCTTGTTCACCATTTAATACTCAATTAATATTTTATTATAATATTTGTTGTCATATAATGTCATTATTATTATTTATAAAAGGTTATAATAGTTGTCTACTTCTTCTTAGTTTATGTAATGAAGTTTAAAATAAAATTTTGTGTATAAATGTTTATAAAATACACACACATATTTTTTAAAATTTCTCATAATAATTAAAAAAAATTGATTTAGCAAATTGTCAAATAATAAACCCTTATATAATCAAGAGATTTTTCTAATTTGCATCCTAAGGTTTTATTAATTTTTTTTAACATACTATGCAATATAAATATATATTTTACAATAAATTCATTATGGAAACAAATAAAAATAAAAAATGATAAAATTATCGTGGTTGACAATAATATACAAATAAATCAAATATTGAAACTGTAAAGAATAGTTAATATATTTTAATTTTATTATTTAGCCGTTAATAAATTATTTAATGATGTGATCATTATCTCTTAAATGTAAATTATTTTAGTTTAAAGAAATTATTTGTTTATATAATTAAATAAAGGTTAAAAAATATTGTCGAAAATTATTATTCACCAACTGGATTTCGGCTAATTAGTTAAAGGGAGAATTATTTAACATGTTACGATTGTTTATAAATATTTTAGGATGTAAGTCAACATTTTTGGAAAAAAAAATTAATATTATGGTTAAGACTTAAAATTTGTTTTCATGGTTATGTTGACAAAAATATTATCAACACCAATTATGAAAAATCAAATTATAGTTTATTATAATGAATATCAATAAAATTATTGCATATGATAATAAAATTATTCAAGGAAAGAATCTTTTTGATCATATATGATTTGAAAATGTGTATATATTAAAGCAATTAATGCATATATTTAAAAGTTTCTAAATAAAGTATGCATTAAATGCTCATTGACTTTTTTGCTACTATATTTAGTAAATAGTAATTCTTTTTATATATATATAGATATAGATATAGATATAGATTACAAATTTTCTACTTCATCAACATTGCGATGGCTCATGATTTTGGTTTAGTGCAGACAGACTATCTGTACGACCTAAATTGGACACCAAAGTTTGATGACTTTCTTATCGACCACTTACTTGAAGATAAGCTATGTGGTATCTTTGTTCCTAATGCAGATAATACTGAGTCCATACTTGGTGCTACGCGAGCATTCAATGCGTGGTTCAGCAAGAGTTTCACGATGGAGTACATCGGAATACGAGTTGGAGTTTTGGAGAAACGACATGAAATTTTCACGGCTCTGAAAGACAAGGCTGGTGTTCAATACGACGTCGGGCAGAACAAGTACCATGCTTCAGGCAGCACTTAGGATGAAATGCTAAGGGTGAGTTTTGCCGAAAATAAATGCGTTTTCATTTGTTATACCTCTTCACAAGAGTTGCAATCTAATTTATATTTTATTTTTCCCGTAGTGGAATGACTTTTCCCTGGCGTACATGACGGAAGGTGATCCACATCATAACAAACTTGTGGAGTTGTTTCACGAGGAGCCACCGTACGTAAATCCTTTGCAGTGGTGTATCATTTCTGACAGTGACGACGAAGGCAAGAAGAAGGGCAATAAGGACCGTGGCAAAGGTGTTGAAGTTATCGATGTGGATGAGTACCCTCCAAACCGTCTACCACCGAGTAGGTTAGTTCCCTACCCCGTTCGAACTGACATCCCTCCGAGAGCTAATAAACAACCACTGCGTCCGGCCTTTTATTTGGGTAGCAGTTCAAAGGGCCCAAAAAAGAAGCTATCCATACACAGTCAAACCGGTTCAACTGATGGCTCTGTGAATCAGCCCAGAAACGACATCTCCTCTCCCGGTGCACATGAACTGGAAGAAAATTCTGTATCTATTGTCTGTTCCGCCACTCCTATGGACTACTCGCATGATTGGCCGTGGAATTAGCTTCGTCACTATATCTTTCCCTTCTATGTTTGTTCTTGTTTCGGTGGTGTATCTGTATGTTAGTTGTGGTTGGTTGCTTGTTTAAAGGTTCTTTAATATTTTTATTATTTGTTTCGATGTTGTACCCGTATGTTACTGCATGTTCTTGATTGTTTTCCTTAATGTTTGTTATGTAGTCGTTCCGTTGACAAGCTGTGGTTGGTTGTGGTTGGTTGTCTGTACCCGTAATGTTTCATTCACAATATGATAGAACCAATATAAATAGTCACAATAAACCCACAAAACTGTTAACACACAATTCTTACATACTCGTAACATTTGAATCACAAACACAATTCTTACATACATGAGAGAAAGCATGAAAATTGTCTTCATAAACACACAAAAAACGTTTAACACACAATGTCGGAAAATAATGTGACATCAAAGACCAACAAGCATCGCAAAAAAGTGTTAAATATCGTCGTTTACATACATGCTACACACAAATATCAACCACTCTAAACCGGGGATACCTAAACGGAATCAATGTAAACACCCACTCCAAGGCCTCCACAATGCCATTTTCTTCAAAGAATTGGCGCATATCACCATCTTTCAAGCGCCTCTTATAAGCACTGCATTTTCTATCTCTGGAACTTGTCCTTCAATGTGCGCGTTCCAAAATTGCATTGGTATTGGCTTCACAACAGGGGAAAGAATATTAAATATGATAACATTTTATTAAAAATGCAAGACAATGTAGACGAGAAAAATGATGTTAAATCATGAAGCAATCACTTACCAACAGTGCATACTCGACATGAGTGTTTTTTATTTTTATGCTAAACCGGTGTTGCGGAGGCCTCTCAATATCGTTAGTCGTGTAGACCTTGACGTTGAATGTTCTGAAATCATCTCGTTCAAAATAGAGGTAGTAGTCGTTGCGTATATCCTCTGATTGAACATAATACTGCCACCCATTGGCAAAACACAAAAACGTCCTTGGGTCATAATCCAGCCCAGACGGAACCCTTATTATGTCCATTGGGTAGCGACGGCCCTCAACCGTTATCAGAGTAACGGGAAAGGGCATCGCGTGTCGCCCAAAATAAGGTGCCGCAACATCTATGTCCTAAGAAAGTGAAAGTGTCAACACACAAGTAAACCACACTTAACACTAACCTGGCATTTAATAAAGAACTTTAAACTATAAGCATTAAAAAACTAGACACCAAAATTTAATTATTTGTATATCTTTCTAAAATTTAATTATTTGTATATCTGTCCATACGGAGGTTCTCAAGGCAAGTGGTGTCGCTGATGTCCACTAGCCTTTGCATGTGACTCACTTGAAGGGGCACTCTATCCCTCAATCGGTATGTGAGTCCGCTAGTCAACGAACATCGACGGCGGTGAGGGAGTATGAATTTGTGATAGTAGTAATTAGCTACTATGAAAAAAAACGAGCACCAAGAACAATCTCTTCCAAAAGAGTGAGAATTAGTAATTTGTCTCGCAAGTTATCCATCTACAAAGATTGAAAAACACACGGACTGCACTAATTCAATGATCTTAATGTTGGCCTCTACGAACATTGTAAAAATATTAATCATTTTCATATGGTTATTCCATTGAGCATGCAAAATTAAGCACATCAAACACCAAAAATTAAAAAAAAAAACCTANAAAAAACCTTAAAGCAGTGGTCACCTCTAACAAAAAACATTTACTTGAACAAATTGCAGACAACTTACAAAATCAGTCAGTTACACTATTCTCATTCACTATTCTCATTTTGATTGCTATACTAGAATTAAAACACACAGGTAATATTTAAATGATTGTAAAATCAGTCAGTTTCATATGCAGACAACTTACAAAATCAGTCAGTTTCATATGCACTCTTGCATTGCTATACTAGAATTAAAACACACAATTAATATTTAAATGATTGTAAAATTATATTTACTTGGCTATTATTAGCTTTCCACATCTGTTTCATGTTTTCTTTTTCAACTATCTAATGTAAGTACATATAATATCAAATTAACAGAACTAACATTTAAATAACTATATTTTTTTCAACATATAATACTTTCAAATTAACATCTCAAAATCTAATAACTAGCATATTTGAAAGTAACATTTCACAATATAAGTACACATCTTTATTGAAAAAATTATAATGAGACGACATCCTAAAGTTAAATCAGCTTAATTGCAAAATTCAGATATTAATAATAAATTACCACCTGAGTTTGGTGAGTTAATTGAGGTACAATTAATTTGACATTACTAGTTTTTATAACATACATCTAACTTTTATTAATTTTGTAACACTAATCTAAGTTTATAACCAAAGTCTGTCAATCTATTTAAGTAAATGTGCTATGAGAGAGGTGAACGGATCACAAAAGCAATTTTCGCCCGAAATCGTGTTTAAATTCATAAGTTCTAAATGAGTCCAAATTAATGAGCAACCAAATTAATCTGCAACATTGTAAGATTTAATTCTAGTGTAGCAATTAAAGAGTGCATAAAGGCTAGGTAATCTGTCCACAAACACTTGTGAACTATCAACCATAATTGAAGCAACACACTATAAACAAATGCACATTTCAAAAACAAATGAACGGTATCAAGATAGTCAGCATAAACAAGGCACTTAAATGCTCAACACACTCGGCAAAAGCCTAGCACAAGGAGGCTGCAAACTCCAATGTAAATGACAAAACTCATTTTCAACACATATAATGAGCAATAACAAAACATGCTCTTCTTTCAAAATAAAACTAAGCCATATAATGAACCCCTTATCAATTGGAGTTAATCAATAAACTTAAAGTATAAACAAACTCATTTTCAGCCCATATTAGGATCTCAAAACATGTAAAAATATCATGAGAACAAACCAGCTTTTATTGAACACAGGGCTCATGCTGCTCTTTTGCTTGAAGTATCTTTAACTTTAACTATTTCACACCGTGTAACACCACAAAACCTTTTACTCCCCTCCCTCTTTGTAAATAACATAAACACATTGAGAGGCAAATAAGCAGTTTCTTTAAATACTCAAAAACCTAATAACAGACATAAGAGAATTCAAATTCCAATTGTACTCGCAAGCATTAAGTTCACAGCAACATAGATTATAACCACATAAAAAATATAGCACAAGTTCAGCCAGGCTTTCAGCTTCAACCGCAAGCACCTTCCATTGTGATTTTTTCTAAAATCAGTTGCATAACACAAACTCCACACACCAAGACTGACCTATAAATCACATTCACACACTTCCAGGCACTTAAACAACACATTAAGACACCATTAATTTACTTTAAATCACACGCTTCCATTCGTATCATTGTTTTTCAGGCCAAACCACATATTTCTTCACAGCAATTTCACCACATCAACTGTAATGAAAACTACTAACACTTCTACCTGACAACTCATGAATTTCAGCATGTAAACTCAATGAACAGAGCCTCCATCATTATATCCAAAACGACGTAGAACAACAACAAATGATAAGAAGTTGTTTACCTTCACTTGGAACGGAGAAGAGACGAGAGCTTTTAGCGACTGGAGATGAGGGTGTCTTCAGAGAACCAAACCTTTTCGAAAGAAAATAAAAAATACAGAAAAATTGAATTATAAACAACGAATCTTCATTGAGGCAAATTAAGGGAAAATTGAAATGAAAAAAGGTTAAAATAGAGATTTTCGAGCTCACCTTTAGGCCCGACGGAGAATCAAAAGCGTAGAGCTTCACAACAGTGTCGTCGTCCTTTCTGCAGAATTTAGGGCAAATGCTCGATTTGAACCTTTGTACCACGAATCCTCCGACAAACGGATAAAGAAATGGAAATGGAATTGCTTAGTATAGCGACTGTGAGAGAAGCGTACCTTTAGGCATGACGGAGATTCCGAAGCTTGCACCTCCTACATCAATGGCGTCGTGTTTCTTAAACAACTAGGGCAAAAATGGCCGACATCCCGTTCTTAATCTGGTGTGAGAGTTGTAAATTGAGGCAAATTAAGGGGTATGTTGGTCAGTTCAAGCAACATTTTGAGGGTAAAAAAGGAACCGAAAAAACGGGATTAAATTATCAGGTCTGAGGGGCGGGATTTTTTTGTCCCAAGCTACTGGATGGAACGCTGCCACATCATTGCCATGTCATTAAAATCCGATCCCAATCCGCGCAAGTAAACGTAGGATAACCGGGACTAATTATCTTATCTTGTCCTATCCTGCAAAGTAAACGCTGCCTAATTGTAAATTAATATAACCTAAAAAATAATTAACCCCCAAATTTATAACTAATTTGCCGCAACAATATTCACAATAATGAAGTAGAATATACGAATTTCCAACACACCCCAAAAAAATAAAATCGACACCTATATGAACAAATATAAAACTGCACATCCATGAACAAATCTTCACCAATTGTGCTGAAACAAAGAGATAGAAAAAAAAAACAAAAAACCTTCGGATAGCAACCACTTTCGCAAATAGGAGAAGAACAATAAATCCTTTACACTATTTTTTCGTTGCCAGAGACGCGCGCCACACAACTCACGACGGAGTCTTCGAGAGAAAGAAAAAAAAAACTTCCGAACAATGACTTCTTCAGATTGAGAGAGAGATATTATAAACATATGAGTTCACATTTATTATTTGATTTTTTTCCTTTTTTATAATAATATTTAATGACCTACCAAAATTCTCACCTACTACCAACTATAATAAGTTACATTGACAATAACTCAATTTAATACCATAAAAAAATATTAACTACTTACACCTATCATAAATACCAACATTTATGCAAAATAAATCACTATTTTAATCTCAACAGATCAAAAAAATTTAAACCGTATGGGCACAGCCAATAAGTTTCTAGTAGAAATTCAGTATTAAACTGCTATAATCATGGAAAAAAAATATATATAGAAAATAAAACTAATATTATTAAATTACAATTTTTATTAAGTTTACAACTTTACATAGCTTGTGGCGAAGTCCTTTTAACAGCACACCATCGGGCTTGGAGCCAATGTAAAATCTTGACGGGACAATAAGTACATAACACTGTTCGGCTGTTCCACTGCCGCCGCCGCGTTCGCCTTCGGCCTTCTCTTGATGCATTACTGCACGATCTCAATGTTATCATAGCTATCACCTTTCCTCTCGTTGATTGTAGTATTCGTTTCGTAGGGTTAGGATTTCAGATCAAGGAATACAATGTATTCCACAAAGCATCGATTCTTCTTCGCCATTATGATTTTCCACTGTTATGAGCTCGCTATTGCTGATTCTATACATGGATGTGGGGGATTTGTTGAGGTGGTATTGATGGCTTTCTGGATTAATTATTAGTGTTTTATACTGATTCTTGACTGGGCTTATCTAAAATGGGGAGATTATGCATTTATTTGGGTATATTAGTGTGAAAGTGAACTTTTCTTTTGATTTGGTAGGCGAGTCGAGCACTGATAAGATCGAGGAAGTCAACTGATTCAAAATTGGATTACTCTCACGTTACGGTACATGCCTTATTCTATCTAGTGTTGGTAAAAATTTAAGGATGCATGCTGCTTGTTGAGTTCTTTGTTCAGTTATTAGGGTGTAGTTGGATCTGGTTTAGTGTAGATGCAATGACTGGTTTTGAGATTGTAGGTTGAGCTGCGGACATTGGACGGATTGGTTAAGGACCGAACACAATGTGCTCCTAATGGTTATTATTTCATTCCAGTTTACGACAAGGTATTCATAAGATTTTCCTCTTGTTTTCATCCTTCCTAGTTTCTACCTTTCTGGTGCTTTAACCTGCAGCTGGCTTTGTTTTCGTTGAGGCCTTCTTCTTCTTCTTTTNTACAAGTCCCCTTTTCTTCTCTTGGGTGATTATGCTTCTGGATCTACTTTGAATCCTTCATCCTTCATTTTTTGTTGGTGAGAACTGAAATCACTTAGAAACATGGTTGGAAATTAGAAACATACCCTTCTGGTCTTCGTAGAATGATAAATTATCTGCAGTAATTCAAATTAAAACATTGTAGATGGATCTACTTTGAATTCTTCTTTTGTTAAGTGAGAACTGAATTTATTTAGAAACTTTCTCTGAAATTAATATGAGCTTGTGAATGAGGCTTCTGGGGTCAATATTAAATGATAGATTTGAGTGAAGACTACCCATACAAGTTCTCTTTATAGACTTTCTCTTGATTTTTTTTGACTGTGAAGATTTTCTCTTTAATTAATTTCATGCTGTATTGCATGGATTAAATAATAAATAGTTATCGTCATTTATGCTCAAATGAATTGTGCCTTTTGGTTTCTCTCGTGCTCAATTGATGACAATGATTTGGAGTTAGCATTTCCAAGGTTCGGTATGAAACCTTTTTCTTAATTATGCCAGGGAACAATGAGGTAATCGGTTGCTTATTCTTTGGTAGCAGATGCTTGTATTTTTCACGTTTATCCTCCCGCAATGGTTTGTTTCTACGAGGATTCCATATATTATTGATACTCTTATCTATCCTATTCCCAATATCCCTTGTTTCCCAAACAGCCTCATCCTCCAAAAACAGATTCACCGAATGCTTAAGGTTGCTGAGCTTGCTTTGAAAAAATAAAGCACGCTCCATTAAACTTTGGCATTTCTTGTGGTATTGCTGTCTCAGAACCTTGAATCCCTTACAATCACTTTTGTGCAACTTAAGTTGGAATGCATCCTGATTAGTATATCAAACTGAATAGTAATTTTAATTAAAAAAACAAAGTAAAAATGTTGTGGATTAGATATTAAATCTTTTGGTTTAATTTCCAAGTAACAGCTATGTGGGTGAAGGAATATTTAAAGTAAGTTTGTCTAAGTAGGAATAGTTTAATTTATTTATGCCTCGATTAATTTACTTTTATGTGTACTTGTGTCATCTCACCATATTTATAATAATATAATTTCGTTTTGCAAACAATGCTTTGTCTTCAACGCAGGGTTCTTATGTGATAAAAATAAAGGGACCTGAGGGATGGACATGTGCACCAGAACAAGTTAAGTTTCTTGGGTATTTTTTAATAATATATTTGTTCTTAACAATGTGTTACCACTCTATTAAGTTACTGAGTATTTTGGTTTATGCTTCATCTTCATTTACTGTAAGTTCTGACATTTCCAATTTCTTTTATAGGTTCCTGTTGTTGTTGATCACAAGGGTTGTAATGCTAATGAAGATATAAATTTTCAATTTACTGGGTAGGTATAAACGCCTTTAAGTTTTGAATTCTTGTTTTCGATTCAGAAAACTGTTGTTTACAATTACAGATAGGTGCTAATTCTATTATCTATATTCTTTAATCAATACTTTTTTGTTTACAGACAATATTGGACTTGTCTGTGTTCTGCATTTGGTTCTTGCCTTTTGCTTTACTAATTTGCTATGGTTTCAGATTCTCCTTATCTGGAAGAGTTGTTGGAGCAGTTTCCGGGGGTCACTGTTCACATAGAAGTGGTGGGCCATCAAATGTGATCGTCAAGCTTTCATCTCCCAGTGGGGATGTTGTTTCTTCTGTTTCAACTACATCGACGGGAAGTTACTCATTTGAGAACATCATTCCAGGTCTGATATGTTCTATTTCATTTTCTTTTCCTCTCTATTTGTTGGTCATATCTGCTCTTTCTCCTCCTTTCGGTTTAGCTATTTAAATTGTTACCTTGTTTTGGTTCATCAGTACCAAGATTGCTCATAAGATAAATAGTATTAATACTATATAAATAATTATTTGAATTTCCTGTTACTTAAAATATGTATTGAATATAGAGTGTGGACTGGAAACCAGCATTCCAGAACTTCATTTCTGTGAAGTCAATAGGGTGTAAGGAGATTGGACCTTTATATGAGGAGAAAAGTACCCTGTCTTCCATTAAGTTAACCTAATCAGATCCTTTATTGCTTATACATCTTTTGCTGTTCATATTTAGAGCTGCGCTATCTGTCATTCACTCATTCTTGATGATAAATATACCTGGTGCAGGAAAGTATAAGATAGGTGCTTTCCGGCATGATTTAAACATAGAGATCAAGGGTTCTGGAGAGGTAACTACATGGTTGCTTCTTCCTTTCACATTTCATCGTTACCTTCTACTTCTTGCTAGTGTTGGCACATTTAGAGCACAGACGATACCATCTTTGTGGAACACTCTCAGATGATGATGTTGCTTAAGTTCATGTATAATTTTTCAGGTGGAATTAGGTTTCGATAATGGCGTGGTAGATGATATATTTTTTGCATCGGGATATGATATTCGTGGCTATGTGGTTGCTCAGGTAATCTTTCTAGCTTCCAATTGTTTCCGCGTTTCATATATTTTTGCTGTAATATGGGGCTTAGGAGTTTAATGATGCTACATGGTTCAGATTGAATGTTGAATCCCAGTATGGCACTCAATAATTTCTGGGTTTTGCAATTTGTGGGTTTATTTAGTGCAGCTACTTGTTTTTGAATTCTTGATTTGTGTCCTGCTTAATGAAGAATAAGCTGTTGTCGTGCAGCAATTTGTTGTATTGGTGCTACGCTCATGTCTTTTCATTAGTACTCCTGGGTAATCTGTTTCAAAGTGTTGTAGTCACTGTATGATGACATCAGGATGGTCTTGCCTGTGTTTGGTTGGTAGACGATTTTTTTATTTGCTATTAACTATTGTTATTCTTTTTTATATTAATGTGAAGGTTAGATGATATATTTATAGTTATGTGATGATTATGGTCAAACCTTATCATTTCTTGAAGTTCTTTATAGAAAAAGAACTTCTGTTCATGAGAGCCTATGTAATTAAATATGAAAATTGGTATCTGCCTCCAAGGAAAACTTATACTGCTTATATGTCATGGACTCTATACTTTTTAACCTTTTCATGTGATTTTCTGTACTTCAAGAGCTTCTACTCCTTGATGATTTTGTTTTCTCAACATGGTTCTTAAATCCCAAAAAATCTGATGTCCTCTGATGCGATATTGGTAGGGAAATCCGATACTGGGAGTTCATTTTTATCTATACTCAGATGATGTCTTGGAGCTGAACTGTCAGCATGACTCTCAGCATGACTCTGGTAATGCACCTGGGCTTGGGAAAGCTCTTTGTCATGCTGTATCTGATGCTGATGGGATGTTCAAGTTCACATCAATACCGTGTGGTACTACTATACATTTATTTTTCTATTTCTACTTAAGCATGGTTCTTGTTTGTTTCTTCATTCTTATCCAGTTTATACTATATATTAAACTTCTGCATGCTCCATGTGACCTATGCATTCCACACTTCAAATGATTGTGGTTTTTTCACTGCACTCACCATCTGTTATGCAGCTAGGATAATTTCTTTGTTTTGAGTTTGATCCCTCCTTTATTGGAATTGCTTAACTCAATTGAATAAATGAACATGATTGGTACTGTTTGGTTTTCTTCCGTGAAAGATATTTGCAGATTACAATCATAAGTTGCAATGTTTTATTATCTTCCAGCATATTCTAGAGTTCTCTTCATTAGCCAAGAACAGTAATATCCTCTCTCGTTAGCTCTCACAATTATCTGTCAATGGCATTTCATGCCTCTACTTGTACTTTGGTGCTGCATCAAACACGTCGATATCACTGAAAGTTATCATCTTTGAACTTCTACTCTTGAATACATATGCAACAATGTCACAACTTTCATAAGGTGATATTGTAGTTTTTGGTGCTCAGCCAACCGATGTTTTGATCATTTCAGGGACATACAAGCTCATACCGTTCTACAATGGTGAGAATACCGTTTTTGATGTTTCACCACCTTCAATGTTGGTGTCGGTTGAGCATGATCATGTTGTAGTCCCTCAAAAATTTCAGGTAAGAGTTTAGCAAAAAAGTAGTTCAAGCTAGCAATGGCTTTCTGAATGCACGTGAAGATATGATGTATGCTTCTAATTGTAAACTCCTTAAATCTTACTTCCAGTTTTGCTCTTTTGCTTGATATCATGCTCTTGTCTAAAGGTACTAAAATTATCTACAATTTTCTCAAACAGTATCAGCCGACCTTAGTATTCTATAAATTGATATGTATTAGCTGCTTGGAAATATAATATAGTATATGCTCTAGTAATCATAAAATTTTATACGCTCAAACTTGTCTTGACCTGCAAGGACCATTCTGTTGGATGAACTAACTACAGGGTGATTGTGTAATTTTAGCTGTAACTATATGTTTGTAGAGTACTATCCTTTTTTTGATTCTTTATTTTTATTCAATTGGACGCTATACATTTCCCATATCAAGTACAGTAACATCATCCATGTTGTATAGGTTACTGGGTTTTCTGTAGGAGGCCGTGTGATTGATGGTAATGGTAATGGAGTTGATGCTGCAAAAGTTTTCGTGAATGGTCTTGAAAGATCAATAACTGATGCAGAAGGTTATTACAAACTTGATCAGGTAAATTTGTGTTCCAACTTATAGTACCAATGTTGAGTTTCTTTGTTTAAACTTTAAGGATGTTGATCAGTTATTATTGCAAAGGACTTGATGCTATCAAACTCATTGTTTTTGTCCCCCATTTAGGTCTTATTTTCCAGTTTTTGATACGCATGTCATGTGAACTTCATCCATAGTACCATTATATATGGCCAGCTCATCTTATTTTTCGCTTTAGCTTGTTACCTACGGTACACATGTTGTAGGGATTGGAAAAACGGGAGGCTATATGTGCTAGGGACTGAAACTGTAGCTTGTTGGAAAGTCCTGTGTGATACAGCTTCATATGTATCACATCATAGTACAAGAGACACGTGACACTAACCTTTGAATCATTAATTTTAATTAATCCTTTGTTATTGTCATCAAATTTAAAGCCATCAAACATGTTGCAGTAGAGTCATAGACCATGTGACCAGATGTCTGTCATGTCTTGAATCTCAAAGAAATGTTTACTTAAGTAAACTGCTATACTTAACAGAATTTGAGAATAAGTACATTCTCAGCGGTTTATAGTCGTATTCATATCGTTCTCATTCCTCTGTCTCCAATCTGCATCTTAGGGATTTTATGGTTTCCCCTGCAACTTGTGAACAGACAATCATTCAACTAGAATAAATTCAATTGTTGAGACCTTAAAGTATGCACACAAACCCTATAATACTGCTAGTGTGCCATTGTACTATCCTGGATATCTTGTTTAATCATGTTGTTTCCCCATGGATTTAATATGAAAAATGTGAGCTCTGTTTTTGCCCCCTATAATTTTTGGATATGCCAAATCATTGCTTTAGGTTACCTCGAAAAGATACAGTATCGAAGTGAAGAAAGAGCACTACAAGTTTGAAAGGTTGAACGACTTTCTGGTGAGTATCTCCAAGCTTTAAATTTGTTGCTGACATCTAGTACATTAGACCTTAAAAAATGAGAGCAGTTTGATACCAGTATCTCTTATTGTCCTATTGATCTTATTGAATTCTCAGTTACATCTTTCATGCTCTAATCCAATCAAGTTGTTAGGTTTTGCCAAACATGGTTTCAATTGCTAATATCAAAGCAATATCATATGATGTATGCGGCACGGCTCAGACGATTAGTTCTGCATACAAAGCTAAGGTAATATCTGCCCACCTCTTTGAAGTCCTAACTATCTATTTTTGTATTTGCGAGTGGAGGATAGAAAGCTATGAAGAAGCATGTCTTTCTTATTCTGCGTGCATAATAATTACCTGTATCAATTATAGATGTAAATCTCCTAGCAAGATTTGCAAATTTTGAGTTGTTCGGAATTCGGATGACAGTAGTTACATGAGGTGTATGCACCAACTGATTGATGTATTGACTGGTCCGGTTCTTCTTTAAATTTCTGTTTGAATCTGTAGTTAGCTTGAAATGTAAAATACCTGGTGATCATTTTTTATGTTTTGATGGCATGCCACCTAGTAATTATATCATCTGAATGCCAGGTTGCTTTGACTCATGGACCAGAGAATGTCAAACCGCAAGTGAAGCACACTGATGAAAGTGGTAACTTTTGCTTTGAGGTAAGGTTCTGTAGTCTGTAATTCAGTTATTTTCCTTGTTTATGGGCTATTTATTCTAGTTATATGTTCTCTTCCGTATTTATTCTATGCCTACTTCAGAGCATTTTAATTTAAACTCTGGTGATCTATGAACTATGCTATGGGTTATAGTGCAGATTTTCAGTTCTATCATTTTTTCAGGTTCTACCTGGCGAATATCGCTTATCTGCTTTTGCAGCAACACCTGAGAGTGCTCCAGAACTTCAGTTTTCACCAAATTACATAGATGTTACTGTTCATAAACCATTACTAGATATCAAGTTTTATCAGGTATGAGCTTACAAGTATTGAATCTCAATTGTAAATGTGCCGTTCTCTCCTGCACCTTTTGACCCTTTACACTTTAACAAAAAATGTTTGCTGCCAAGATGATTTAATATATTTTTCGTTATTATTATTGTTGCAGTTATTGTTGTTATTATAATACATTGTTATAATTATAGTTATTATTATTATAATCAGCAGTTGTTGTGTTAGTATTTGTGTTATCATTAACGTCATCATCCATTTTACTTCTGTTTTATTTGGAAAACATAGGCACAAGTCAACGTTCATGGGTCAGTAGTTTGCAAAGACAAATGTGGGCCTGCTGTTTCTGTAATGCTTGTGAGACTCGATGGTAAAAGTCAAGAAGAGAGTTCAGTTAGTTTGACTGATCCGAGTAATAAGTTTTCATTCTCCAACGTTCTCCCGGGGAAATACAGAATTGAGGTATTGCGTTTTTTTTCTCGACATTTTTCGATGTACTAATTTTACTCCTTTTATTGTGTATGCTTATATGTACATATATGTAGAAGTATGCTTGTTAGGCTGTTTCCCAAAGTGCCTATTTATCCCTGCAACTGATTTTCTAGACCCCTCAAAAACCACCGATATTGCTTTTGAGAATAATTGTCATTTACAACAGACATCACCAGACATTTTCCATCTGGTCAATTCTTCAATTTGTTTCTTTTGAAAAATGTAACTGGCACATTTCAGTGGTCAGAGCTCCTTTATAGTTTTTGACCTTTGAATTTATTTTTGATCATCTATATGTTCCATTATAGGTAAAAACTCATGCCACTGGAGTCTCATCAGGCGAAGATGTATGGTGTTGGGAACAGAATAGTATAAATGTGATTGTTGGTGTGGAAGATGTTGATGGGATTACTTTTATTCAGAAAGGCTATTTGGTAAAGGTAATTTCCAGCCATGATGTCGATGCTTACCTGGTACAAGCAGACAGTTCACACATGAACTTAAAAATTAAGGTAAACACGTTTTTTTGTTATTGAAATTTTCATCCATCATTTCTTGTGAACCATCATCTTAAAATCTTTTCATGAATCACAGAAAGGTTCCAATCAGATTTGTGTAGAGTCTCCTGGTGTGCATGAACTCCATTTCATTGACTCGTGTATTTCCTTTGGGAGCTCTACTTGGAAAATTGACACATCAGATCAGTCGGTATGATACATTAGGAGTGTCCTTCCTTTTGTTTTTTATTTTTTAAATCTTGTAATATATAAATTGATCTTTAGGAGACAAAGGAGTTCTGATTAGGTGAGAAGAGATAGTGGAAGGGTGTTTGGATGGACATGTTTTTTGTTTAAGACTCATCGTATGTGTCTTTTGTGCAGCCTATTAACTTAAAGGGTGAAAAGTATTTGCTGAGAGGGCGTATAGACATCAAGTCAAAATCAAAAGAGGATTTACCTGAGAGTATATCGCTTGTCATCTTAGACGATCAAGAAACATTAGTTGATGGTACAGTTGGCAAACTTGTCTCAGCTGAAGTTGATCACTCAGAGGTTGCTGTCTATGAGTATTCTGTGTGGGCTAATTCTGGGAAAAACCTCATCTTTGCCCCTCGTGACTCATGGTATGTGTATGCGTATATATTTGGCACTAATGGTTTAATCTCAGCTGATGCTTCTGCATATCTTTGATGCTTTTTTGTCCAGTCACGTGGTGTCTTACATTAACCTACACATACACGCAGTGGCGGATCTACACAGGGACCCGTAGCAGTAGGGGCACGGGCCCCTGTAGAATTTTTTAGTAGTATACCTACATATGTTATATATATAAATGTATTATTGTATGAACATAAAAGATACATGTCATTAATTATTATGCAAAGTTATTTCAATATAAAAAAATAAAAGAAATGTTTATGCGGATGTTATATTCAAAATTCTTGTATCTTTCCTTTTCCCTCCCAAAATACATAAAAATAAATACTACACATATATGTATATACTATATAGGGATTGCATCCAAATCTAGCTATTAAATAGGGAACGAGATGCCTGGTCAAGATTTAATCTTTTTATTTTTTTAAATGTTCAAATATTGACCATTGACTTCCGGCGTTGATTGTTGACCGTCTGCGTTGACCGTAGTTTGTGCCTCATACTTGTTGTCCTGAAATCTGCGTCCGCCCCTGCATACTTGTTGAGGAAATTTTTTGTTTTTTTTTTTTTTTTNCCTTCCTGTGGTGATTCAGCAATTTCACTGCATCTTTACATCTTATTTACTTCCATCTTTTTTCTGGTTTATGCTTAGTGAAGTATTTCATTAAAAAGTGCACGTCACTATCTCTTCCCTATATTTTTTGCAATTTTCATAAGCTACGCTATTATACCTTCCGAGAAGTTTATCTATCTGATACTTGTTTAATATTTATGCTGAGACCCACCTCTCCCCTTTCTTTTTATTTTAATTGATTTGAAGAGATTAAATTCAAATTTGTAAAGTTTGTATAGTTAAAAAGATGTGTTGCCTCCCATGGTGAACATAAATGAGAGTGCAACTGCTACTCATTTTTTATGTGCCTAATCATGCGACATGTTGAGAGTAACATAAATTGGACTTGTGATAACGTATAACAGGTTGATGTCTCCTGGGATGACTAATCTAGAACTTTTGCTTGATTTTTTGTTAACCAGGTTGATGTCTCTTGGGATGACTAATCTAGAACTTTAGCTTGATTTTCTGTTAACCAGTGTTAAAAAAAATTATTATGAAATTGGATTTCCAAAAATAAATTTATATACAAAGAGATTATAATTAGTGAACAATTTATATGATTCTGATTACGTGTTGTATTGAATGGTTATAATTGTCTAAACCATTCACAAATTTTGTAATATAAAGATTGGATTGCCAAAAGATTATATATTTATTACAGAATCTATAACTATCTTGAAAGAGAGAGTTGTTCGTAAGAGAGAGTTATTTCTTGAAATAATTGGATTATAAAAAATGCCCTACATTATAGTTAATTTTGTACAAATGTTAGGGAGTTGCGAATATAAATAGTTACAATCATTTTTGCAATCAATTTTCATTCTACTTTATTTTTTTTCTTTGTTTTATCTATGATCTTATTCAAAACTTTTTTTTTATGTATTCAATAATTTATTTTCTTTTAGTTGATACAAATACATTAAGATTATATAAGCAGATATATAAACTTGAAAGAAATAAATAGAATAAAATTTATTTCAGAAACAACTTTGTTAAGGGATTATTTAATTGCTGCAAAATATTCTCATCCTTATTTTACCTCTGCTGCAGGAATGGTGTGGGAAAGCAAATCTTATTTTATCCTAAACAACAGAATGTAAGTTCATTTAGAATGTTATTCCCCGCATATATCATGTATCTATGGGGAAAAATAAAGCAGTTGATTTGAAGTCATCATCATATTTGATTAGGTTTCAGTGGAACAAGGTGGATGTCAAGCTCCAATTGCTCCATTTTCTGGTCGATTAGGTTTATATATTAAAGGATCAGTTACACCCCCTCTTGCTCATGTTCGCATAAAAGTTCTTGCACAGACAGATAGTCGTATTTCTACACTTAAACAAGGCGATACCGCACTTGAAGTTACCACAGGGGCAGATGGTTTATATCTTGCTGGACCGCTTTATGATGATATAGGTTACAGCATAGAGGCATCAAAGGTTTGAAATTTGTTGCAGTTCAGATTATGCATATTATGACATGTTTTCGTTGAAAAATTATTTGCTAACCCTGCTTCTTTTCTGATATAACTCAATAATAGGGATATGAGTATCCTAAGAGGTGCAGCTTTTCTTAACTCAAGAAAATTGATGTTATTCTACTTCTATATGTTCTAATCATTGCTTGGATAAAAATTGTACTTCCCTTCTTTTGCTTTCCTATTGAAAGAAATGTTCCATTTTCGTGATAACCGGTCCTTATCTTTCCTATTAGAGCAAGGTGAGCTATCTAGATATTTTATCCAGCAGATAGGAATATTGTAGTGTATAATATGTAAAGACGTTTTTTCATTCAACATTCTTTTTGGTATGATTGGTGTAGATCAGTGTGCTGAGCGAAGAAAATCATAATATCTATGTAACTTCAGAAAACAAATGACAATTGCTGCAAACTTGCCGAGTGAAAATGCATATAGGAAAATGTGCACTCAGGATTCCAGTGTTGGATTTCTTCTGCAGTCAACATGAATGACTACTGATATGTTTTCTTTATTGCAGCCTGGTTATTATGTAAAACAAATTGGACAGTATGCCTTTTCTTGCCAGAAGTTGGGTCAGATTTCAGTACGATTATATTCTAAAGAAGAAAGCAATGAGCCTTTTCCTTCTGTTCTTTTGTCATTGAGTGGCGAGGATGGATATAGAAACAATTCAGTGACTGGTGTTGGTGGCAATTTCATATTTGATAACTTATTTCCTGGGAGTTTTTACCTCCGACCTTTATTGAAGGTATTTGAAATCCATTGTTTGTGCCAATTGATCGTTTTTTCTCCTATGTCTTGGTTGACTTTATTGTTCGTGATGTACCTTGGTTTGTGCGATAGCTTTGTAATTGTGACATTGTAAGCTAAGTTGATTATTAGGAGAATGGAAGTATCAAAAGAATCTCAAACATTGACCAGATCTGCCTTTTTTGCTTCGATACCTGTTTAAGATCTCATGCTGCTCCTGGGAATCCCATGCTTCCTTTCAGTATATTTTGAGCTCTCGATGTATTATAAATGGCTATTTTCCTCCTTAAACATTATAGTCCCTTCTTCATGCTTCAACCATTTATAATATGGCCATAATTTATTTTTGACGTTTGAATTTAAGTAAGTTTTACTATTTCTATTATTGTTGTTCCTTTTTCCACTTCCAGGAATATGCATTCTCCCCTCCTGCTGAGGCCATCGACCTTGCTTCTGGCGAATCAAAGGAAGTTGTCTTCTATGCTAATCGCATTGCTTTTAGGTAACAACTCTCCAAAAGGCTTTCGTTCTAGTTTTTATCATAATAGTTGATATGTATCTTTCTTGCAATAATGCTTTCTTCTTTCTAATATTGTTATGGATATATTTGTTGAGTTTTCCACTCACAGATCCCATCTTTTTGTGTGAGAAGATGTGCTTAAAAAATTTTCTTAAGTATGGATTGTACCTCTCAAGGATGCTGATATAGAAATAATATTTTCTCGTGGACATCCTTTTACGTGCATGACTGCAGCATTTAGTGAACAGCACGTTCAAGTTTTCTGTTACAAATGTTGACCAACTTCATGACATAGAAATTAGCCTGAATATGTCACTCCCATTTGTGGTCTATATCTGGTAATTTGTGTAAAATGTGCCACTTATGTCTCCCACCTATCATCTGGAGCTGGGTGATCTAGCCTTTCCTCCATATGCTTCATTTGTCTTCATTGATCTAGTGACTGCCAAATCTTTAGAAGCTAAACGTCCATGATATTTAAACAGTTTCTCATCCAACTTTCTGAGCAGTCTCGAATCATCCGTCTAAAGCTCTAAATTATTTGATAGTTTGGTAGATATCTATCATAATCTCACTTCTCGAAGTTTCATGTTTTGCTAGAACTTTGAAACCATTCACCCTTGTTGCAGTGTGATGGGCAGAGTTACTCTATTGTCTGGTCAACCAAAAGAAGGTTTGTCTATTGAAGCGAGGGCCGAGGCAGAAGGATTTTATGAGGAGACGGTAACAGACTCATCAGGAAGTTATCGGCTGAGGGGACTCCAACCGCTTACCACTTATGCAATTAAAATAGCAAGGAAGAGCAAACTTGATGACACACATATTGAGCGGGCATCTCCGGAGTTCTTGAGTGTTAAGGTAAGTTTTGATTGTTGGTTTAAAATATCGGTTTTAAGCACTTTGCTTAAAATTTGGTGTTTCTCATATGAGTTTACCAAAGAAGAAATGAATTATATATGTAAGGAAATTAGAATGTTTGTGAAAATACCAAAACTCATTGTTATTTTAATAATTAACCATAAATGCACTCAAAACACAATTTTCAAAAAATTCCAGGGTAATAGTATCTCCCCAGGCTCCCGACAGCTTGCATTGCTCCATTTCGTTTAGTATGTAGTTTTCTTTTTTCACGTTTCTTGTGATGGTGTTGACTGCGTTGCCTAACCCATGTCATGTTAGATTGGCTATGAGGATATGAAGGAATTGAATTTTGTAGTCTTCGAAGTGCCAGAGGTTACCATATTAAGTGGCCATGTGGAAGGACCTAATATTAAGGAGCTCTGGCCCCATATCAGAGTGGAGATTAGGTCAGCTGTTGACGAGTCAAAGGTTGTGTCCGTATTTCCATTGCCAATTTCAAACTTCTTTCAGGTGAAAGACTTGCCTAAGGGTAAGCACCTTGTCCAGCTCCGATCTGCTATGCCATCCAATGCTCACAGATTTGAATCTGATGTCATTGAGATAGACTTAGAGATGCAACCTCAAATTCATGTCGGCCCATTGAACTATAGGATTCATGAGGACAATTACAAGCAGGTAAATGTCAATTTGGCTGAGAAACTGTTTTGAGGATCGCACTGCATTATCTTTGCAGTTGGCCAGGGATCGACTATATGCTAAGACAATTGTGAATGTTTTTCATACTTGGCTTTTCAGTGGAGATGAAACTGACAATTTTCGAATATTATTGGTTCTAGGTGTGTTATCTAATAATGACGGTGATTCATTAATTTGATTGTGTCCAGGAATTGACTCCAGCTCCCGTGTATCCTCTAGTTGTCGGGATTTCAGTGATTGCTCTGTTCATAAGCATGCCAAGGTAACTGAGATGGTTTGAGTGCGCATTTATTACTTTTTTCCTTCTATAATATAATACACACAAAAACACATTTACATATGTGTGTATATATATATATTGTTTGTTTCTTAGTTGCATGCTATTCCTTCGTAGATTGAAGGATCTATATCAAGCTTCCATTGGAGTTTCAACGGCAGGGCCCTCTACAACTGCAAAGAAAGACGTTAAGAAACTGGTCGTGAGAAAAAAGACCTACTGAGTATTTCTTTTTGGCTCGGTCAATGCCTGAAAAGGACTAGCAAACTAATACTGTATAACTTATCGCCAGTCGCCTTTTGTCTGGCGTGACTAAGCTTTGGCTGCTGGCTTAACAAATTTTGAGTATTTACTTGACTTGGCCTCTTTTGTTTTCATAGTGGCCTTTGTGAACTTCATGCTTCATTGCATTGGAAGATGACGCTTTCCCATCGCCAAGCCGTCCAGCAAAAGCACGGGGTTTTCCTTCTTGTGTAGAGGGCTACTAAATAACATCTAAAAGAGGCCATGAGACAAGCGTTGAAATCCGTGGTTTTGGATGTTAAAATGTCTGTTTTGTGAGGACATGAGCAATTACCTGACAGACCTATTTGTAGTGGCAGTAAACTACTTAGGCAGTTCAACATCTCCAATAATGCCCATGTGTTTTTGTTTATTTTCTGGCAAAGGAGAAAATTTCTTACTCAGTTGTCTTTCCTTTAAACTTTGGTATTATCTCCATCATGACCGCTATGGGTATAAAAATGTAATTATTCAGTTTACGGCAATTGGCTTTCCTTTCACCAAATTAGCTCGCCCTCAATATGGATCAATTAGCTCACCTTCAACAAAAACATATGAGGTGGGAAAATTCGATCCTTAGATAAAAAAGGCCATATCACAGCCTTACGATCTAGCGGGTCCTTGAACATCACGTAGATTCATTTTCAGACCTCTTAACCGGTCCCTGCACATGGTTGAATTTGTCTGACCCAGTGATCAACTTGTCGATCCAAGCAATAATAATCCTAATCTTACCCAAAACCGCGATCAATGACCTAGAGATCAACCGACCAACTTGGGCTAGCACGAACGAGGGCCAGAATGGATGAACTCTTGGAGCAAGAGACAATGAGATTAATTGATGACCAACACATATCAAGCACGTATCCCCACTGATTGGAGATCCAATAGATCCCTTCTGGTCGTTAAAAATCTCTTTTGTCACACCCCACCAAAATTTGAAGATCGGTAGCATGTCAGAGTCAGACTAGTTGAGGTACAAACAACAACCCAGATGTGTAGAAGCCCCCAAAGTAAGAGATGACGAACGTATATCCCCTACAGAGATTCTTTTCACCCCTCCCGCAGTGTTCGACCGCTATCATCCAGCTCGATAATGCTCGACTAGCGTGGTTTTCCCGGTGTTAGATTCATGTGACCGATTTAATGGACCGGTTTACTCCTTTAGATATATAATATCCCATATCAAGTACCGTCTGCTGTTCGCCGCAACTAGCCACGCCGAAGTCTCAACCCGTCTCTGCCATCAGCCGGACTGCACCGACTACTCCGACGCAGCCCCCTTCCTCTGATTTATTAATCTTTCGGGCTGTAGTTGCGGAAAGAAGGCCTCGCCATATGCGGAGCCGGAGGGTCATGGTGGCCGGCGGCAGTGGAGAGGACTTGTGTAGGAGACGGGAATTGAAGAGATGGGAGTTTCAGTGATAATGACGATAATTCAGATCTGAAATGAAATGATTTAACGTTGTGAATTTTATAATATATTACAATTTAGTTCATAGGTCAAATTTATAATTAATCAAACTATAGTTAATATTTTAATATTGTTTATTTAATATTTGAAAATAGATAATACATTGCATAAAAATATATAAAAAATGATAATAATATTTCTTATACAATTTGGACGTTCGGTTATTTCGCTTAACTACCATCGAAACGAGATAATCGAGTTTTTTTAAAGTAATGCAAAACAATCGAACAGAAATTTAAGATTTCTCAATTGAAAAAATTAGTTCGTGCAGTTTCGTTATATATTGTGCAATCCAATAGTCACTAAGGTGCAATTCATACAATCATACTCTGCACCCATTATACATAAAAAATTAAAATAATAAAAATAAGATTTTTCATATTATTCAATAACCATAATAATGTGCATTCATAATATATAAAAAAATATATAAATAATAATAATAATAATAATAATAATAATAATAATAATAATAATAATAATAACTTCTGATAATAATAAAAAAAAACTAGGTCAATATTGTGCAATCTGATGGTCATCAGAGTGCAATCTGTCTAACACTTCTGTACACTTATAGTGCAAGCATTTTTACGACTTGTTTCAAACAAAATAACCCCACCTTAATATTCGGTTAACCGAGGTACCTTAAATAATTATTATTTATATTATAAAAAAATATGGTAAGTATTTTAATATATATAGGTAATAGTATATATATATTTATTGTTGAAAATACATAACATATAAAATACCATCATCGTTATTGTGCATTCCAACATGTATTAATGTGCATTTATTTTAACTTTTATTTATGCATTCTATAGAATTATATTTTGTTAAGTTCATTTTCAATTATACAAACCTCTAATAATGTGTATTTCCATTATCCTAAATAATCCCATTAATTTATTATTTATATTAAAATTATATTTAGTATGTGAGAAATATTATTTTTTTTTATATATTATTTTTTTGTCATAGAAAAGGGAATATACAAAATACCGATCTCGATAAAGTGCAAGCACACATGCATTAATGTGCATCTAGTATAACATGATTGTGCAAGATATTAAGCGTGTATTTTTCATGTGCATTTCAATTTTGGATATATATATATACATTATTTATTGTATATATATAAAAATATATATTTTTTATATTTGTTTGGTCGATTTCGTTATTTTTGTTACCTTCTTTTTTTGTAAATAAAGACAATCGTACTAAATCGAATGCATTAATTTGCATTCTCATACGCATTAATGTGCACTAAGTCGAACACTACTATGTTTTTTTATATTTAGTATTTCTTTGTTAAGCGAGTTCAAGAGAGCAAAGTGAGACTTGACGTTGTCAGATACAAACGAAGTATGTTTATATTTTTTATTTAATATTTTCTATTGTTATATTTTAAACACATATTATATATGTCTAAAAAACATATATAAAAATAATATTTTATATAGTTTTAAAAATTACAAATTTGGCCAAATGTACTCAAGTGCAATATAACCAACATTTTATAAATTACAACTAAGCCCTTCAGCCCTAACTAATTCTCAAAATAAAGCCCCACATAATTGAAGTTGTTGCAGCACTTCTCTCGGGACAGCGGCGACGGCGGATGTCGGGAATGAGACGGCTGCGGCGGTCGGGCTGTGGGACAAGACAGCGGCGGTGGTCGGATGGCGAATTGGGGCCGCGGCGGCGGCGGTCGGATGTCGCGAACGGGACGGAGGCGATAAATGGACGTCTGCGACTCTCAGAGCGGACAAAACCAAGCCCATCTGCTCCTACATTAGCGAGGTCGGTGGTGCGCGGTGGTGGGAGAAGGCCCCACGAGGTACTTCACGGCCGAATTCATGTCGGACTTACATCGACGGGACGGCAACAGTGGTGGACCGTAGATGTTGTCGACCTTGGTTTTCTGATCTCAGCCAGAGGCGGCCGTCGTCGAGCTCAGCGGCAGAGAAGACTATTCTGGCTGAGGCGAGTGTTGCGGGTAACCCGCGGCGGGCGACGTGCGGCTGTGGAGTGTCGACGGCGGAGTGTGGCGGCGCAAGAGGCGGGCGGCTGTCGTGTGTGTTGTGTGTGTTTGTCTGTGATGTGCGTGTTGTGTGTCGAGTGTGTCTGTGTGTGTTGTTTGTGCGTGTAAAGAGAGAGAGAGAGAGAGAGAGAGAGAGAGAGAGAGTGGGTGGGGTGGGTAGGTGGTTTGACTGGTGGGTGTTAGGTGGCAGTTTTATTAATGGGTAGTAGGGTCCATATGTTTGAGTGTATTGTCTAAAATTACCACCAATGCCCTTAATAAATGTATATTTTCGGCTTTTAATGACTTTTTTATAAGCCGTTAGATCATGCGATCTAATGACTACAATGTATTCTTATTTCTTTCACTGAGCAACATTCTCACCGAAACGAGACCCTTAGTATATACATATATATATATATATATATAGGGGTTGGTTCAAATAAAAACTAGTCCTGGTGTGAGAACCGTGAGAACCATATTTGGTGTTATTTTTAATTGTGTATGATGTTATTTTTAATCTCACATGGTGCTATCATTTTTACAAATGCTAACATAAATTGTGTTGCTATTTTTAATAAAATACATCCTGATTAAAAATAGCACTAAAATAGCACTAATATACAATCAATCATAGCACTACATACAATTAAAAATAGCGGTTCTCACGGTTCTCACGCTAGTTAAAAATAGCATCAAACACAATCAATCATAGCACTACGCCCCAATAAAAATAGCGGTTCTCACGATTTTCACATTAAGACTTGGTTCTCATTTGAACCACATCATATATATATTAGGCTAAAGTACATGTATACGCATCAAAATAACGTTAATGCCGAAAAAACGAGATTCAAAAGTTAATCACAGTTATACCAATTCCTTCTTTTATAACCCAAGAAAATTAACTTTCCCAAAAAATGGAAAGTAATCTATGCTGCTCGTGGTCTTTCATTCAGCCCTAGTTGATGCCAATTATATGTGTAAACTGTAATCAAGGTAAGTTTCCAAACATGAAACAGTTAAAAAAAAAAATCCCCTGAGAAACAATTTGAAAGAGAGAGAGAGATTAATATGGCGGAAATGCAAGGAATGTTTCTTCCGGCGGCTCGCAAACGATAACTATCATAGTTTGACAGTTTAATTAATGAAAAAATTAAATACAAAATGTTAGATTTTGACAACTAATGAGCCAATTTTTTAGTTTATTTTTAGTTTATTTTTAGTTTATAAGTTATCTCTATAATTTATTAAAAATTAATTTGAGACTTTTAGTTTATCTTAAGTATATTATCTATTTTTATGAATAGATATATTTTCTATTTTAAATCTATCATCTTTTTTTTTATATAAACTTTTTTAGTTTATTTTTAGTTTACCTTAAGTTTATCTTTAGTTTATCTTAAGTTTATCTTTAGTTTATCTCTAGTTTATCTTAAGTTTATTTTTAATTTATCTCTAGTTTATCTTAAGTTTATTATCTATTTTAACTATATCATGAAACACAAATTGACAAACAAATCTTATAAAAAATAAGACTTAATATAAAATTTCAAAAAAAAAACAAAAAAACAAAAAAAAAAAACCATCAGTAAACATCTTCAAAATATAAATATATTACATACCAATATACAAAGTTACAAACCCCATAGAAATTCATAGAAACTCTTATATTGTTTCACTGCCTAAAAACATAGAAGCCCCCTGCAGACTGAAACTCAAACACGTGCCTCCTGACCCAAAATCCCTACTCATGCAGATAAAATCAATCACGACTTCCTTCATAGTCGGCCTATCGATTGACGAGCACGCTAAGCACTTCTCGACAAGTTTTCCAACTAGCATCACCACAAACCTCCAAACGACTATCCAAGATTCTAACCAAGTCATCCCCTCTAATCGACTCCACAAAATGCAGGACCACTCCAAACGGTAGACGTCACTCAGTTTTGTCTGTACCTGAGGACTCAAACATCCCACAGAGCCGAGTGTGCACCAACTCACCCACGGGATACAAGTCATTGAACTGTACCCAAAATCCATATTGTTGCCTCGTCTAAATATCCATAAACTAGCCACGGCAGGAATTATGAAGCCTGGACAGAAATTAAATAGAATTTTCAAACATCTTATTTCTCCCGAGTTTACTTCAAGTTTATATTCAAGTTTATATAGAACTTATTAAGATAATAATGGCAAATTTGATAACAATATTCTTTTCTTTTACCAGATTCAAATGCATCCTAAAAGGCGGGCTACACTCGCACGGCTGGTGGCGAGTTCAACCGCGCTGTGGGTGGTAAGCTCGATGAGCAATATGATCTCTTTGGCCATATCGGCCGGCAGATGATTGAACACCATGATCCTAGAATATTGCCATATGAACGGTTTGCTTATCAGGCCTCTGTCCGCTTAAATCCATAACCAATATTTTAGATCTTGTTGAAAAATAGAAAAATAAAACATAGAAATTAAAC
>BKCP01009403.1:1856340-1891636 GCA_008636005.1 Striga asiatica | reverse complement strand
AGAGGAAAATTTGGCAACATTAGAAACAAAACGAACCAGCAACTCATGTATATGCAGTCATAAACAATCAATTAAACCCCAACAACAAAATAAGGAAATCAAAACTAGATAAACCCTAAATCAGTAAACCACACCTTTCTGACTAGTTGTCCCTACTCCCGACGAGTCATCTGCTGACCCTCGAGGCGGCGGACGATGCAGGCGGCAGGAGGAGGGAGCCGGAGATGGAGACGTTGGCGGCGGTTCCGATGGCGCTATGATGCAAATCGTCCGCTGGGATCGTCACGGAGGTGGAGATGCTCTCCTGGACTCCGTACCCATTCGCCGCCTCCATCGCATCAGACCTTAGGGCGTTGTCGTTGGGCTACTTATTTTTGGACCTCTCACCTCTGCTCGAGAATAAATGGGGAGAAATATTGGGCAACTAATGAAAGTGGTATTTAAAAAATAAAATTCTCGTTCAAATGGAAAGAGAAAGTTAAGTTTGACAATTAAAAAGTCATGTCGTTATTAGGGCAAAAAACTTATGATGGCCCGTCCAGCAGGTAATTCTTTCTATATATTATCTACTATCTCTAGTGAACGAGTTTAGCCCATAATTTAGGAAGGAATCAAAAAGCTCATATTAAGCATGTTCAACAGTCATGAATGAACCAATAGGGGTTGGCTCAAGTGGTAAACAGTTTGATGTCGCTTAAGCAAGGTTTCGGGTTTGAGTCCTTGTGGATGCAAAAAACCCTTGTTGGGAGGCTCACCCACCATTGCTAGGTGTGCGACTCGGGTCGACCAACGGATTAGTCGGGGCATAGCTCCGAATACCGTGATTGGCTACCAAAAAAATTAAAAAAAACATAGTCATGAATGACATGGAAAAACTTGCAATTGAAAAACTTCTCCACGAAAAGCTTGCAATTGAATTACTTCTCCACAGGTCACTTCGTCCAATCTAGATCACAATCTAAGCGAATCTCAACCAAACCAATTGGAGAGTTACTCTCCAAGAGGGGGAAAAAAAAAATACTGTTTGTCTCAAGGACAAGTTCCAAAGAGACCTAACTTTCTCAGCACATTCCTTTAAATATGATAACCTTAGTTGATCCACGTTTAACTCTTATTCCGTGAAACAGGTGGGCTCCCTACGACGTGAATTACCAATCACAAACCCAGTCTCCAACTCACACGACATGAAGTAACTCGGTAGAGCTGCCGTGCCGCTTCAAGTTGCCATATCACCATATACAAAATTTAGACGCGAGTATGAGTGACAACTTCCTTGGACACGTACTTATTTATCTGGCACAACATAAATTTGCATTTTTTTTCCCAACTTTAAGTTTTAACATTCATTAGATTAGGAACGATGTTTAACGACCATTCCAATTGTTCTTGGTGAAGCATTTCATGCCAAGAGATACTTCTTGATATACAATCAACACTTTCATACTGCTTAGTGAAAAACTCCTAATAAACCTTGATGAGTTGCTTTACTTGCGATATTAATATACAATATCTGCTTTGCCCTTATTGATTTCAAAATCACAGTCACACTTCTTTGCATTTTGTGCATAAAAAGGAGAATATGAATGTTTTTATCACTCTACGCATAAATATTTCCGAGTATTAATATATAATAAATCAAATAATCATTGTTTGTTTCACTTGTAACAAAAACTGATGAATGGTCGGAGAGAAGAAAACACACAGAACAGTGATGGTGAAGGTTGACGGCAGAGTGGCGGGATGTCTAATGCAGATACTTCAACACCATGCCAATGTTTTTCTCATCGATTCGTGTAAATCTCTCTTCTAATTCAACTTCCAATTCATTAATTTTGTTTTGTACAATATTTTTCTGTAAATGCTGCTGCTAATATTATTTCACATTAAACATTATGAAAATCAATTGAAAGGCAGCAATGAAATTTTTAGATCCCATGGACAAGATTGAAATCAAAGGTGGAACCATTGCAGAAAGAACACTGATTAATGACTGGGACAAACTTGACTGCAGCAAACATCACTGGAGATTAGGTCTTTACCGTGCAAGGCTCCGAATTGCGTACATTAACTGGTCACTGCTGCTGGTCATATTGATAAATCTGGTGCATACACAAAAGCTGCGAGGATAAGTCACAACCAAGCAGTTAAGAGTTGTATAAAGTTAATCTATTATCTATCTCAAAAATCTAACTCCTTTTCAGGTTTTCTATCAGTCAATGTTGAGGTTTCTAGAGTGCTCAGTTGATGGATTTTAAGTTCTAAATTCATGATGATGATGCGGGCGTGTGTGGCATTTTATGTGTAGGTAGCAGTTGTTGGAAATTCGCTAGCATCTGAAAGATAAACTTTTCTCAAAGATGGTTGATGCCAAATTTAGGATCAGAGGTCACAAAAGCATTTTTGCCATTGGAGATATCACAAACATTCCTTTAAGCCTGTCATCTAATGGGCAAATAGTTTGAAATCAAAGATAATCTCGTTTCTTAATTCATTGCTATTAGCTATATGTTTTGATAATAGATGTTGTGACAGGAACTAAAAAAAATGGATATTTGGATCAAGCATATGCATTAGTGCACGCTACGAACTTAAAATTGTTAATAAAGTGATTGCAAAGCGAGTTTTGGTTGTTCAGTTGCAAGCCAGCCTCACCATTAGCATTTGTTACACTCAATAGAAGAGAGGGAGTAGCAAATACGTTCCTAACCATGACTGGATGCACACCAGACAAGGAACTTGTCTGAAGATTTGTTTTGTTTGTGAGGACTGATTAAGACAATAACTTGGTCTTACATCTAACTAGTCAATTGTATCTCAAAAGGCTGGGGAAAGTTACTATTTTCAATTCATCAACTGTGGTGTTGAGAATTTATATACTTTGTTGTTATATTTCATATTATTCGTACTAGTACAAATAATGTGCACTGTACTCAGTGTTGTCCGCAATATATGAATTTCATGATTAAAATTAATACTGCAATGTGAGTGTTCTTTTATTCCTATATTCAATTAATGTCTTTAGTAGCACATATACATGCACTGTATTCTATAATGATTGTCCCTCTAAATAAATACCCAACATTTTCTTTGAACCAGTAATTTCTCTTCAGGATATGGCTGGACCTAGAATTTTAGTGGACATGGTAAAAGTAGATATCTGGAACCTTGTGAAAGAAAATGCCAAGAATTTTTCTGTACAAGTAAATTTCAAGATGGGTTTATTCATTTGTCCTTGTTGTTTCATCTATTTTAACAACTTAGAGTCAGGTGTCTTTTCACATTATTACAATTTACAGATATAAGATAATCCATGGTACATAGTAGCACTGCAGTAATGAAGTGAACTGTAGCTGTAAATCAACACAAACCGTGAGGTCAGTCTAAGCCAACAAACCTACAACAGCAAGATTCATAAATATTGCTCAGAGAAATATATTTTACACAAGAATGGAGACAGAGAGTTGACTGACCTTGTTTTTGAACCAGGAATAGAGATTTCTCATTTCAGAAAGCTTTTCGGGCTTTTATTTGAGAGCAGGCCATAGGTCTTGACAAGCTCCTCCTTCACCATGAAAAGTACTGATGCAGCAAAAACGCTCTGTACTATTTTCGTGCTCATTCCTTTGTAAAAGCTGCCAAGGCCTTCATGACGGATCATTTTAACAATTGCATCAAGCGTACCTGCGCTATCACAAAACCCAGTCAACAATTTGAGAAGAATTTGATTGCTTAAAAGTGTTGAGTATATGAAGGCCAATTCAAAGACAAACAGGAGACGAATTTGATTGCTTAGAAGTGTTAGGTATATCAAGGCCAAGGCCCTATATGACAGGCCCATAAGGCTCATGAAGAACTCTATATGTCATTCATATCGAAGGTCAACTAAAAATCCTAGATTTGTAATATGGGGGTTCTTTTCCTCTTCAAGTCTCACCTCCCACACCAGTCATCTCACCGCCCTAAAATTCGTTGTCCGGCCAAATTTCGCTAGAAAATTCCACGCCGCGCTAGAACAGTACGTTGCAGGCCATTTCACACACCGGCGCGTGAGGGCGCATGACTTGCCGATTTTTTTTTTTCCGGCGAATTTCCGTGGGCTCGGATATTTGAGACCTTGCTGCCAGTGCTGTTTTGGAAGTTTTTTGGTGTCCATTTTCGCGTTTTTCAGAACAGCCAGTTGTCGGGGTTAGGGCTCGTTTATTTTAATCGATCCGACATGATTCAATTCCTGTGTTTTGTCGTCACTCGTCCGTCTTATGATCTTAAGCTGCCCACTTCATTCATATACATTCCTAATGTTAGCAGCATTACTATCGTTCTCGTATCGTCCACCCATCGTGAGGTATTTTGTCATACGTCTTCAAATCATGTGGCAACTCATGCGATTATTATGAATCACTCTTGATGGCCAGAATTATGGGGAGTGGGGTTTTTATGAGGAAAAAATATTGAGGGGTCATGGTTTAGCTTTCCACTTAATTGATGATGGTCCCGAACGAAAGGCTGATAATAGTAATGCGGCTAACATTAGGACATGGCAAATTAATGACGGGAAGTGATGGTCGTCATCATCAATAGTGTCGAGCAGCCCATTATTATCTGCATTTCCTCTTTTTGAACAGTTAAAGGAGATGTGGTCCTATGCGCAACAACACTATGTTAAGGATAGTGGTGCACTCTTGCACAAACTTATGCAGCAAATTCATGAGTACTACTTGGCCTTGATCTCTATGATATCCATGGTACCTCTATGCATTCTGTGCATGGAAGAGGAGTGTTCAACACATAAATTTGTTGAGAAAATTTTTATACATCGCTTTGTCATGGGAATTAGAGCAGAATTTGAGTCCATTCATACATGGTTGCTTCATAATTCTTCTACTCTAACCATGGGTCAAGCATTGCTGAGAAGACTCGTCTCCGTTTGCTGCACTTGCTCCTCCGTCAGTATCTCATATATCTCATAGTGTCTTGGCAGCTTCTCACTGGACATCCTCCCAACGCTAGTGCACCTAGAGGTGGCTCTTCAGACTCTCAACATTGTGGGAAGATATGTCATAGTGCAGAAAATTGTTTTTCTTAGCATCGAGAAAAATTGGCAGATTACTGTGCACGTCGTGCTGCTCGGACTCGTGGTACGACTCCTGCTACGAAAGTGCTTGTATCTCTCCATCTCATGTAATGTTTCTCAGTCTTGGGTTCTTGATTCAAGGGTATCATTTCATGCGACGTCTGATCAGTGGTTGTCAACAAGCTGCAAGTCCGCCATTGATGGTACTTCTATCTAGACAGTTGAAGGCACATCTTGTCGTATCACTCATGAGGGTTTTCTATGCAATTCACATTTTTCAGTACCTAAGTTTATAAGTTATCAATGAATCTTCTTTAAGTTGGTCAGGTGTTAAATGATTTAAAGACTCATCTTGTTATATTAATGAGTCAAAGCAGGACCGTGATTGAGGCTGCCATCGTCGTAGAGGTTCTTCGAGTCTCGACATATTAGACACTTACCAAGTGGCATCATTGTCTTGGTCATTTTAGTGGATTTCGCTTGTCTACTTTCATTAGTAATGGTTTAGGTCGTACATCTACCGTGTCTAATTTTCTTTGTATGGGTTGCAAGCTCGGAAGACAACTACATTATATGGTACTTCTCATTATGCTAGATCTTTCGATTTTATTCACTTATGTATGGGGTCCATCCCTGTTTCCTACAAAAGGTTGAAATAAATATTATGTTCTTTTTGTTGATGGTCATACCCGATGTACTTGGATTTATTTTATGAAACACCGTTCTCAAGGATTTTGCTTGCATGGTTCATACTCAGTTTTCTAATATTCAAGTTTTCCGTCCTCATTCTCGTGGTGAGTATTTATTTGACAAGTTTTGTCAGTTTTTGACCTTTGAGGATACTTTGCCCAGCCCTGGTACACATGTTCAGAATGGTGTTGCGGAAAAAAAAACACCGCCATCTCATTGAGACCGCTCAAACCCTTCGCATTGCCTCAATTGTTCCTTCTCAATTTTGGGGAGAAGTTATATCTACAACTATCTACGACAGCCGTCATACAAGCTTGACCAACTAGCTCAGTTGAGTGAAGTGTGGTTTCTCTATGTAATCGATCCTATCTGTAAAGTGTCTTGGTGAGGTACTTTTGGTACTCCCCCTAGCTATGATCATCTTTGGTTTTTCAGATATATATGATATGTGTTTCTTGTTCCTCGTGAGCGCTCAGTTGAGTGAAGTGTGGTTTCTCTATGTAATCGATCCTATCTGTAAAGTGTCTTGGTGAGGTACTTTTGGTACTCCCCCTAGCTATGATCATCTTTGGTTTTTCAGATATATATGATATGTGTTTCTTGTTCCTCGTGAGCGCACCAAGCTGACTGCTCAGTTGGTTGAGTGAGTCTTTTTGGGTATAATCTTGAGCATGGGTTATCGCTCACATGCGTATATCTCGTGATGTAACATTTGTCGAAAATCATCCTTTCCTTTATAACCCTTCTGCACACCCCACATCTTCTTCTTTTATAGAGTTTATGTCCTTATGTCTTCCTCCTATTTCCTTTCGTGATGATGTTCCTGCCTCTTCCCATCTCCTTTAGTCCCAACCTCTCATGAAAAGTCCCCACCACCCATTTCTAGGGAGCCTCCCTAATGTAAACCACCTATCACAAGTCTATACTCGTCATCCAATAGGCCACACAAGGCTTCCGCCTCACTCTCTTGTCTCGGCAAGTCATGGCCAGATACTCTCAAAGTCGTCTTTGATGGTCCTGTTGATTCCGATGTGTCACATCTTGTTCCTATGTTGTTCTTGGAGAATCGATGTAATTTACGTGATCGTGCTACCATTGAGCCACCTAACAGGATGAGTTTTCCACGTCCAGTGCTATTGCTGATGAGTCATCCACTTATCAAGAAGCTTCGCGTATTCCGTAGTGGTAACTTGTTATGTTTGAGAAGCTTGATGCACTTGATCGTAATGGCACTTAGGATTTTATTCCGTTATAGTTGCAGACTGTACTTATCATGTGTAAGTGGGTCTTTGACGGTTCCATTGAGATATAAAGCTTATCATGTTGCCAGAGGTTTTGAGCTATGATGAGAATTGAGACCTTTGCTCCTGTTACTCACATGACCACTAGTAATCTGATTGCGATGATTGCTACTCGTTCTTGGACCATATCTCAATGTGAAGATTGCTTTTTTTCAGGTGATCTGCATGAGAAAGTTTATTTTCGTCGCGCCTTGTATGATCTCAAACAGGCTTCACATGCTTGGTTTGAGCGCTTTATCTCTGGTATACGGCAGTCGTTTTTTTCTTAGTGACCATGATCCTGCCATGTTTATTCATTTTTTCTCCACGTAGATACATTTATATGTTGATGATCTGTTGATTATGGGAGATGATGTCATGATGCAGAACATATTTCTCATGTCAAGAAACAACTTGGTCAGCAATTTCAAATGTTGGATTTGAGTCCCCTTAGCTACCTTTTTGGTTGGGGCTAATCCGCCGCCAAGTGTGTGACAGCAAGGTTTGAAAATGCTTGACTGAAAGGTTCAAAGATGCTTGTTTGATAGAACAAGGAAAGAGTGAAGCCGCTCGACCAGGCTAGCTCGGATCGGAGAGGTTCAAAAACAGAAAACAAAAGTAGTTTGACCAGAAGAAGACTTTAGTTGCGAGACTGGTTAAATCTGGAAGATAAAGTTCCCAAGGAGACCGAACAAATCCAGTTGGTTGATTCAAGTCTAAGTAGCATAAAAAAAAAGCGATATACAGTGGTTTATGTGTCATACGTTCCACTTCTTCCCTCAAATTGGATCAGTGATCAATTTCTAGGTTTCCTCTAGAGAAAGGAAATAAGCCAATGCGAGTCTAATCCCAAGAGCAGTTGACCTAACGAAAAGAAGAGCAGTCGTGTGTCGTTCTTCCACCTTATTCTATTCTCTCCTCTCTTAGAAGGCACCTTATCTGCGTTTGACTTGAGACTACGAGACTGAAGACTTCATCTCGCGCATTGAGATGGTTCACTTTCACTCGGGGTTAGGAGTGGGCGCCATCCGAGACGGTCTGAGATTTAACTTGTCCCGGTACCTGTCTTGCTTTTATGAACCATTCCGAACGAAACATCGTCCCAAACGGCTCGGTATAATTCGGGACCGCGACAAAACAATTCGGGACACATAAACTAAACCAAAGAGTATTGATTCCATTAAAATTTAAAACAAAAACCAACATGTTAACTCCATAACTTCAATTAAAACAAACACACCTATTCAAGTATTCACTTAAACCAAATTACAAAAAATATGGATTCCGTTATAACAAACATATCGATCCATTAATTTTAAGTCACCATTCACCAACATCTAAGATCTAACATAAACATTGTCCTTACAACCAAATTTATATATATATATATAAAATATTTTGTACGAACAAAATAAAACGGGACAAACGGGACGGTTCGGAACAAAAATATTCAAAACCGATACTGACATCATTTAAAATGGTTAGGTACCGAGAACGGGACAAAAATAAAGAAAGGAACCTTATTTTTTGGAACGGGACCATTTCGGTCCGATTCGGTACGGGAAAATTCAGTTTTTTTTGCCACCCCTACTCGGGTATTATCTTTCTCAGTCCATATACATACAAGATCTTGTTCGAGTCGGACAACAGATACACCTATTGATCTTCACTTGCACCTCTGTCTGTCCCACTGATGGTACGCCTCTTGGGGATCCCACTCGATATCGGCATATTGTGAGCGTTTATCTTACTATTGTCATGCTGACATTGCTCAAGTTGTTCATATATTGAATCAGTTTGTGGGTGCTCCTACTTGAGTTCATTTTGGACATTTGTTTTGTGTTTTACGGTATTTGAGAGCACATTTGTTTTATGCTCGTGATAGTCAGGTTTAGCTTCATGCTTACTCAGACTTTACTTGGGTGAGTAATCTAACAGATCGACGTTTTTTCACTGGTTATTGCATTTTTCATGTTCTTCTCCTCTTACATGGGAATCCAAGAAGCAGGTTGTTCGTGTCCTGTGAGCACAGGCAGCACTTGTCACTATCACTTCAAATCTTATACGACTTCGGTGGTTGAAAGTTGATTTTGGTATTCCATATAATCTTCCTACACCTCTTTGTGACAATATTGTGGCCATACAAATTGCCAATGATCGTGTAAAGCATGAGCTTATAAAACACATTCTTTCTTTATCCGGTCTCATTGTCATCAGAAAACAATTGTTTTTCAGGATGTTCCCTCAGAACTACAAGTGACACTTTTTTCATCAGAAACTAGAGGACAACATACACTTCATTTGCTCAAACTCAATGTTTCGGATTCTCCACCTCTATCTCCAGCTTGAGTTTGAATGGGGTGGTTCAATATATCAAGCCCTATATATGACAATCCCATGAAGCACTCTATATATATGGTCATTCATAAAAAAGGAATTCATCAACTCAGAAACCGTAGGTTTGTAACAAGAAGCATACTTATTTCCCTTGGCTTTCACATTATGCTATCTACAATAAGCAAGTCAAAACGTCTCACAGGATACCAGGCTCCAATAACCCTCATATCAGGGTTATAAAAGGTTTTAACATGAAATTCTTCCAATAGAGTAAACTGTATTGATGTATTTGTCATATCACCTATGAACTTAAATAATATAGTACCAACGATGATGTAAAATAATATAGTACCAATGATGATGTAATGGGGCACACCTGAATATCTTAGCGACATATTTCCACCAATTTCCTGCTTTGCTTGTAGTCTTGACTGCATAATATCCAAAGTTTTTAATCAGAAAAATATCTAACGAGACAAGTACATGATAACATCAGAAATAATATCATCACAAGATAACAAATGGCGGTTATATCTACAATTCTAAAGTAAACTACGGCAGAAGACTCATTTATGCTTTCACTGTACCTCATAATGCACAAACGTAAGCATAAACACAACCTCCAGCGTACTCCAGTTTCGGTTGTACCATTTATATGCAGTTCAGTTGAGCAATGATATCACTTCTATCAAGTGCATTGGTCTCGGCATCAAATAAACATTGATATATAAGGAAAATACACTTTTGGAGGATACTCAGTCAATATCCCATTATGACGAAATTCATTCAATCACACAACAGTAAACTATCTGCAAAATTAACTCACACTTCCTTGTGAGCTAGGGGCCCATCCTTCAATTATGTCAGGACCATGCGACTCTATTGTTCAAATTATGCCCATTGCCCAATGTATCATTTACTAAGAGACAAAAATCCAACTCGCAGCCTGCTTAATATCACCTAGGCAATAGAGCCTAGATAAATGGCCTGCAACTAATGCATCAGAATTTAGAATACACTACCAACTAGACAAAATTAACAAGTGTGCCGAGCACTCCATAACATGGTCGTCCAACCCAGTTTTTAAAATAGTAAGGGAAGTAGCAAAACTGGAATGTTGAGCTGTGTGAAGTACAATAAGAATCACAAACTTTTCGCCTCATGAAACACGTAAAAAATTAAGAGCTTCATTTATTAGATGCTTCTGCACTAAGAGAGTCCAGTCCCTTCAGCAACCACAAATATCACACCAGTTGCATTCAGGCTTAAACTTGTACCCGGGAAACTCATAAGATTCAAGTATACATCCAGAACCACAACTAAGAGAAAATAAATGTTCGCACCTTAACAACCAACAGAGGGTATGTACAAACAGTTGCTCCAAGTTTTGCCACAGCACCTACAAAGAAAACCTATTCACATAAGTTAAACATTTTAGTGATGGATGCTCTTTATAGGAAAGAGAATGCAACTTGTTTCGCCAAGGTATAGAATATGTACTTAGTGAACATAAAATGGTAAAAAGTTCCTGAACAAGAGAATACACTAGTCTATCAGAACACCATAAAAAACAGCAAAAATAATTTTAAACTCATATTGTGAAACTAAGATTCTATCAACATTTGAAAATAGGTACAGACATAGTTTAAAATGGCGATGCCTCGAGGCGACCCTATTCGCGAGGTACTTGCTTCAGGTCGCCTTGGCTCGCCTTTTTGCGTGGCAAGAGGCGCCTGTGTTGCACTCCTCGGCGCCTTTCAGGGGAAAGAAAAGTGTGTTAACACATTTTGGAAAAGAGAATATAAAAAACGCACGAAGCTAGGGTTTTACCAAACTGAGAACACAAGAAAAGATAATCTTCACTCTCAAAAACCTCGGATTGAAGGATTTATTGAGGGATTGAAATCTATGAAATCCATAGATTTCAAATTTACAAGTTCAAATCATCGTGCATGTTGGATGGTAATGGAAGTTGGAGGATTTTAAATTCATGCTAGATGTTTTTTAGTCATTATTTTGAATGATTTTAAATGTCCTCAAACATAGTCATTTGAAATCCACTGTTTATCACCGTTGACGACCACGCCGTCCGTGATCAATTCATCACCACCGCGAGTCAACACTATCGGTTCAAGACAATTGATTTATAATATTTTCAACACATCCATTCAAGGAGTGTGCAAGTAAAAAAAAAAAAAAATATATTTCAAAAATTTTGAAATCAAGGGATTTAGAATTCCTCAAAACAAACGGAGCCTTAATTACTTTCTTAAGTGGTGTTTGTGCTATGGACTTGTGTTTCATTTGTGTTCTTGCCTTTATGAAATATATTTGATGTTTTCTTATCATTTGAACATAAATATATAATTGCTGCACAATCTATAATGTCGTTTTTCTAAATTTTGGTGACATATGTAGCCAAGGCCTCGCCTTGGCGAATTGCCTCGCCTCGCCATTCGCCATTTAAAACTATGGGTACAGATAAAGATCCTTCAACATCCGCCCCTTTGGCATTGTCATTCCAATCATAATCCAACAAGACTCCCTCTATCCGAATGACTTTGTGATAAGGTGACTTCATAGGAGGAATCTAAATACATTAAGCATCAGGTTGATGGCGTTCACCATATATATACATATATATATATATATGTACACTGAAGGTCCTAAGTCTATACATATGGGCATCTTCATATGTGAAATTCAAAACCCTAAGGTTTGTATGAAGGAATCTAAATACATTAAGCACAGGTTGATGAAGTTAACCATATTATAGGGATTGGTTCAAATGCATCCGCTTATTTAAAGTGAGGACGTGAGACTCATTCCTAGCCACAAGATTTAGATCTTGATTTAAATAATAATTCTTTATTTTTATTATTTAATTCTTTATTTCTAATTATTTAAATATTATTATGACCATGGACCGTTGACTCCAGCGTTGACCGTTGACTTCCAGCGTTGACTTCTGGCGAAAATCGTTGACTTCCGGCGTTGACTCCGGCATTGACCGTTGACCATTTGTCTTTTTTTCTTATGTTATTTCTTTCTTGCTAGGTTAGTTGTGTTTTGTTGCTAGGTTAGTTGTTTGTTGTTGCTAGGTTAGTTATTTGTAACTGCTAGGTTAGTTGAGTTTTGCTGCTAGGTAAGTTGTCTTAAGTTGCTAGGTTATTTTTTTCTTGCTGCTAGGTTAGTTGTCTTTTGTTGCTAGGTTAGTTCTTTCTTGCTGCTAGGTTAGTTGTCTGATGCTGCTAGGTTAGTTGTCTTTTGTTGCTAAGTTATTTCTTTCTTGCTGCTAGGTTAGTTGTCTTTTGTTGCTAGATTATTTTTTTCTTGCTAGGTTAGTTGTCTTTTGTTGCTAGGTTAATTGTCTGTTGTTGCTAGATTAGTTGTGTTTTGTTGCTAGGTTAGTTGTCTGATGCTGCTATGTTAGTTGCATTTTGTTGCTAGGTTATTTCTTTCTTGCTGCTAGGTTAGTTGTATTTTATTGCTAGGTTATTTCTTTTTTGCTGCTAGGTGTATTGTCTTTTATTGCTAGGATATTTATTTCTTGCTGCTAGGTTAGTTGTCAACGGTCAACGCCGGAAGTCAACGATTTCCACAGGAAGTCAATGGTCAATACCGGAGTCAACTAATAATTATTTTATTATTTAATTAATGTATATTTTAATTGATTTTGATCTAGACAAAATGAGTGGCTAAGATTGAGTCTCACGTACTCATTTTAAGGAGTGGTCTTATTGGATCTGTCCCCTATATATATAGGGGATCTTCATATGTGAAATTCAAAACACTAAGGTTTGTAACATGGCATCAGAGCAAAACTTAAACAACTATGATTTATTTTATTCTCACATTCCGATGTCACCTCCCACACCAATAGCCACGCCGCCCCAGGAACAACCTTCGGGTCAATTTTCATCGTCGAAGTCCACGCATGGGTCCCACACGCCGCCAAAAAGTCTACAACCGTCCTAACGCGCTGGCGGACAATCTGCAGCCATCCTCACACGCCGGCGCGTGGCTTGCCGGATTTTTTCCCACGAGCGGCCGTTGGATCGAAATTTTTTGGACTTCTTGGCAGTGTTGTTAGTATTGTGTTTAGAGCAACTTTGGTGTTCCGTTTGGCATTTGTTAGATCCGACATCACATTGGGTTAGGATTTTGCCTCGTCTCTTGTTCCTTCATGTGTTCATTTGTTATGGTGTGTGGTCTTACGCTGTGTTTACCAACACGCTCGTCATTGCTTGCTTCATATGTTGTCGTTCGCATGTGGTGAAGGGGAGTCTTTATTGAACACCCCCTAAGTTGTCTAATCCTATCGGGAGTCTTTATTTAACACCTCCTTAAAGTCCTGTTGTAGCCTATAAATACATCAAGTTGTCTCATAAATTAATTAACAAAAAAAATTCACGTTCCCACATGAATTTAAGAGAGAAAAAATAGTTTGAAAAGTTTTAGGAAAGAGGTATAAAGACAGTGGGTCCAAATAGTCTTCTTCCTTCTTTCTCTTCCTTCTTTCTAAAAAACTAATCAAATGAGATTTATGAGATCAAGTTCCATAGTCATCGCCCACAGAGATGTTTGGAATTGGCTTCGGGACCATAACAGAAGACTTAAAGGTCACTTGGCAACCAGTTCGTCCGTCCCATACACCATGTTAGTCGTCTAAGAGTTGGCAATTAAGATACAGTTTAATCCTAACTTTAGATTCGTGCGCTTAGGTTTCAATTTCGTAGATTTCAAACATGCACAAACATCGATGTTCTTCACTGAACCCAACATTAATGTGCGCAAGCAGGCACAAAATTGTATGGTTGTACATGAACACATTTTCGCCCCATTTAAACATCAAAATAAATACATGCATAAACAACATGTCTAAAATGAATTCCATAATTAACATTTGAGCATACATAAATTTGACTTTCCATGCATATTTAAAAGGAGTACTTTGTAAGAGAAAATTGCAATTTTAGTCTTAGTCTTGTATGTTTCACTACCCTAACTTTTTCGTTCCCTTCGAATTGTTGTTTTAATTTTCGTCTCTTATGTTAGCAAAAAAGTTATAAAAATGTCATTTTCCCAACAAAAAAGGTCCCCTTCGAATTTGCTAAAAAGATTGCAATTTTGTCCCCTATATATATTTGCTTGGGGACCTTCATAAAGGACGAAAATCAAAACAGCATTCGATGGGACGAAAAAGTTGGGTAGTGAAACAAAAGGATTAAATTGCAATTTACTCGAAATTTAATTCTGATCTAGAAAGTGTTTCCACAATCACCTTATATGAAATTACATTTAAAAACGTGTGGGGTGAAACATAAGAGACCTTGGTATTCCTACATAGAGGGTTTCCGTGAAGAGTGGCTTATAGCAACAGAGCTAAGAGAAATTGGAAAACTCTTAATGGCATGCTACCTAAAAACAATACCTCCATAGCTGATATGTTCGTCGAACCTCGTTTGTTGGCAAATTTTTTGGTTCTCAAACGCTTTAATAAACTCTCATAAATCATGAATTGAATTGATGGATTGCACACCTGGCATGCCAAAAATACTGAAATCATTAGGATTAACTTAAAGAAAAGTTGACATAAATTTACTTAAAAAATAAAAATATAAACTTACCATTATTAGAGTTGGAATGATACCTTTCCAGAATCCAGCAATTCCAGATTCATTATAAACCTCGCATGCCTACTAAACAAATTCATTTTGAGGCATAATTAAACAACACTGAGTGCTCAACATAGTGAATGGTAGGAACGTCCTAACATTTCGAAGCAACGAAAGAAAGAAAGAAAGAAAATGAAAAGGTAGGCATGAAAAGGAAAATGTCCAACCAGATAGAATGCAACATGTGCCAAAAGACAAATATGCTATCTACAAAAGCAGAAGAAAGAAGAAAAGGTTAATAGTATTTACCGCTTGATATGTCCCATAAGGACGAGGCTTCATTGAATCAAGTTTGGCCAACTGGCTTGACAAAGAAGATTGTGACAAAACATTCGCTGAAGCTTCCTTCAGCAGAGCTTCCCTTTTCGCCTCCATAATTTTTCTCTCCGCTTGAGTCTGGGTCTGTAGTGAATGAACGTTAGAAGAAAGATATCCTCAGAATTCACAATATCATTATGGTATCCAACAGATAAAGTTACTATTTATATGCATCTCTATTGAGATTCAACTAACAGTGAGGAAGAAAGGAAAATGAAAACCAACATTGCATAACCAAATTTAGTTCAGTGCCCATGCTTAGTGATGCATAGGCGGCGCTGCGTGATACATCATCGCTCAACAACGATATAAATTACCATATGCATAAATTATCTTAATATAAAAATTTGAACAAAATCAGCAGACAATTACAGCTAAACTGCCCCAGTTTTGTCCTTCTGTAGAGAATACTTGTTAATGTTTCTGTTCTTACAACATTTTTACTGTAGCAAAGTTCCATGGGATGACACAGATTGGACTCCCCAGGAGATAATTGGTAGAGAATGAAATTTAAATGGCCATATATCACTAAGATATGGGTACTTATTTGTAATCGTTAAGAATAGTGTAGAGGGGAAAAGACAATAAGAAAAAGTTACCCACAACAACATAAATGGTTCGATCTCTGGTGAATGCCCTTTCAAAGGGTAATTGATACCACTTAAGCTACATAGTGATGCAGAATTAATATATGTGGTTACATGTATGAAACAAAAAATTATGCCTCGCAGCAGTGAACCATGCCTGAGAAATAGCTTCAACTTATCAACATTGCAAACTATGACGAGCATTGATCTAACTGCTTTCACTAAGAAAAATGCTGAAAATTGCCACAAACTGTGCACTTTAAGCACTACCAGAAAGATCCAAGAATGTCTACGGCAAAAGGTACCCCCGAGAAATTGATCAAAGTTTTAGATGACAGTTGGAAAGGCAAGTGACTTGAATACTTGTACAACTGAAACCTTACTCGCAATCTCTGAGAAGAGTATGTCAGTCTGTAACTCGAGTGAAACATCATTCCAGAAAGAAAATTGTGAATTCAAATAATTTATGAAGTAAGTAAAATACGCAGATTGCTCATTTTCAGACAAATGGCATGATTCATAGTGAAGCAAGTAGTCAGAGCTCTCAATAGCATGCATCATCATATGGAATGAGCATTTACGACATTTTGCATAAATGCCATCAGAAATATATGGATCAACAGAAAGAAAAGGGAAAAAAAATTATTGCAAACTTTTCTAGAACAATGTTTTCTTTAGATATCTATAAGAGTGCTACCTGCATACGAGTCACGAGTACCCATATAGGATTGGTGAACAGTACATTTAGTGACCTACAGTACACAAATTCACACTCAGGTAAGAGTCAAGAAAAGCACTTTGTAGCGAGATTGCCAGCAGCGCCGCTAACAAAGGTTAAAAGTCACCAAATAATGCACATGAGAGAATACCCAGCAAGAGCAGCCACTATAAGCCAAGAAAGCATTCCTGGCAAACCATCCCCTTTTCCTTTCCTTTTGTTTGCAATCGCAATAGCCTCAGCCTTGTTCTTGAAAGCTTGGTAAAAAGAATAATAGATCCCCTGGATGCTTCACAAATGAGAGTATCAATTGAGAACCATCACATCCATTACAGTGTAGAGAGGTGATTTCAAGCTGACATCAAAACAGATATATCCAGAAGAATATGGTAATATGGATACAAATTTCAACGTTGATCCAACAGCCATTTTTCTAAGATCTTTACAGTTCACGTAATCTATCCCCGAATCCTAAAAGAGGAAGAATCTCAAATCAAATCAATAAACAAAAATCATATGTTCACAAAACTAGACGTGACTCCAATATTCACAACTCATATCTATATAACTCCACTTCATCTATATAGACAATCACTAATCTGCTCAGTTAACTTAAATTTAATATACTTGAGTTGAGACTGCTACCAACCATGTCTACCAAATGTTTAACTACGATCTAGCTGAACATAGAAAATAAGGGATCTGAATGCATGAGGAAATACTCTTTCAACGCGCCAAGCACTCAACAAGAAACACAATAAAACGCAGCAAATGTCACCTGGGAAGCAGCAGTGCCAAGCAGAGAAGGCTTGAGGCCGCTGTAAAGTCCTCCTAAGCCTTCATTTCTAATGACCTGTAGACAACAGTTAGTCAATCAATAGGAAAGTTTTGAATGTGATGCCAAAACTAAAGCTGCAGCTGGGATTGATAGGATTAAACCTGAAAAATGTGAAGAAGGGTACTCCTATCCGGCCGAGAGACAGATGGTGGAACTGAGTTCTCCTTAGCAACTCTTTCCGTCTGCTGGCGCGTATTCACCTAAAGTGATAAAATCATAAAGACAAAAAGAAAAAGATTTCAAGGCAATACAATCGAACAACAGCAGCAGCTTTATACCCCAATTATGATAGTATACATATACGAATCACAACGCAAAAGTTGAACATCAAAATAATTCAAAGAGGAATAGCAACTAGAACTTCGGAAGTATTAGCTTAGTTGTAGTAGAAACTAAAATACTAATTAAGAATACTCATGTGAACTGATAAGGAGGCAAAACAGGTACCGTTTGGAGAGGGTAAGTAATTATCTGGGCAACGATACCTCCGCCGGCGCCGGCCATCCCGTTAACGATGGCGTTCGACATACCCCTCTTTAGGCTTTGCAGATTACAGAAACAGAAATTTCACACCATACACTGAATAATAGTAGAAAATATGCTTCCGTCGGTTCCCATTTCCCGACTTGGAATGGCTATTAAGGGTGTGATTGTATATAATTTGCACAGTAAATATTCAACTCAAAACTCAAATTTAACTCAACTTTAACTCAACTTCATTATCTCCAATATTATCAATATAATTAAATAATATTAACCAATCATTATTACACATCACATCAACTTTAATTCACTATTCATCCACTCACATAATTTTAACTAACCATCACTTCCAATCATTTTCTTCTATTTTTACATCAAATCAACTTTAATTATTTTAATTTAAATAATATTTTAATATATCCACTAACAACTAACCATACTACTTTTTTATAAATTTAACTATAGTTAAAAAAAAACTAGTTTTTTACTAGTTAAATTCATATCCAATCACCCTCTAATAGTATTACGTTCCAACTAACTAGTGTTGATGACGTGCATATACTATAAAATATATTTTATTATTTAAATCTAACATTATATAAAAAGAATAATCGTTTTACAAATGTTTTCTCGTCAAATACATTAAATGTATCCTATATACTAGTTGGCCGGTGGCTGTGCACGCACAGCCGGCTCTAGTTCAGTCTATAATTATAACTAATATTTGACAAAATTTAAAATACATGTATTAACCAATTTATAAAAGCGTTAATTTCTTTTTCGAAGACATGTGGTTATGGTTCAAACAAATATTTTTAAGGTTGTGCATTGAGCTTGCTCTTATCTACATTAAGTGTAAAAATTGAGTATTTAGTAACTCCGCATATGAGTATAATTTAATCCACAAATAATTGTATATTTTTAGTCTTTATTAACTTAATTATCTCACTATAATAATACTAATTGATGCAATATAGATGTTTGTGGATGTTATTGGTTTTGTAGATTTTGTTTCTTTACATGAAAAATAAATATAAAAAAAATTATTGTTGAGGCTATTTACCAGCTGCAAATACCAACGATAAACAAAGTAAAGGAACAAAAAAAATCAAACTTGATTTTCTTAAACACATGAAAAGTAACATTAAACCCCACAAAATCCTTGATTAAGATAAAAAAAAGGTGAACACTTTTACCTTCATATAGAAAATCTCCACGAAAGATATTACTGGGAAAGAGGAAAAAAGTAAAATAAAAATCCTGAAAAAAACACAGAGATAGCATAACCTAACAAAATTATATAAGTATTTGCTCAAAGACGGTATTTTACAATTCTTAATATTTTAATGACTCCTTTATTACCCTGTATATGAGTAAAGGGGGATGTGGCAGAGACAGCGAGAGTTGGGTAAAGGGCCAATAAGATAAGCATGACTGTTGTTCATCTTGTCGGGGATGCTGTGAATGAATAGTTCGGGTTGTGCATCGAGCTTGCTCTTATCCGTCAAGCTCTCAAAGTTAAATACATGCAATAAAAGCCAAAAATTGCCCAAAACAATGAATATACTTACCCTTTTGTCAACAGAAAAAAGAATGGTAATAATAATAAACAACAATAATAATAAATGCAACTCACCAAAGTAAGATCCAAGTTGGGGCTTTCATCGGCCTCGCCATGGCCTGCAAGACGTTTATGAAAACTACATTTTCTTCCGTCAAACTCAGCTAGCATGTCAAATTTATTAATCCAAAAGGCCAACATAAAGTTCATGAGGTAACCATGAACATAAGAGGTATAATTCACGTAACAAACATTTTTCAGATGAGGTGTTTGCCCTTATAGGATGAACACAAATTCTAAGCAAAATCGTAATTTATTATCTATGTTTTACAAATGACATGATCCACCCGATGTGAGAACTTATGAATAGTGTCAAGAAGACGTGATGCGATACACACCTTAATTTGTTTTGGGATCTGCGAACATGAAAGACCTTGTGACACTATTATTTCGATCAGGTAAGGTGTCGAGGCATAAAACCCAACCATTACATTGTTTGCTCCCTCTTCGGGATGATCTGCAACAATGGTCGTGCGAAAATCAGTATTCCTGTGCAAAAAAATAGGAAACAATAAAAATCTTAAGAAATCTACCCATGAAACATAAACAAAGACTCCTCCAATGCATTTAAAAAACATTAATATCAAAGCATAAATCTAACCACGAAACTAAACTCCTCGTCACTATAACCGAACTCAGTTTTATTTCATACAAAGCTAGAAAGAACAACCCGCTTAGTAACAGAAGAGGTCCCTTTGCGGTGATTGTGGTCAGCCGGAGTGTCTTGGCTCAAGCTTTTCTATATGAACCCGATAAATAACGAATCAACATAACCCTTGTTTCTCCTCATATATCTTTCAACTTTGGCAAACTGGAGCAAAATTTCAAATACTCCACTGCAAGTAGTCATAGTGTTATGACTTTGTAGGGTGGTATCTCTCTTATGAAGTTCCATTCTAATTTCTCAGGCAATCATCATTCCACCCAGTAATTCTCAGCATATTATATTCCCATTAAACTAATTGCTTTAAAAGCCAAATCACACGGAGATATCGAATTCATATAGAAAGCACACCAAACAGGGTTCTTAAAGGTGGAAAACAATATAAATCATTCTAGTTAGCTAAGATTGTAGAGATTAACCCAATAGGCGAAAAGCCAACTTTCATTGCATTGCATTGGAACCACTAAAAAAATTGTAAGGAAAAAAAGGCTTTGCAAGAAGCAATTGTTAAAATCTTGTTCACTGAGTGAAGATATGAAAATCACTTGGAACCAAACTTTTTATTTCATAAAGTACTCAAGTTAAATCTCTTGACACCAAAGCAAAAGATAATGAAAATAAAGATAAATCCCTAAGCAAAATACAATGAAAACAAAGTTAAATGCTTAAAAGAACCCAATCAATTCCTTTATACTATTCATATGGGTTCTATCACTGTTGGACCAACACACACGCATGTGTATGTGTGTGGGTGCGCGCGATCCAACAGTGATAAATGCCCACACGGTAGGATCGAACTTATCCAAGAACCTCAATGTACATGGGACAACAAAAGGCAATAATCAATATGCATTACAATAAAATGAAGGAACATCTTGGATGATAAGATATATACGTTGTTCCTTAAACCTTGAGCTGCCATAAACTCATAATACATCCACATTTGCAATTCTTCCTCGACCTACAGCCCCAATGAACCCTATCATCAACTTCAGATATAGTACTTCCAATTTATATAAAGATGATAAACAATGCAAAAATAATTCCTATTTCAAACTTGAACTAATTAAAATATATGAATCAAGCACATAGATTTAGAAATCAAGAAAAACAAGATAAACATCAAAATTACAACCTGAAGTTTGTGTAGTTCGTCAGGCATTAACCTCTATGCATCCAATAGAAGCTAATTCTGCTTCTCCAAATGCCTGGCAATTAGTACACAACGAAAACAAAAAATATCAGACTTCAATCTTAATACTATAGAAGCAAACAACAATAATGGAGGCACATAATTAAAATTAATTACTTCAGCACATCTGCAGAAAGCTTAGGGTCCATTGTGAACACATTTGTTTTATAATTAATAAAAAATAAAAACTATAACCCAAGCATTAAATTCTAAATTAATCTATCGTGTATAACAGGGAAGCAAACCTCATCTTACTTTATTATCTGCGATAAATAAGAAACGGAAGTTAGTCTTTAAATGCCAGAGCATAAGCTCTAGTCCACATATATTGCATCATCACAACACAAAATCTTAAAAAAAATTCAAAATATTAAAAAAACATAGCCCACTTGGAAAATCCCCAATCACATAAAACCACAGAGTACAAATGATCCTTGTTATGTGGTGGCGCACATGTTTAAAGCACATATCCAAAGGAAAATACCCGAATTTATACGAAACTGACACCAAAAGATCTTCCGCCGACCCACGCAACTGAATTTGGTCTAACGCACAGAACTTTGATCAGACAAAGCCGCACTGGAAATGCTCGACGTACGGACAAAACTGTGGTACAACGATTTCTCTAAATTGAGCAAAGACAAAGCAGGAAACCTGAGCCATGAACGCTCCTCGTTCTGCGGTCCCGACCTGTAGAAAGACCTGCGGAAAAGCCCAGGCACGCACAGTTAAAAAAGTATAGCCTGCATGCACGAAAAACATTCTGAAAGTAAAACTCCAATCCAACCCCAAGAGTACCTACCGGGCATCCACGAAACCCACATTGTCTGCGAAAGACAGGGCACCAAAACCTGTATCCAAACCACAAAATAATTTATTAGATGATGAAGTTAAGAATGATCACACAAATACGGCATAATTTCGTGAAATAACAACACCCAAAACACACACACACAAAAAAAAAAAAAAAAATNAAAAAAAAAAAAAAAAAGACTTGAGTTAGTTTAAGACGCAAAGGCACACCTGACGGCTATTGGCCTTGAAGGGTGGTAATGGCAGAAACCAACCCAGGTTGAACGATAATGGGCAGGACGTCAGACCTTAAGTTTGGTCGAGTGCCAAATTACGTACTGGAAATTGACCCGCTGCCTTTTGGCCCTCCAATTATTAGGAGAATATTGTGGTCTGCTTATGCCCGACCCAGAACCCTCACTACCTCCTGATTGATGCATAGGTTCCATAAGCTCGATGTATAACAAATGAACTGCATATAATTCAACACAACAATTATTATAGACCAGACATGGCTTTACACACAAAACACTTCCACAACCACAATATTACCATGTCCATACAGAAACAACACAAATTACAATAGAAAATACGGGGCAACCAACAACATGGTAAACCGCTGCCACTGGAAATAATACTGAAAAGTATATTAGTGGCAAGACACTTCAATGATTCCTTATGAGACTACCATGATGTCCTTCATGTAATCTACGTTTAGTGGCAGAAAAAGCCAGATTGATCTGTAAAGATTTTAAGGTTATACTTGAATCAATTTTACAAAGCAATTTTAAAAAAATCAAGGGATATTAGAAGAAGTTATTTAGTTTCAACACTTACTGTCACATTGTACTTTATGCTACTGCACCCAAATAAAAAGAGATGAGGAGTAATCACTAATAAGATATGAAAAGGCAATGCACTTATGTAACAGATATTTCTAACACTGCACAACCTCAATATTCCGTCTTATATCACCTCCGAATTTTCAAATATAGCACTAAATAAACTACTAATGGTGAAAAAAAAATTTGAACATAATTTGGAGAGCAAGACTGAAATTCAAATGGGAAAGGGGGAGAGATTGAAACCGGAGAAGAGCGAGAGGAAGAGAATGGATGTCAGGCACCACAGTGATCGGGAGCGCCGAAACTCCTCTCATATTCCTTCACCACCACGACGATTGCCACCTCGAGAGCTCTCTCGCCTGCTCAAGACAAAACCAACAGTGTCAGAATCAAACACACACCCACACAATTTGCGATTCAGCCAGCGGATGGAGAAAAAAGCTTCGTGAAACATGTAGATTGGTGACTGATTCGGAAAAAAACGCAGGAAAAAGGTATAAAAAAAAAAAAGAACTTGTAGCCTCCCGTTCGCCTCTCTTTTTGCTTAGTCTCGATAGTGTGTTGTTCGGCTACGCCACCGCCGTGACACTCCGAACGCCTCCATGTGGCGGCGCACCTGCAGTGAGCCAGCGCCATTCATTGGCGCTAGAGGTGGGGTAGTTCCCCGTCTTCCGCCGGTTAGAATTTTTTTGGGTCAAGTTTTGTGTTTTTTGAGAAAGGACGAATGTGCAATCGGGGAAGGTAAGATTTGGTGTTGGAAAATGGAGCAAATGAATGGTATTCCTTAATTTAGGCTTTTTGGTATGAGAGTTGAAGACGTGCGTGTGTCAGACATATTTACAGCTAACATTACTCATTTGGCCATTTCACACTCAAAGCAGTGGCAGTAGGCGTAAAAATAGGTGAAAGTGGAGGGCATTTATGTCCGAAAAAATCGACACGTGTCAGACATACAATCCCTCACACTTTTTCTTATATGTAAGAGAGAGATAGTAATCGTTGGACAATATTGATAAAGCAACAAAATCGGCAGATTAATTGTGTTAGAATATGTTTTCCTTTTTTCCTATTTTTTTGGTATTGAAAATTGCGTTTTTCCTCATAACATAAATGAGTTTATCTTTTATCTGTTACAAAATCTCATTGCATATTTAAAAAATCTCATCTCTTATCTATAGAGATTTAAAAAAATAAAATAAAATAAAAACTAATTCATAATTACTACTAGAAATCCATTATCTATTTTAAAAAGCTAATTTTCATCGGTCTAATTACTAATATTTTTACAAATATTATAAGCTAACAATAATAATATTTTTACAAATATTATAAGCTAACAATACATCCTCGGTGGTGTGTAATCAAATTTTTTAGATGGAAGTAAGGGTATCATCTGACATAATGTCTTTTTTAATTATGCTTATAATATTATAGATATTTTAAACAAATTGTTTAGACATTTTTTTACATATTCGTCTATATATACATATATATATATATACATACACACATATACATAATTGATGTTAAATTTAAATATTTGTAGACATGTTTTCTTTACAAAATAGTCTAGAAAAATCTTTTTTACACCATGTTAAATCCAAATATTTTTAGATATGTTTTCCTTCTAAAATTATTTAGAAAAGTTGTAGGTGACTTCACATCTTTCAAAAATAATATAGAAAATTTTGAATACTTTTACATATACTAATATAATATTTTAGGCGTTTTTAATATTAAACATACAAATTTTATATTCTCTTATACAAAATAATGTAAATTTCATATTCTCTTATACAAAATAGTTTTACATTGTTTGACCCCGAATCTTTAATTTATAATTATTAAGTATCGTTTATCCTCCTCTTCAATTTGTAATTATTTTTTTTTCTTTCTCTTTTTAAATAGGATCAATAGTAGTTTCCACTTTCGCCATTGAGTGACTCAAACTCGAGGTCTATTTATAATATTGTTCCCGTGCATCGCACGGGATACACACTAGTTATTTAAGAGAAATTCTATTGTAATACTTGACTTTTTTTATAGTGTCACAATAAGGCCTGAATTTTCAACTTTCTCATTGTGGGTTTCAATTTTAAATTATTTGGGTTACTTTTTACATTCTAGTTTTCAATATAAAACACCAACTAACTTTATATTCTTACATAAATATATAAACTAACTTTGTGGCCTAAGGTCACAATTTGCTTGGATTTTGTCGCCCAAGCGTTGATGGACGGGCCGGCGAATGATTTTCAGGCTCGGTTCTAAGCGACTCTCACCGGTTTGTTCGGCGTGTGCCGGGCCTATGGTTTTCTCCCGGCGGTTTTGTGCTTCTCGATTGGGGGATTGCGCCATAGTCTTAGACCGAGCCGGCCTCTTTCTGTTCCCCCGGTCTCCTTGTTAGGGGTTTGGAGTAACGTGTTGACGGAGTTTTCTGTCGCGACCACGGTGTTTGCCCCGGCCGCGTGACTCGCCAACGCTTTGGCAAAAGCCCCCTGTTAGAATATCACTTGTGAGTTGTCTCACATCGTTCATACATAGAAAATAGACCAACTGTATAAGTCTAATGGGCTACTCCTCCTTCCACCAATTGGTTTTGGGATGTAACCCCACTTGGACTTCATATGGGCTTTCCCCGCTTTGGTGCGCTTCATGTTAGTGGGCCCACACCCGTTTTCCCCCCAGTTTCTGTCATAGTATCAGAGCATGTTCTATTGGTGACCGTGCGATGACGTACCCGTCACCCCGCCCAGTTGGGCTTGGGCTTCCGAAGGACTCACAAGTTAGGGGGCGTGTTAGAATATCACTTGTGAGTTGTCCCACATCGTTCATACATGGAAAATAGACCTACTTTATAAGTCTAATGGGCTACTAATCCTTCCACCAATTGGTTTTTGGATGGAACCCCACTTGGGCTTCATATTGGTTTTTCCCGCTTTTGGTGCACTACATGTTAGTGGGACTGCATCAGAGTCGGTTCTATTGGTGACTGTGCGATGACATACCGTTACCCAGCCCAGTTGGACTTGGACTTTCGAAGGACTCACAAGTGAGGGGGCGTGTTAGAATATTACTTGTGAGTTGTCCCACATCGTTTATACATGGAAAATAGACCAACTTTATAAGTCTAATGGGATACTTCTCTTTCCACCAATTGGTTTTGGGATGAAACCCCACTTGGGCTTCATATGGGTTTTCCCCGCTTTAGTGCGCTTCATGTTGGTGGGCCCGGACCCGTTTTCCCCCACTTTCTATCACCCCCTCAAGGACTTTGAGAACGTTGGGGTGTTGCATCGCTGCAGCGAAAGTCGGGACTGGCGGGAGTGGGGCTCGAGGCCCTTGTTAATGTCGGTTTGAGGTTTTTTCGCCATCGCGGCGATGGGATTGACCCCTGGATTGGTGAGTTGACTCGTCATGTCCGGAAGAAGTCATTTTTTGATGAGTTTCGAAAGTGAAAAAGTGAAGAAAAGATGAAAATGATGGTGGTCTTCCACAAAATCGAAATGTTGACACCAAATAACTTATGGTGCCCTTCCTCTAGCGCCAAACTGTTGATGAACGGATCCGATCAACAGTTAAAATAAAATGTTATGATAGTAAAAAGGTTAAATGGGAAAGATATACGATGAAAGTGAGATTTATTATATAATTACGAGGTCGGTCTCGGTAAACGAGGTCAGCACTTTTCTTACACTTAGCGTTTCTGTGGGAATTAATTACAGACTTAGAGAGATAAAATGTAGAGATGAGGTAGTAGTTGTAGGATTCAACAACCCAAAATAAATGAGAGGGGTCTTTTATGCATAGTAGCCTTAAATTCGGCACTATTCATTCACTGTTCATTTTGTCCCGTAGAACAGTAACTCTGAGGGACGGGTCGGCGTCCTCCTGACAAATTAGATGCGATTTGAGGTCTTTGCAATGATTACATGTCAGGCATTAAATGCAGGTATGGGCTGCATTAAATGCGAACAGGCCTTCAAGCCGGGCTAGACGTCGTAGGGCTGCAGACTAGACTGACACATCCTATCGGCAATCATTAGTTAACAAGTAGCATTATAATATTATTTTCTAGACCCTCGACTCGTGAGAGGGCCGACCCGTTCTCACCAGACTTTGACTTTTAGGTTCATCTCCTACCCTCCGGGATCACTTTCACCTGTTCGGTGCCTTCCCGGGTTGGCTTTTCCCCGAGATAATCGGGGTGCTGATCTCGAGGGCAGTTTAGCTCGTCGTCCTTATCAACTTAGCTCCCCAACCAGCTCGACACTTCTGAAGCTACTTTCAGACAGGTCCGGGTCATAAAGTCTCCTCCCCCAGTTTCTTGTCTCCGGACCGGGACTCTTATGTAAGCCCAACTCGGATATCGATAAGCCTGAAGGCCTCAATAATGATGGATTTGTCTCCAATGACCCAACTCTAGGATCGACCACCCTGTCCGAAGGCCTTAATCATGATAACTTTTTTCTTCAACACTTTCCCAACACACCACTAGAGTCGTTCAAGCAAGCGACCATCCAACCCGAAAGCCTTAATCATGATAGATTTGTCTTCAACGACCCAACTCTAGGATCAACCACCCAACCCAAATTCCTAAATCATGGTAGATTTTATCTACAACACTTGCCCAACCCACCACTAGGTCGTTCAAACAAGCGACAATCCATCCCGAATGTCTTAATCAAGATGGATTTATCTTCAGCGACCCAACTCTAGGATCAACCACCTAGTGCAAAGGCCTTAATCATGGTGGATTTTTTCTTCAACACTTGCTTAACCTGCAACTGGGGTTGTTCAAAAAAGCGACCATCTAGCCCGAAGGCCTTAACCATGTGGGGTTTCGGAAAACCAACCGGTGACATGCCGCTGAGGTCACACGCAAACCCATAGAGCACAAAAATAGAGTAATAGCAAACATCTTCATTAATCATCATAAGAGGTATGTCAATTACATCGAGCAAAAATGAAAAAAAATAAAAATTAAGCATAATATTTTTCAAATTGATGACATTCCATGACCTGGGCAGGTCTCCCATTATTGTCTTTCAAAGAATAGGCTCCTCTCGCGTGCATGTTTTTGCCCACATTTAGACCTTCTGAATTGGGCTCGAGCCTTCCCACATGTTTCGTCACGTCGACTCTTTTCCACACCAGGTCGTCCATCTAGAAGCATCGAATCTTGACCTTCTTGTCGTGTGCGACCCGCATCCGCTGTTTGTAAGCTGCCACTTGTTGGTGTGTATACTGAAAGCTCAGCTTTTTGTTAACACTGTTCTCGTTTGAATGAGAATCATGTTTAGTAAGCAGTCTACATTTGATGATTACATTTGGATATTGTGGTCCATTGCGATTGAGACAGAAGATTACTTATCAGTTACTTGTAAAACAAAAATATAAGATAAGAAAATCTATGTGCGCCTCCCCAGTCCCCTCAACTCCTCAAAGCTCTAACCCTAATCGCCCGAACTCCACAATTTTGCCTTAGCGGGTGGAAGTGGGCAGCCCCCTCAACTTTTTTTTTATTTTTTTTATTTTTTTTAAATCTGATGACCTCAATCGCTATATCCAAATAGAACAATGCAAAGTTGAATAATTTCACCCACAAAATAAACGGGAATAGCCATTGAACTCTCATTCCTAAGGAAATCATCATAGCACACGATGCTTGAGCCGCCGTAGAACAAACGGGAATCGCCATCGCACTCCATAAGGTACGACGATAGTGACACCGTGAAGGAGTTCAATCTTGTTGGCTTGAAGGTGGTTAAGATACAGACGGTGGCGACTTTAGGCGGCGGACGGTGGACATCAGTGGCTTCAGGCGGAGAACTCCAAAGTGGTGCGGCCCTTCGCCGATGGACGGATGGTAGGCGACAATGGGAATATAGAAGAAGAGAAAAATGAATTAGGGAAAGAAAGAGAAAAAAGAGATACGAGACCAACTGGCCATTTTTTTTTTTTTTCATATTGCGGGCTTGGCCCGCCAAACTCGCAACTCGAGATGGGGACGGAGTGGGTCTGTATTTTTTAGACCTACCAGGGTAGTGGGCCAGCCCCCTTGTCAATAGGCGGTCGCGGGCCCATTTTTTACCGCTCCAATTACAACACAAACTACAAATCTACCTTCTTATCTTATTTTTCTTATCTATAAAAAGAAACACTAGCCTTCTCTAATTGACGCGTGTCCCTCCATTTTATATGCAGCCACATCACCCTCAATTAAACGCCGTCGTTTTGTCTGCATTGTTTGCCCTGCGAGTTCCATTCGTCTCCTAAAAGTAATTTTTCCACCCTACTTTTTAGGCTCCAAATCTCAATCTGTCATGGCCGTGCTTATTTCCTTTGCAAGAATCTCTTCAATTTTTTTTTCTTTTTCCGCTCTCATTTTTCTATCATCGTCTGGCTCGAGCGCTTCGGCGTGAACAACGGTGCAATTTCCCCCACCTATGGACCAATGGATCAAACCTCGAATGGCATGGAGGCTATGGACTCTAGGGAAGCCGATTTCGATGTCGATGCTATTTGTTAGGTAAACTCCGTCTTTTGATTTGAATACTTTTACAATTTAGGTGAAATTATTAGGGTTCGTGTGTGTACTGGGCTTACTCGGGCTTGTAAGTTGTTGGGGTCGCTCGATGACTACATGATGCACACGGGGAAGAATGAAGATCAGAATAACTTGGTGTCCAACAGAGATGTGATCAAGGGCGTGCTCCTCCAACAAGCAGTTCAGGCTGTTGTGGCCACAATCCTCTTTGTTTTATTTCGGTAAATTGGTTCTTGGGTATTTCTAAAGTTGGCTTTTTGTGCTCTGTGGATGCATCTGTGTTGTATGTGTTGCATGTTTTGACTGTGGTTCTTTTTGGTCTGTTCAAAATTGCAAACATAAAAATGACATCCTTGAATGGATTAGTTTAATGATTTAATGGAACTCACCAACTGCACGGGCAAAGAACAGGCACTCTAACAGTTAGGGATGTTAGCCTGTGAAATCTGCCAAGTTTATCTTGGATTTACTCAGGAATGCTGAAAGCAACGCGGAGGTACCCTACTTTAGTCTTATTTTTTTCCCATTTCTTTCCATCTGAATTTGGAATTTATTTTGGTTAGAGATTCATGTTTGATTGTCTTTTTATTGCAGGTGAAAGCTTTGGATGTGGATGCAATCCTTATTTCCCACATTCAGTTTGACTGGGCCTAGAAACAGAGGCGCCGCACATATTGCACACATGGATTAATCAATCGTATGTCAAACCTTTTCTTTTAAATTAATGAGTAATTTTAATTTTGAATTATTCTGCAGTTTAGTTGTTATATTTGCGCGCTAGCTAATGTCTGGTTTTGTGTGTTGTGAATTGGGATGTTAAGTTTGTATTAACTCTTTCAATAAAATTTTTCAGCTGCTAACATGAGGAAATTCCTTTCAGCTTACATGTCACCCCCCTATCATATTGAGTTGTTTCTATCTGAGAAAGAAGAGCCTGCCAAGAAAGAGGTAACTATCTTTGTTTCTATGGTTTTAGTTTCAGTTTGCCAAAAAAGTTCTGTATTGGGTCTGTAAATGCTGATATTATAGTTTCCCCGGTTCATGACTGACTTCTTTTCCTGTTTTATTTTGCAGCCCGAGTCACAATTGGCAGCAAGCAAACCTAGGAAGGCTTTAGCTTGAGATGGTTAGTCTGTTTTGTTCTGAATCAAATTTCTGTTATTAGCATAGTGAGTTTAAATTTTAAGGATTATTGAATGAATTAATCGAATGATTTTTTTTTTCTTTTTTCTGCTGTAGGATGTTAGTGCTTATTATTGAACAATGCATTACTGCTTTGGTACATTTCTTTTTGTCAATTACGCTATAATTTATATCTACTACTTGAACTAGATAAATAAGTTTATTGATTTATCTAAAGTTCATTTTAAATTGTGGGAAATTGATTTTTACAATAAAAATTCTATTTTATAATTGCTCACAAAGAACCATGTAATAGTTGACCAAAACCAATATTGTTAAATTTATTTTCTCAAACAATTATAATATATACTCTCTTAAATCGTGTGAAAACTGAAAAATGAAATAAACTGGTATGTAATAATGATGTGATTAGAAAAGAAATGTGATTCAGTAACAGTCGAAGCTTTGAGTTGTTTGTACAAAAGATTGAAAAATTGGTGTCTAGACATTCAATTGGTTTGATTATCGCGTGCTCCCAATTAGAAGAGTTCTTGGTGATAAAAAGAAAACATTTTTATATTAGTACAACTTTCATAATGCAGATGTATGAAATTAGTCATGGATATTCAAAATCAAATAACTTCCATTTGCTATAGGACACCACCATAACATTTTTGTTTTTATTATCTAATTGTGGTATTGTTTCATAATAGTTTTAGTGCTAACATCTCGAATTCCCTTAATTCAAGTTAAAATTACTATTTCAATCCTAATGTTTAAAAACTTCAGGGGCCTAAGCCCCCTATAAACCACGTAGTTTTGTCAGTGCTTGTGCTTCATTCATTTTTCGCAATTCATCTATTTTCTGCAGTGGTAGAAGACCTCGGCAAAAACGTGTTTACCGAAACATGGAAATCGTGGCTGCAAGAGCACATAGCCTCGACTGGCAAAGTCCTGCCTGGAAACTCGACATGGTAAAAAACGCCCCATGCAAAAAGGCCGACCTGCGGCTGACCTCCGACCGTGATGTGCAGTGCCTCTGGAGATTCTGATTAACCTGCTGAAAGAAAACAATGTGGTGACCTTCATTAAGGGTTCGAGGGGGCCCATAGTGCAGGTTTTCGCAGAGAGTGATGGCCATCCTCGAGAGCCAAGGGATGGACCACAACTGTGTGGACGTGCTAGACGACTAGCATAACCATGGGCAAGGGAGACTCTAAAGAAGTATAGCAACTGGCCAACGTCTCTTCAGGTTTTCGTGAGTCGTGACAGATCTAGACACTAATCGATGTGGTATATTTAGTGTCAAATCTTTATTTATGGTTTCAACGTACCTTTTTTCATTATTTCTCATAATCTATATATATATATAATAAGAATTAATATTTACTATAAATAGTAACAAGGAAAAGTCAACCCATATTAATTACATACTATTTTCAGCTAATTGTTTTATTTTACGTTTTAATTCACTTCCTAAAATATCGGTTGGCCTTAAATGGTCTATGTTTTTGTGTATCTAATTTACAGGCATGGATAAACATGAACAAGCTGACTCATTTTTTATTTAAAAAAAACATATTTCATTGTAAATAAAAAAAAGATCGAATTGCATTGTAAATCAACTCTCATTTCGTATTTAAAATTAAAATTCTACTATTCCTTAACTTTTTTTGACATAAAATCGAATGAATATTATTAATTAGGAAACACAGTATTAGAGTTTTTTTATATAAATAAACTACCTTAAAATTAAATATTATTATACTAATTGCAACAGTTTTTAGATTATATATCATATCTTATTATATATAATTAAATATTAAAAATCAGTCATTAAAAAATCAGGCATAGTAACAAACTTTATATCTTCTCCTTCTGTATTCATAAACTAATTACAATGAAAATCGGATGCAATATTTAATTGAAAATTTAAATTTCAAAATTCCTTGCAATATTGCCATTAGTTCCGGCAGAATAAATAATCGCTTATAAAAGATGTAAAATTTTGAAGTTTAAATTTAAATTCAATATCCCTTATTGAATATAAATATTATATATGGGATAACATCATAACAAAATATATTATCTACACATTGTGGTTATCTATTAAAACACGTGCATATACAAAATAGTATAAAAGAAACTGTAAAGCTTTAGAGTTTTTTTTATATAAATAAACTACCTCAAAATTAAATATTATTATACTAATTGCAACATTTTTTAGATTATATATCATATCTTATTTTATATAACTAAATATTAAAAATCGGTCATATTAAAAAATTAGGCACAGTAACAAACTTTATATCTTCTCCTTTTATATTAAAAAACTAATTGCAATAAAAATCGGATGCAATATTTAATTGCTAATTTAAATTTCAAATTTCTTGCAATTCGATTGCCATAAAATCGGGCAGAATAAATAATTGCATATAAAAGATGGTAAAATTTCGTTGTTTAAATTTAAACTCAATATCCCTCATTGAATATAAATATTATATATGGGATAAGATCATAACAAAATATATTATCTACACATCTACACATTGTGGTTATCATCTCAATATTTATTTTATATATACAAGGAAAATTTTCTCTCAAAAATTTTATAATGTCTCTATTTAGGCTTATAATATTTTAGATACTTTTATATGATATTTTATTATATCATATTCTATCTATATATACATATACATATACATATTAAATTTAAATATTTTTAGGCATGTTTTTTTTTTACAAAAAAAAAGTTTAGAAAATGTCTTTCATATAAGTGTGAAATTTAATTTTTTATACATGTTTTCTTATAATAATAATATAAAAAATTTTAGATACTTTGACATATGTTAAAATAATATTCTATAAGTTTTAATATTTTAAACATACAAATTATATATTCTCTTAAACAAGCTAATTTTATATTATTTATAATAAATTGATATACCGTAAATTATATGACATGTTAACTACACATCATTAATTTATAATTATTATTTAATATCGTTTACTCTCATCTTTAATTTATAATATTTAATAGTGGTTCTCCATTTTTTTATTGGATGACTCAAACTCGAGACCTTTTTATAATTATTGTTTAATATTATTTATCCGTACATCACATGGGATACGCACTAGTTTTTTAATTATAAAAAATAATCTTTTGGCTTAAAAGAAAAATTCTAACGTGGGTCAGTCGTGTTGTGCATGGCATGCTAGTATTATAAGAAAACTGGACAGTCTGTGGTTACTCAGACACGTGGATATGCTCTCCAGTCGTTTATCCCACATTCCACAAATTCGCATGCATCTCATTTGTATGAAATTCCATATATTTTTATTCATTGTTTATTAAGCGAATTATTCTGGAAAAATAATGCAATTTATACCTGTATACAATGAAGTAGGAGAAGTGAAAAACACAATAAAAAAATTGTTCATTGTTCATATAATGCAAATAATGCAAAATATATGAAATTCCATATATTTTTTATTCATTGTTCATTTGTATCCTCTGATTGGATAAGAAAAACACAATAAAAAAATGAAGAAAAAAAATTGGATAATAAATTAAAAGGAGAAGTGAAATCTCAACACATACACGTGTGAACCAGACATTTGACAATTCGTTTGCCGCCCGACATGGTGATCAGATAAGTTGCATCATCTTTTTTTGCTGGTTTTTAATTAGCCACGTAGGTGGATAAAAAAAAACTAAAAAAAAAATGAAGAACAAAAATCGGATAAAAATATTAAAACGGGATTACTATTCACCGCCCTCTTATTATTATTTACCATCTTTGGATATTTTTGCTCCTGTTATTTTTTTTTCAAAAATAAAAAATAAAAAAAATATATTTTTGTCCGGCCGCCGAAACCGAACGGCTCAAATGGCGTCCGGCCCCGACGGCCGGTCGTGACCGGTCCGACCGGCCGGACATTATTTTTTTTTAATAAAATAATATTATTATAAATTATTATATTATATATTCAAAATAATTTGTTATAAATTGGACGTTAGAATAAAAAAAAACTCATTCAACTGAAGTTTAGCAAAACAAAAAAAAAACCATTCAACTTAAAAATGAAAAAAAAAAGTACCATTGATGCGATTTTCGATTGTTCTGTAACACGAACGACCCTGTCTCTACAATCGAAAAATTATGTATTCATTCAGGTTCTACTAACACCCTGAATCAAAAATATAAAATAATAATTAGTAAATATTTTTTTGCTAACAAATTACATATATATTTTTTAATATATTCTTTAACTATATTTATATATATATATATATATCTTTTAATATATATATATATATAATTTTTTTAATACCAACTAATTATTAATATATATATATATATATTTTAATATATCTTTTATTTAACTTTCTTAAGTGAAATTAATTATTATTAAAAAGTGAAATTTTTTACCCATTTAAATAGTGATTAATTAATTTAATAATATTTAATAATTATTATTCTTCTGATAATTAAAAATATTTTTTATC
>BKCP01009403.1:1844274-1856232 GCA_008636005.1 Striga asiatica | reverse complement strand
CAAAATTGTCCAAAGGGGGGCGGTAAGTAGTAATAGGGGGGGCGGTGAATAGCAATTGAGTTAAAAAAGAGAAGTGAAAGCTTAACACATACACGTGTGAACCAGACATTTGACAATTCGTTTGCTGCCCGACATGGACATGAGATAAGTTGCATCATCTTTTTTGCCTGGTTTTTTTATTGCCCACCACTATTAGTAGTCTGTCTCATAGTTTTTAAACCCGGCCCGGTGATCGACCCGGACAGGTCCTCGGGTCACCGGGTCACCGGTTCAACCTTCGGGTCACCGGGTCAATTGCTGAACCGGATAATTAATTTAAAAATTTTTAAAATTATATATAGAGTATTTTTGTTATATAAATATACATAAAAGTAACAAATTAAATATTTTGTGTATAAAATTGTATATTAAAGTGTTAATAATATGTATTTCATGATAAATATTTACCATATAAACATATATACATATTTTTATTTTTAAAAAACAAAAAAAAAATAAAAAAAATATATATGGACCGGGTCAACCGGGTTGGCTCGGCCGGGTCAATGCCCCGGGTCGTCCGGGTCTCTACCGGGTCGGCCGAGTTTTGACCGGATCCTTGATTGCCCGGTCCAAATACTCTACCCGGACCGGTTCTGGCTCCGGGTCAACCGGGTCCCGGGTCGACCCGCCGGGCCGGTCCGGATCTCAAAACACTGGTCTGTCTCCATGCTGCTTTTTTTATTGCCCATGATTGGAAGTGGGTTGGCTTATTATGCTAATAATTTCGTGGATTCTAATTTATAATCATTTTCTATTGGTTGAATGCTGCACTCATTTTGCTCTATGGTAAGATATTATTTTTCAATAAACCCCTCAATTTACGCCACCCTAAATAGAGTAAATAATAAATCTTCTACAACATCGTAGATGGTCTATGTTCCTTACGCTCTTATACTTAATGTACCTGTCATCATTTTTCCATTTTTATTTATATTTTACCCCACATATAAGTTTTATTTTATGCATATGTATTTGGATTTTTTCATANCTTTTGATTAAATTTTTTTAAATTGCATTGTATATAACTTCTACTTCCAGATTGTGTTTAAAATATCTTTTTTTGCTATTCCACTAAAGATAAATTTTTCTGTTCTTGTTGCTCCATTGTAATGGTTTAATTATTTTTAGTTTATATTCATGTTGTCTGCAGCATCATGTCACGAAAATTTCTAAAAATTAGTGAAGTCGACACTGAGACGGAAGGTTGGACTGTTATTGTGCAAGTTGTTGAAAAAGGTCATGTTCAGATTGCAAAATCGGGAAGGCGGACTCCTTACCGAGGCATATATTCACTGATTCAGACATTTGAATAGTTGTACTTAAATTTATGCATGTGTGGTGAATACAGGTAAGACATAAAATATATGACAATAAATTTAGCCATTCAAAAATGATGAAGGGATAAATTCTATCATTTTGTGCAACAGGGAACACTTGTTCAAGCGACAACTTATGGAAACCAGGTCCAATTTTTCGACACACGTATCTTCCCTTACAAAAGGTACTATGTATCTGGAGTTCAAGTGCAGCCGGCAAACCCACAATATCAAATTAGCAATTATGCATTCCCATGGAAAATACGTTACGATTCTCTTGTTGAAGCATATCCAGAATCATTGCCGCCAATTCTACCTTGCACAATACAGCTCGACCAGTATGAAAATCTTGTATCCTTTGCAGAGACGGAAAATTTTCAGAGTGAGTAATTCATTATTTCAGATCTAGCATAACTTCGAAAATATAATATTTTTATGTCACATTTAGTTACACACAAGTCATGTGCCTTAGCTATTTTAAAAATTATATTTTAAATTTTGCACTTCAAACTCTACTTCACTCTTTCATTTTGTAGATGTCATGGGCATTGTTGTGCACGCACTACCAAAAAAAAATATGTCCTCACAATCAAACACAACAGATCTGGTTATTGTGAATGAAGAGTAAGTATACATTTAAAAAAGAAAAAACTTGTATTTTTTCCAACACAAATATTGTAATTAATTCTAACATTGATGTCTTTCATTCAGAAACAAGCCAATGATACTCACTCTTTGGAATGAATTTGCATCACATGAAGGTGAAGATTTGGCAGCCACAATTCCTACTGGTAATATTGTTATCGCTATACGAGTCAAGGTCACTACTTTTAATTGTGAGTATTTGTTTTCCTTCTATTCTTAATTGTACATATAATTATTTTTATGATGAAATTTTTTTCTTATATATAAATATTTAACATCCAACTATATATGATTGTCTAATATCTCATTGCTTACAATAAACATTTCTATCACAAGCAATGCTCTCACTAACAACAACATATGTCAGCGGTATAATGGTCAACCCACCAGTTCCTCGGTCACCTGTTTTAAAACAATGGTATATATAACAATGAAATTTATTTTTTCATTCTATATTGTATATGCTGAATGAAGAATCCACAGGTACATGGATCACAAGGAAGAAGTGTGAAGTGAATAATGATTTCACCGAGGCTCCTTCAACTCGAACGACCACCGTACCTGCAAGAACCCAACGCTGGGAGGGGTCCCAGCGTCGGGCCTCCGACGCTGAAGTCAGAATCACTCCAAAACTCCAAATCCTAAGTGTATAGTAATGAATGTAAAGAGAATGAGAGAATGAGATACCTTAGCCCCCTTTTATAAGGGGAGTGTACCTTAGGGCCCAAGTTGGACTTGTCTAATAGCATCATGCCACATGTCCTAACCATGTGTGGGCTTATTCTTCAATATATTCCCTTTTTATGCATTAAACTCGGTCCAATATAATATCCTATATCAAACACAATTAATTATTTGTCTACACAAAAGTATTTGTACTGACGACTGGCCGGGAATCGAGGAAGTCGAGGCCGCGAGGAGCCTCATCCGGAATGTTGAAAGGGAAGATCTGGCCAGGCTTGAGAGTGTCGATAGGAAAACGAGGGGCAGAGACGTACCTCAACAATTATTCGGGATTGTGCGGCAGATACAGAGGACCATGATCCATTTCCAGAGCAAGGAGCAGACGACAGAGGCGCTGAAGCTGTAGGATCTCAAGGGGGTCCACATGGTGTTTGACGATTTGATCCAGAGAGCATCCACATGCCTTCCAGATTAGCCTGAGGTCAACCACACCAGTGGCGGACAGGTTCGCATGAACAAGTTTGGATTTTGTACCGACCGAAAGAATTATCGAGTAGTGTGGACTGACATTTTTGTTTGTTACTTGTATTCACTAAAATGTTAACTAAGTAACCCAGAAAAATTTTAAGTTGATATGCATGATTAATTAAATTTTCATGAATGATATAATTAACAAATATTATATCAATAATGAGTTTTTATTAAAAAAAAAAATCCAACGGCTACTTAACGGCTTTTTTTCAACGGCTATTTATCAATCTATATATATATAACACTTCACTTCATACATTAACACTCATTCCAAAATATTACAATATATTCTCATCTAGAAAAAATATGTTTGATCTATTGCTTATAATTACCATTATATTGGTTATTATATACGCTTTAGGAATTTTCACGATGTTGTATCATACTGCTGAATTTGTATTTTATATGTTAGGTCTTTTTTTAATGTGTTTCTTATTAGTTGTTCTCATCAGTTTGAATAATGTATGATTGTATTTGTAATTTTCTTAAATCTAAGCATTGATGTTGTATTTTATAGTTACCATGTCAAAATTGGTGAAGCTCGAGTTTGAGGCACTTCACATAATTGGAAAAGATTACATTTCATGAATATTAGATGCTGAAATTCATTTGGATGCAATGGGATTGCGAAAAACAATAATTTCCCAAATGATTCATCCATACAAGAAAAAGCAAAAGCCATGATTTTTCTAAGACATCATATGAATGAGGGATTAAAAAATCATTCGTAAACATTCAAACACACTGTTAAGGATATTATTATTACTAACAAAGCAGTACACAAACATTACAAGATGGAAATACAGGTAAGTAGTAGTGAATTCTCAAGAAATACACGAAAATATTACATAAAGGAAGGGTGCGTCTCAAGAGTACAAGACTCCGTAACTCTGCCGCCCATTATGGTTATATAGGATCACAATGAGAGATCTAAAGAATCAAAAGCTCTTTTGCGTTTGACTCCTTGTGTTTCCACAAATTCTTGAACTGTGATGCTGTATTGAAGCTTTTTGATAAGTGCAGCGAGTGTGTCTGCAGACTTGAACATTTCTCTCTTTAAAGGAGATATAAAAATTTGATACACTCCTTCATCCAGAAATCTAAGCAAATTTTGGAAAAAGTTAATGAAATTCAAAAGACCCATTGTTATGAAGTTTCAATTCTGCCCAAGTAGCCATGGTAAAGACAGTCATTAATGTTCCATAACCACCAGGAAGAACGATGAAAGCATCGCTACCATTTACCATAGCCATCATACATTCATAAATAGAAAAAGTTAGCATCAAACTTGTAGAATCTTTGACAACCTTTGTCGAAGTGATATAAAAACGGATGATACTTCTCACCTCTATACGAAAACATTTTGCAGCCATTAAAAGGTTATCAAAGAAAGTGATGCTAATCCCTCCATACAATAAGCTGATCTTTTGTTTCCCCAACTCTCTCACCAGTTCACTTACAATATTGATAGTATGAGGAAAATTTACAAATTTAGAACTACCAAGAACACACACGGTTTTGATTGGTTGAAGAAGTGTACTACCCTCAGAAAACTCTGAAGTAGCCATTTATTTTGAGAGACACATTGCTATGAAGAGTTACTCTCCTTTTAAAAGAAAAAGCTGTCGACAAATAAGTCGTTCAGTCTTAAATGAATCTTATCTGTCAATTGCGATAAGATTTTCTGTATAGTATGTCTTATTAAATTGTATTAACAAGAACCGTGTTAGCAAACCTGATCCTTCGAAATAATATTTTCAACACTATAGCGTTCTTCTTCATTTTTGAACCGAATCCATAAATACATCAGCTCTCGATGTACATAACCACTAGGATGTGTCTCAAGAATTTGCTGGATTGTTTGATCCAGAGATTCCTTACTCAAACCATCCTTTATGAAAGCTATTTTATCTTCTCGATTTTTAGACACAAATCCTACAGACATACATCATGTGTCACAATTCCAACGAGCACACTTATAACAGCCACCTATTCTTTTTGCTCTTCATTTCTTTGCAAAGGGTTCTTCGACCCATACCTGTCATATATCTGTATGCATCTGGAAACTCGCCAGATAATCGAACTTTTGCTTCAATCAATCATCGAATATCATTTGGGATATTATTGACCATTAGCACTCTCAATCTTTGTACTCGAGCTCGATAAACTCTTTTTATGATATTAATTGGAAGGAAGGAATAAAATTTTCGAATTTTTGACAGTGCTAAATTCATTTCTGAGTTCGGACCATTTTAGAGGAACATTTAGGATTTACAGTCTATTTATAGAAAAATTAAGCATATGAGATACGACTAAAATCTATGTGACTGACACATATGCGATAACACTGTCAAAACCCAAACTTAAAGTGCATTAATGGCAACCGAAAGAAGATTTGAGATGTCGATAATAATAATAATACCACATTAATTACTGTGATGATTATTTATATTATTATTGACGGGTTGCATAATTTGCAGTAAAATATATTTACTCTGGAGCGGTGAATTAGTGTTATGATCGGCCAACAACAATGAAACCGACAATATAGATCGCACTACCACTGTAACTACGACTTAATTCTCCAGTCTTTTATTGCGTCGCGATTCGTTTCCATCTGTTTTTGATGCATTTTTATCAAAACCTTAGAGTATTATATTTTTTAAATCAAATTAGGATGAGATCCTAAATTCATCATTTCATACGTTTTAGCCTCCTTAAAAGTCAAATTCATGTCCCTTTTGATAGATAATGTATATTTGTTTTTCTTTGAAGTGTATAGATAGTTTTCCCATCCTTTTCATTCAAGTCTTGCACTCCATTTCTCTTCCTCATTACATTAGACAAAGGCTGATGTTATATCCATTAATATTATTCATTGAATGTCACTTTCATTAGGCAATATCTCAATTATTTCTCATTGTCTTGTAGAATATTAAATCCTTTATTTTTCCTTACTATGGCCACGGCATTTGTTCTTATTTTAACTTAAGAGATGCTCATTAAACATCTCATCTATCACATTTTGAAATTATCGAAAAAGAAGATCAAAAATCACAAATACTTCATATCTCTCTCGATTTTTTTTTCTTTCTTTTAACACGGAATTTTCAACCACCATTTGTTACGGATACTTACCACATATGAAAAATACATTACTCATGGGCCGGCTAATACATCATTCAATCAGAAGATATACTTTCTTTTTAAACCACCTTTGGTCTTTCATATCCATATTAAAAAAATCCATTGAAATGTACTGTAAAAACATATTCCAATGTACATAAGAACCCAAATAATATTTGCACATTTTTTTATTTTTGTTCTTACATACTCCATGTTATTAAATTAAAAATTATTTATTCACTTAATATTAAAATAAAATAAATACACATTATGGGCCGACTGTGCTACGCACAACCGATAGGTTCCTAGTACATATACATATCAAGAAGACTAGAATTAGAAAGGGTGGTACTATTTACNCCCCCCCCCCCCTCCCCCCCTTTTACTAGTCACCGCCCTCCTTGGACGATTTTGCCCTTTTCATTTTTTCTAAACATCTCAGAGGAAAGTGTACGGTGAAATGTCGTCAAATTCCGAGGTATGAAAATTTTTGTGTCCGGCCGGCAAAACCGGACGGCTTTTAGCCCGTCCGGCCTCGGGAACCGGACGGCTTTTAAGACGTCCGGCCGGCCAGTTCGGACGGGCTAAAAACGTCCGAAAAGTTCGGCCGGTCGGCGAAACAGTTCTGGAGAACGCTACAGATGTTAAAGCCAGGTAATTTAAGGTTAATGTTTTATTTATAATTTTCTACTTGCTGCTTCATTTTCAATTACAATTTATGTAATTAAAGTACATTATTTGGTTTAATTCATTGAATTTTTTATCGTATACTTGTAGGGACTGGTCATCAGAGCCAGGCGAGCCAGGCTGCATGGTCAGATGCGGAGTTCTTTCAGACGCTTGTGAGTAGGGATGGCAATGGGCCAGGTCGGGCTGGGTAGTGCCATGCCCGGACCTGTCCCGCGACCTTACCCACGTGGCCCGACCTGGCCCGTGCCTCGCTACGGGTCCGCCAAGACGGCCCCGAGACCTGGCCCGCGTCGGGGTGGGTCGACCCACCCTGACCTGTATGTTTTTTTTTTTTGCAGCCATATCTCACCCAAAAGGCAGCTCTGTAAGTTCTGAATTTAAAAGACCGCAACTGCAAATTTCTAAAGGATATACAAAAATTAAGCAAAATAAACCTCAAAAATCTAACTAATCATCACAATAGTTGCTTCTATTAGCCAAAGTGACACCACTGGTCGTCTCCTAACCGTGTCGTGGCTCGCGGCCTTCGCCTCCCAACCATTTCAGATGGTGCAACCCCCAACGGCCCAACCATAGATCTGTGAGTATGTGAAGAGAGAAGAAAAATAAAAAATAAAGAAGAAAACCTGATGGAAGGAGAATTAAAGAGTTCTCTAGATCTGTGAGTGAAAAAAGATAAAGAGAGAAGAAAAAGAAAATCAGAGAAGAAAATCTGCTGGAAGTAGAATTAAAAGTGTGAGAAAGAGAAAAAAAAAAGAATAGATGATGGAGGAAGTGACGCCAGAGTGATGGGAGAGAGTGGGGAGAAAAAAGAAAAGTAGAAAAGGTTGGTAGGAAAATTAATGTGTACATCTTATTTATCCCAATTTTTACTAACAATATTGACTGGGCCAGGTTGGGGAGGGCCGGGGCAGATCGGGGCGGGCCAACATTTATGCCCCGGAGCTGGCCCGTTTATGCAACGGAGCAGACCCGCCCTGGCCTGTTTTGGTAACGGGGCGAGTCCAACTCACCCCAAAGCCTGCAGGTCGGGCCAGGTCCGGTCGGGTCCAGGCCAAATTGACATCCCTACTTGTGAGTGAGGTTGAAACCCGCGATCTCGCGACGATGCGGTACGTGAATCAGTTCATGTACAGTCATCTTTACCCAGACCAACAGGATTATGCGGAACTTGAGGTTAAGGATAACCCGCGAGGTTGTCCCAAGAAAACTAATTCAACTAAGTGTAAACCATGTGCTTGGGAGAACAACGATAGATCGCGAGGTCGGAAATCGAGCCGTACGACCACTTCTTCGCGTGGACAGACAAACTCGTCTTCTCAACAGTCACAAGGGGAAGCAGGTGATACATTTTTTTTTTTCTTAAATATGGCTGAGCGTTAATTAAAGTATTTATATGATTATATAAATTGTGACGTGAAATTATTATGATATTGCAGAGTTTAGACCAACAAATATATTTGAATTTCAATGTGGCAAAATATCCCCTAGCATATGTTAGACTACATAGAGAGTTACCTGAATGTGGAGGCGGATGGTAACTGCGGATTTCGGGTCATCGCGAGTCACGTGTGTGGTCACCAGAAGTACTGGGCAGATGCAAGAGACAACATTGCGAAGGAGGTCGACGGCCACCGTGGATTGTACGAGTACATCTATTTTAGAGATATCGAAACTGGACTCCGTCGCGTAAGGTGGGGCCGGGGCCCTTGTGGACGAGCTAACTGGTTCGAAGTTCCGCAGGACCTCTACGCCGTTGCGACCCTATTTAATGCAGTTGTCGTTCTGTTGGGCTTTGGTCCGCAAGGTGGGTAGCACAACTTCTTCAACCTCACAATGTTACCTCTCATTGCACGATCATCGGCTAGAGGACCATGTCGTGAGATTGTCATGTGTCATCTTGGTATCGTAGAACACTACATTCATTTAGATTTGACTCATGATTGTCCATTACCGCCTATTCATCCCATGTGGTTCCGTTACCGAGATCGATCGGTTGTGGGTTGGGAGGATCAGTANAAAAAAAGAAAAAGAAAAAAAAAACTCATTCAACTTAAGTTTAGCAAATAAAAAAACATTAATTTGAATGGTTTATATACTAAAAATGAAAAAAAAGTACCGTTAATGAGATTGTTCTGTACACGAACGTATGTCCCTGCGCTCGAGACAGACTCGTTCTCCTGAGTCGACCCATCGGGACTCTCAGGATAACGAGCCTGTCTCGAAGCGCAGGAACATATGATCATGTTAAAGAGCAATCGAAAATCACATTAACGGTACTTTTTTTTCATTTTTAATATAAATCATTCAACTTAATGTTTTACACATAATAAATAAATAAAAAAACATTCAACTTAATGTTTTACAATAATAATAAAAAAAAACATTCATTACATCATTATTGGGCATTGTCGTAATCCATAAACTTAGCAAAATCTCCTTGGACTTGCGCCGCCTCTGGACATTCAACAAGGAACTGCTGCATGGTCGATGTAATGCCCAAAAGACGGTCCATCCACTAAAAAAATGGAAGAATAAAAAAATATGACTAAAATTTATTGTAATGAAATAACATTAATTAAAATTTAGTAACCAACTTACATAGGCGGTATTGACACGCGTAGGGACCTCGTTCTCGTCCGGCAGCTCCTCGCCCATGAGAGTCGGATGGGAAACCGGACTGTACCACTACAAGTAATCCTCAGTCGCCTCCCCGCGATCATGCGTGGTGGGGGTTAACATAGCGGTGTTGACCGTCCCAGAAATCGGGAACTGGGTCCAGGCACCTACTGCAACAGCCTCAGAATGCTCAACCCTATAGTTCCTAGACTCCCAAGCACGTACTGCACTGATTGGCGGGTATGTAGGGGGAGGGATAGTCTGGACATACCCCAACTGACGCAGACACCGCGCATGCAAGTACGGCTCGAAAACATTGCGGTATCGAATCAATCCGCTATAAAGAGTCCTCGTCTTTTTCGCATCTGGGCTGGAGCTGCCGTATGGCAACCATTGCACCTGTTCACAATTGCATAAAACCACTTATAAAAATAATGATATTATTTTAAATGACGGGTAACTAAATTTAAATATAATAACTTCACGTACATCGGAGGCAGTGAGTCTGTCGAGGCGACGACGGATGGCTGTGAGCCGATCGTTTGACCTTGGCGCATTCCCTATTCTCTACGAGCGAGATTGTGCGACATCATCAGGACCGATGGGTAGACGCCCATGGGGTCGGAAATCGGAGAAATACTCATATATCCAGGACTGCAGAAGAGTCCCGCAGCCGTCGAGCACCTCGTTCAGGCAATACCTAGCTGTCTGTACATGTATGCTAGCGTAGCCGATCCCATGAGTAACCCCCAATCAAATCCAAGCCGTCGAGCACCTCATTCAGGAGCTTGGGGGTCACTCTACTACCACTCTTGTCGACGAACAATGTGGTAGCCAGCATCACCCACATCCAGGCACCCGCCTCATCCCTAGTCGGCCGGCGTTTCCCCCTGAATAACCCCACAATGGAGGCTTCGGTCACCGAACGAACTCATGAGTTCGCCCTTGGTGACCGAAAGTATCGACATGCAGAGCCCATGGCAGGCGTCTGAATCCGGGTCCTCAGCGACCATGGCTCCCTCCACAGGAACGCCCAAAATGGCCCGGACGTCGTGCAGCATGATGCTCATTTCACAAAAAGACAGGTGAAACGAGTTAGTATCCGGCTGCCATCGCTCTACAAACGCAGAAAGGAGTGGGGTGTCCAAGTGGATGTGCATGGAGTCGGCCAAATGTGACAGCCCGGTCTTGTCGATCAGAGCTCTCGCATTGGAAGACATCTCATCACGCCAATCCCTCAGATTCTCGACCGCTTTCATTCTGTATATATAGGCTTGCTGGCAGATGCATTAAATAAAATATATTTAATAAAACATATTTCATAAGTTTCCCGTTCTTTTTTTTCAATTAATGTACAAATGTTACATTTTACATTAATAAAATATAATGACAATTCTAAACTAATTTATTATGTAACATTAATACTAATTGATTATAACAATAATAAAAATAATTATAATAATTTTCTAACTAATTAATTGTATGGTTCCTCTAAATTACAAAATAATTTTACCGTAGTTGAGGAGCAGGCCGATAATACTTTTCTAACAGTACCGATAATTTGTTATGATTAAGTGAAAATAATTTATGTTAAACAACAATAAATACGTAAATTATTTACCTGATGAGGATGCAGATGGGCCAAAATGCCCCCAGCCTGTCGTTGAGGAGCAGCCTGTGTAGGAAGAACAGCCTGTACTGGACGAACCTACTGTAGAACCGACTGTACCGGACGAACAGGCTGAACAGGAGGACGAGGGTGGCTAGGACCCGTAGGCTGTGCGTGGTCCTGATCATCTGAGGAGTCGTCCGAGTCACACTCCTCTGGACCCTGCTCCCTCTCGCCGTACGACTCATCAGCGTACCGGGGCTGACCATAAGGTAATGGTACGCGTGCGCGAGGAGGTATCGACTTCCCTGCGTAGCGGGAAAAAGCATATCCCGACTGATCGTACGGTTCTGGTGCCGGGGGAATCGAACTGCCTCACTGGCCAGGATAATAAAATCCATGCTCACCGTACGGGAGGACTCCATGGAGTCGCGAACTATCTGGCTGACCCTCATAATTATTACTATTAATTATAATTAATTCTAATTTATAATTATTATTATAATTAATTATAATTATAATTATTATTAAAAATTCTTATTATTTCTTATAATAATTATTATTATTAGAATTTATAATTTATAATTATTAATATTATTAATATTATTTTTAGAATTTATAATTAATTACAATTTATTCAACTTATTATTATTATAATATTTAATAATTATTATTATAATATATAATTATTATTAT
>BKCP01009403.1:1830204-1844212 GCA_008636005.1 Striga asiatica | reverse complement strand
TACCTTGCTAAAGAAGAACGCTTTGCCGATGCCGTAGGATTTTTTCGATATTTTTTCGTATTTTTTTTTGTGTGCTCGAATCGCTAAAGTTTGAGAATTTAGAGAGAGAAAGTTTAGAGAGATAGAGTCTGAAAAAGAATTATGGGCAAGAGAGTAAATGGGGCTGTTACTAGTAAGGGAGCTGGTGAAATGAGATTAGAAAAGCCCTTAAAACTAAAATTTCTGCTCATCAATAAATGAATAATCGGATCAAGTTAGGCGTCCTATTGCAGGTTCTGGATCAGGTCCTGGGCCTTGACCGCCATTGTTGTGTTTGATGAAATTTCCTGTTGTGGGAAGGGTTGTAGTAGCTGTAGTAGTAGTATTTGGTTTTTGTCGTGTTGGTTTTTTTGTGTTTGTTTGTATCTGTGTCAGTGTTGTTTTTTGTGTTTTAGGTTTGGGCAGTTGGCCTCAGTACACCCGAGTGTCATTTTCATTACTCCGTGGGGGTCCGACACTCGGGAATTACCTTGTGGGGGTTTTGTGTTGTTGTCTTTTCTTTTTTTGTTGTTTTGTGTGTTTTTTAGTGTTCTTTTAGTGTTCTTGAGTTTACCCCGTTGGGGGTCCGTGTTCTAGGCTACCTATAGTGGTAGACCTCTCTTATTCGGCTATTGAGCCGGTTATAATTATGTGTTTGTTTTTTTATGTAGTCTATCGTTTGAAAAAAAAAATAAAAAAATAAAAAAATAAATGAATAATCGGATGGCGACTGACAGGAGATGAGATTAGAAAAGTCCTTAAAATTAAAATTTCTGCTCATCAATAAATGAATAATCGGATGGAGGAAATACTGACAGGAGAGAAGAGTAATATCTCAAATGAGTTCGTTGTTGGATCTGTGCCGACCGTCTTTTACATTCCTGAGTACGTCACCGCTGCTGAAGAAGAGCAGCTCTTGAACAACGTACGTGCACAGTTACTCTAATAACTTTTTTTTTTTTTTTTTTAACTATTGTCTGATTTCATTCGCCGCCTGTTAGCAGATTTACCAAGCTCCCGTTTCTAAGTGGAAATCTTTGATGAATAGGAGACTACAGAATTGGGGTACGCTAATCAATTGACCCTTGGCGATTATCTCTTACGCACACCCACTTTATTGGTTGTTTGCCATCAACTTGAGAAGAAAAGAAAAAAGCGACAATTCTTATATTTTAGCTGGGTAAAAGGGAAAAACGAAAGTATTTTGATGTTTATAAATGCGCGTTTCTGAGTTTTGCATCATTGTTTAACTAGAGTTTGAAATTTGAGAAGAGTAGTTTAGATTTTTGACAGATTTCTGATTCTGATTCTTAGTTCAATTCCCATCATGTATTAATAACGCTCGTTACAGTTGCTGGACCATACATTGTTTCTGTAGTTAATCACTTTTTTCTAATCAAGAGCACAAGTGTCTTGTATACCTTCCATCACTGTCTAAGCTTAGAAAATTCGTGTTATTGACATTGGAAAATGATTACTCGTGGCAGGAGGTGTTGTGCACGAGAAAGGACTTCTTGCCCAGCAGTGTAAGTAGCCAATCTTATCATCACAGGGTGTTTGTCTAAATTAGTATCATATGTTCGTAATAGCACTTTCACAACTATATGTTTTCCTTTAACCTATTCTGATTTTCAAATATTTGTTAGAGAAGACTGTTCCCTCATATAAAAAATAACGACTAATTTATTTGTAACTCGTTGCTATCCAATCAGTTAGATGATACTCTTGGTTCATTGAAAACAAGTCATTCGTATATTTAAGACTCGAACATCAAGCGTCAGACTCTAAACAGTTATTACTATTTATGTGGACATAGGACCAAATATGCAAATTCGTATAGTTTGTCAGACGTGATGGTTGTATGAAACCATTCTTGAAATGAGAATCTGAGAGTAAATTTTGGCAGTGTAAATTCATTTTTAAAGCACTTTGTGTTTTGCAGTGCCTCATTGGCTAACGAAAGTCACTAGTAGGATATTCGAGGAGTCGAAGTTGTTTCCATCAGCTATTAACCATGTGCTTATTAATGAATATTTACCTCACCAAGGAATTATGGTGAGTACTAAACCAAAATTTTAATTGTTGAATTTCATTTTTTAAATCCTCAATTGTTAGAATTCTATGACAAACTCTTGCTTAGACCGTTGTACATGAAGGGGAAGGACAACTGTGTGATTTCTCTTGATACAACAATTGGAGTTATTACTAGCATAAATATAATAACTATGATTTTCAAATTAAATTGAGAACTTGTGTTCCAGGTCATGCTTTATATCGGAAATGTGTTGTTTGTCTCAATAATTCTTTCAGATCTTGTCGAGATGGATAGTTCTATCTTTATGGTTTGAGATTGCCACCCCTCTTGAAATATATGGTCTTTATGAAGAAGCTCCTTTGACGACATTTACAATTGCAGCCACACCAAGACGGACCAGCTTATGTGCCGGTAGTTGCAATCCTCTCACTTGGATCACCTGCTGTTATGAACTTTGTCCCTCACCCTAGGTTTGAAAAGGCAGCACAGAACAATAGTGAAGACATTATAATATCTGATGATGTGCCCATGGATATAAGTTCTGGTGAGCGGTTGAGTGAATACGTTCCATTTTCTGTGGTGCTGATGCCTCGCAGCTTGCTGATATTCAAAGACAATGCTTATTCGGGTTAGACATTTGTATTGCCTCATTCATCTATGATATGTGCTTACTTCCAAGCTGGATATTGATTCTACTTTTCCTAATCCCAGATTACTTGCATGGCATAAAAGATTCTGTGGAGCACCAATGTGATGAGGTAAAGTACAAAACAATACACGATCATGACTTGACAAAAGGAGGCAGAACGATTTTGTTTATATTTAAACTTGTAAATTTTGTAATTCAATTGCTTTGCATAATGTTGTATTCTTTTTTATAAAAAGGAAGGAATAAAATACTCATTTTTGTTTATGTTGTTCTTTAATTTTCATTATCTCTCTAACTGTGATGGGCTTGTACGAGTTTTTGTTTAATTTGATGTCGATGTTGTTTTGTCCACGTAGCAGTTACTGTGTTTTTCTTTTTCTGTTCATCCAGGCTGTAAACATTACCACACTTAAGAAATGTGATGACCTAGCATGTACCCATACAAGCTCGATAAATGATGGAGAAGCTAGAGGTGAGGCTGTTATTCACAGGACGGGCACAAGAGTTTCTCTTACATGTCGGGTAGTGACAAAAGTTCATAAGCATTTAATAAAACTGTAGATGTGGTGCTACTGAAAACTAGTAATTTACAATTTAATCAGATGGAACATCTTGGAAAAGTCTATTTTAGGAGTTGCATTTTAATATCCAGTGACACTGTAACTATGTTAGCAAGATTTTTGCCTTCATCTTCTTTGCGTGCTGCATATTATTATGTTAGCTGGTTTTCCTTCATTTTCTATGCGTGTAGCATATTATCATGTTCGGCTACATATTGTTACTTGCTGATCATTTCTGAACAAATTAAATCAAAGTGATGCTGTTGGAAGTTGGTCTACGACTTTATAACTGACTGTTGTATACTTGTAACGGAGAAAATTCAACAGTAGTACTTGTTCTTTTTAGTGCCTTAATTGATAATGATTTTAGCGGAAATACAATCAACGTCATGAAGATTTGAGAAGTCAGAAAGCTACAACCCCCTGATGATCTTACACAGGCCCTTTAACGAGTGAAAACATGTATCAGCCTAGCTCATTTCTCAATCTTCAAAATTTGTAATGATCATCATAGAATTAGTGATTTACTTCAATTTGGTACTCACACACGCATATGTACCTGTATGTGTGTGTATTTACTATTTAGAGCTTAAAATATTGCGACTTTGTAAGCCATAAATAATAATATATTAAGCTATAAATAATAATATATTTTCAAACATAAACCAGCTTATTTAGACAGTGGGTGTTAGTGCACACTGGTATTTTTTTTTTTTTCTACAATATGGCAGTGGTAATCAACAGGGAGATGTTATTTATTATTCCGCACAACAAGCATCCATTCCGTGAAAATTTTTGTAGTTAGCATTTGTAATACAAACAAATGAATATTAAACAACTAATCAACTGATAAAATCAAGCAGGTTTATTAGTTATTAGTTAACAAGCGCATGGAAGTGTTTAGGTATAGGGAGCCGGCAATGGGAGATTGTTCACAATTCCACAGAGCTGCTGAGTGGGAGGAAGATTGTATTCATCCCTAAGCGACCTGGCCGGGGACAGCACGCTCACATACAACTGCTGGCCCAGGTAAGTCCTCTCCCACATCTCCGACCTCAAGTTCCAAAGCCCCGCATTGTCGAGCGTCGTCATCACAGCTGCCCACGAGTTCGGGTACACCTGGATCGTGTGCCTGCTCACGGCATCCAGCAAGTTGTAGTTCTTCCTCTTCTCTGGGCTCCACTTCCCTGGCTCGATAGCCACGGCGAAGAACGAGTACCCGTCCAGGTTCCACGTCTGGATGCTTCTCTCACTGTTCTCAAAGATTATCTCGACAAAGTTCCTGAATGTAGCGTTCACCACGCTCGGCGCCACCACCAGCTGCTGCGAAGTCTCGCTCGCGTCGTCCTTCACGAGCCCGTACTCGAACACCTTGTCGGCCACTCCGAAGTACTCCGCCAGCTTGAGCGGCGTCTCGGTGTTGACGTGGGAAACCCCGTTGATCCCGAACCTGAGCTTCCCGCCGACTGTCGCCCGCGTGTTGGCGATTTTAATAGTCCGGGTGATGTTGATCTGCCCGTAGTGGTACGAGCCCTGCGGATTGGGACGGGCGGCGCTGGCCGTCAGGTTCCACCTGAACGACCGGAACTGGTTCATGGACCACGCGATGCCCTTCCTCTCGCTCTCGGGAGGCGGCGGCGGGAGCTCGGCGGCCGCCGGGGCCGAGGCCCCGGCGTACCGGACGACGGCCACGGCGCTGAGCGGCTTCTTCAGGAAGCGGCTGGAGACGACGAAGTAGTAGTCGCTGACGGCCTGGTCGGCGGTGACGAGGACGGACAGGCACTGTCCGACGTGGAGGTCGAGCGAGTCGTAAACGTTCTGCACAGTGTGCGACCCTTCCATCTCGACCAGGGTCATCGGGTGGCCCTGGAAGCGGAAGTTGACCGAGACGTGCATCCCGGCGTTGCAGACGCGGAAGCGGTAGGTTTTTCCCGGCTCGAGCGTCGCGAGGGGCTCGGCGACTACGTCGCCGACCTTGTTCGACTTGCCGTTGATGTGGATGCCGTCCGGGCGGCCGATGGAGCGTCCGGAGTCGAGGATGGATTTGAGGGCCTTGTGGCCCTTGTTGTACCAGTCGCCGAGGACGACGGCGAACTCGTCGGCCGGGCGGTCGAAGGGGACGGGGATGAGGTCGCGGCTGTGGACTTGGAGGACGCCGATGCCGCCGGCCGCGCGTTGGAGGCCGGTGGTGGGGAAGTAGAGGTAGCTGCCGATCTGGTCCTTCACCTGTGTCAGAATGTGGGAAAAAATATTTCATGTATTAATCACAAATGTATGTAAGATGGGCCTCACCTTAATCTAATCTAATCCTGCAATACATAATACAACTACTATATAACTAACCAACCTGGAATTTGTAGGTGTAGTTGGTGCCGGGGAGGATGGGGCACATGGTGCCGGGGGTGCCGTCCTGCCACGAGTTCTTGCGCTGCTGAATGCCGGCCCATGTGAGGAGGAAGGGCTCGTCGAGATGGTTGAACACGTTCACGACGATGTTGTTGTTGGAGGTGCAGTTGATCTTAGGGCCCGGGAACTGGCCGTTGATGAGGATGCCCTGTTGGGGGACGCCGAGAGGGGAGATGGTGCCGTAGGTCACTTTCCATTCGTAGAAAAGGTAAGGGTCCTCGGCGGTGATGCAGGCGGCCAGGCAGACGAGGACGGTTATAGAGATGAGGCGCTTGCTACAACCCATGACAAACATTTTGATTGATTTGATTTGATTTGATGCCTCCCTCTTTTTTGTTTTTTATTTATTTTTTTCTTCTTTTTTGGGTTTTTTTATTTTTCTTGCCAAGAAGAAGATGCTGTTATGGGATTTTTGCCTTCTTCTGGCAGTTATTACATTTGGGAAAAAAGAAAAATACTTGTGTATGTGGTGTTTTTTGGAAGAGGGATGGTGGGGAGTTTTATAGTGGTCTTCTTCGTCTCGATGCCATTAATTTCATTTCCTGTTTTTGTCAAAGATTATTTTCCCGCCGCTAGAATTCCTAACTAAACTCTCTTCCCTGTTTTTTTTTTCTAAAAAAAATTACCGTGTGAAGCCTTTCATTTCCCCATAACCATGAATCAGATTCATGTCCACCTTCTTTATCGGGCAACATATGCTGATTATAGACATTGACCGTAAATTATTTCCTAGTTAGATTGCTAGGTGAATTGTGTTAATGCTGAGACATTATTATTACTGTTGCTGGACGCTACGTTTGCCCATATAAAGCTATACAATGTCAAAATTAGATTTCAACTTGTAACTAGAAACATCCAACCTTATATTGCATAACTTGAATTTGATCAGATTTTGTGATTATAATCAATATATGAATAATTTTATTCTTCTCTTATTACAATTGAATTTTCTATCTTTAAAGGTGGATTTGTTGATTTCGTTTTCTCTAAATTTGACTTTAAATTTCACTAACATTAATTTGAGGTTAAATAATTTATTCCAAAATTAATAAATTTTAGAAGATCTACAAACATGAAAGTGAGGTCAGAAAACATTTTTGACTATTTTTGTCTTGTTCGAAGTTATTGTGCATTCGGTGACATTAATACAAATAATCGATTAATATCATATCTTGTTGTGTTCGATATGTTTCTTTTATACCTCAGAGGTAGGCCGAGTGTTTGAACTATTCGGGAGTCAAAGAAACTACCATGACTAAGACATTCAGGCTAGGAGATTTCGGCTCCAGAAGAGGGTTGGGCCAACAAAAAATCCACCTTGACAAAGCCTCCGGCCTGAGTGGACGCTTGTTTTGAACATTCCCGGCGGAGAGTTTGGCAAGTGTTCAAGACCAAAAACCACCATAAATAAGGCCTTCNTTAACTGAAGTTTAAGTATTAAAATTTTATTGGGAGACAGTTTTCCCATAAATATTCAAAATATTACAGCGTTGCTTGTGGCTAATTACCCAGAAATTGCCTTCCAATTTTCCAGCAGAACACAAAGGAAAGAACTCAATGTGGATGCCATTCTTTCCACACAAAAAACTGCTTGTCGTTCAATTATTATACATCACTCCATCCAGAATCAAGCTTATTCACTTCCACATAATCATCTCCAATTAAAAAAAGAAAAAAAAAATGAGAGAAAAATGAAAGCTTATTCAGGTATAAAATCCAAAAGACAAATAAAGTAAAGCACTTAGCAGAGCACAGCACATATGCCACCAATCAAACCACACGACTGACGCCACCAATCAAACCACACGCTAGACAGCAACATGAGTTGACTGAATGGCTATAACCAAGTAAAATCACGCAACATTCACCTTTGAGGAGGGTCCACTGTTCGAACATTTGCACCAGTCATCCCCTCAATTCGATCCTTAGTGATCTCCACGAAATGACCCAGCATTTCATGAAACTGCTTCAGCCCAGAAAGTGGGAGGATGATGGACGAGCGATCTGAACCGGTCACCTGCATTTTGCAAAATTTTTAATACTAAATTAACAACGGGTGTAACAGAAATCGGCATTAGTTAAAATTAAATTGTCCATTAAAAACATTTACGGTACACACCTCGGATATCCTCAGAAAATGACCTCTGTTATTGCTGCCAAGGTCAAAGAAAAACTTCTTCTGATCAGCTCTTATCACTTTTGAGACTCCCATGTCATCAGATGGGGGCAGATCAGAAGAACGGTCAACATTCAAGTCAGCAGTTGAGTTTCGTTGAGAACTATGGCTGGATATAAAACCAGCACCAACATCATCTGAGAGCCCGACTATGCGGTCTGGGGCTTCAGAGTTCTGCTCATGCTTACACACAAATAGCAGTATGTTAGGGTTGTTTTCTAAGGCGCATCAAAAATACAAAAGGGAAGGACAACGAGAGAGTGGTTTTATGAATTACCTGATTGGGCAGGATGAAAAGCCCGGATGCTTCATTTATTTCAGCCAAAATGTTCCTAAAGGCTGCCCACCCTTCATCTCGAGAACTTCCCGCAGGGACAATGATAGTGCTACGGTTGCGGCTGACCGAAGCTTCAGATATCTGATGGACGAATCTAAAAGATGAATTATAGGCTTTGGGATGCAAACTAATTTTGAATAATAAAAATAGAAAAGCTTAAATTAGAAGAGGACTCTATAAAGACACCATTCACCCCTTTCGTACAACATCTGAGACAAATAATGAACACAAATATTTGTCTACTCCTAGCATTAGCTGCACCGCGAAATTAAGGGGGGGTTTATTTGGACTTTAAGAATCCTGGTGTATTTTTAAGACTTTTAAAAATCCTGAGCTATTCACTTGAGATTTCAAAAAGTCGTAACAAATCACGAGGTATTTAACTTATTTGACACTGAGATTTACTAAGACTTTTTAAAATTTGCTGAGATTTCATAAACAAAAACCTTACATGAAATCCCACCCCAAATCCCACTTCCAAACTTAAGATTTCCAAGGATTCCTCTTAAATCTCAAAATCTTAAAAAGTCTCAAATTTCAAAGTCTTAAAATGTCTCTTACATTCCCAAACGAATACAACCTCCTAAGATTTCGTAAATGGTCCCCTTGATCCGTGATTATATAAACAGATAAAATAGAGAGAATCAGAGAATAGCTGGGAAAAGCTAAGGATCGGGGCATGTCGGGCTGGGGTAAATTGAACCGGGTAGGGACCCCCAAAATTCATTATCTATAATTTAAGTGATGTTTAAACTCTCAATTTATATATATTGAGGCAGATATACACAGTTATGCTAAATTTTATGGTACATTGTTTTGGAAAATATCATCTGGTAAACTAAAAAACGAATATTGCTTTTTCCAGAAAAAGTAATACCTTTTATATATATACAATATAAATTTACTTGATATACAGCGGACTCCGAGAGGTTCCTCAATTGGATTCAAGACATTTCGCCATCCCTGGCTTAAACCTTAGAATCTAACAAATTCGAACAGAATATTGTAGCACCATACAGATGTCGATGGTTAGCCTTACCATTACAAACTAGTACAGAGCCCGTGCGATGCACGGGGTGCACAATTTTAAGGCTATTTATCCAAATTTATAATTATATACATGAATACAAAAAAATGTACGGGATATATATAGTACGTAACCCGTGCGAGGCACGGGATACATTTATTTGAGGAATACTATATTATAAGATGCAATATTCAATAAAAGTTTTATAATACGCAGGAAAATTATACAATAAGATAGTATTCGACAAACAAACAATCATATATTATTAAAGACTACCTTGTACACAACATTATGAATTTGATTTTCCATACAATAATAATAAGATTTTTTGTAAAAAGATAAGAAGACATTTTCAATCTACACAAACTTTAAACATTAGATGTATTTACGTAAATCAATGACTATATAGACAACTAAACCCTTCAATTTAGGCTTGAGATCTACTTTATTTATGGATGACGTAAAATAAGGATTTAACTTTGACCGATTAAATCTTTATTCATAGGCTTGACATATAAAACTGATTTGATGGGATTTTCTTAACTAAATCGATGCTATGGGATAAAACAAATCTATACTTACCTTTGACTTTTCTAGCAAAGGTAAAAAAATCGGTTCTGATTTTTATCCAATAACAAATCTTTAATGTCAAGCCTATAAATACCAAAACAAATCTGTAATTAATATCATTCAATTTCCAGCAAGCATTAAGTACCTTTGACTTTTCTGCCTACTATTTCTAGTAAATAGGATGACTTTTTATATAAGTATAAATTTCGTATAATACAAAGATTGAGATCATAAAAAAAAATCCTAAAAACTGAAACAATATATTTGCATAATTTAAGGCCATTAAGAAATCGATCTCTAAACCATATTTGATTTTCAGAATATGTTTTTTCATTTCGAATTCCATACAAAATGGAATTCTTTCCAACCAATAGATGTCATAGCAAATATTAACTCTTAACTATTAGACTATTAGTACATACCGAGCAAATTGTGTACTGATTTTAGAAAGTTAAAATGATTCATGTTAGGTAATTTTACATTTTATGCATGTTGAACGGTGGGTTTTAAATATTGTTTCATAGAATGTAAATGTGTATTATATTATTTTTATGAGATGTTGAATTTGAAAATTAATAGAATTTTTCTTCATAGTTATTTTAAATGTAACAATATTCTTTGGTATACACTACTAATAAAATCTATATTTAAAGTTTATATTTTTTTTTTACCGAAAAAAATTCCTTAATTTAAGGAATCATATATCTTCAATCAGTTCACATATATATACAGTCTTCACAATTTTAAATCTTGAATTTGATGAGAATTCATATCTATGAGTGCAAAATATGGTTAAATAAATTAATTTTTTATTATTATTCCAGCCATACTTCTTTATACAGTTTTTTGTGAAAATACAAAAGTAAATTCTTAATTTTAAATCAGTCGTACATTAAAGAGTACAAATTTGTTGAAATTACAAAAATAATTTTTTACTTTTAAACAGACGTAAATTTAAATAATTTATAAAAAAGTAATATTTGTTTACCATTTAAATATTAAATCAACTGTAATTAATGTTGTTTGTTTTAGTTACCATGATTTTCTCTAAACTAAATTAACAACTGCCATGATTTAAGGGCAACATTTAATGCTGCTCTATTTTTAGGAGACATTAAATGTATTTGGCGGGAAAAACTTGCTAAAAGTGTTAAATGGTTAATCTTTTAATATAATGATAGATACTTACATACAAATTTTTTTATTAGTTATAGGGGGGCCCGGCAGGGAGTGAAATCTAAATTCTTATGGAACTGCAAGTTGCAAGGATTGACCCAAATGTCAACTAGTGCAACACCCTTACAAAGGGTGAGAGGTACGCCACATGAGCTACAAGCTTATGGTACCAATACTTACATACAATGTTAAACTCCTACTTGTTATTTCCAACTTTCAGCCTTGAGTTTTACATATAAACAAAGGACCAAAGATGATAACTGATTACAAAGAATTCTTGATACTAAGGCAGTAAGGCTTGGTAACAAAATCCTCTTAACCAAGGCAAATATCATCCACTAGCCGTACCGCGATATCATTTTTTCCACCATCGGTTTAGCGTACTTTGGATGACTTAAACACAATCCTTCACGTTGAAAATAAACAACAAATTTGACATTTTGTGATTCCTTGTGCAGTGCGCTTAACATGACATCATATATGACATGCTACAGCTATTGGAGTATTTTTTGTCATGGTAAACTCAGGAATAATATTTTAAATTTGCTTACTATAATTATAACTGAAATTATTTAGAGATATGGGCATAATTCCTACCAGAGGTTCCTTTAGATTTACTTTACGGAAAAGATCATCATATATTCAAACAAGCACTAATCTAATCTATTGGACAATATTGACATCTTTTGAAGATTAAAGATCATCCAATTTTTATATGCAAAGTAAAATTATGCAATTGGGTAAGAACAACTTGATACTACATCAATTTAGAAAACTTTGAGTGACTGGATACACTTTCATCTAGATTTCTTTTATTAGATGAGAAAAAATTTTGAGAGTGACAATGGAAATGAGATACGTCAGTAGATGCATAGTGAAATCTATTGAAAAATGCATAACAATTAGAATGTTTTTTTAAAAATGAGTTGAAGTGATTGGTGGGAGCAAAATAGGACATGAATGAATAGTGTCAGTTTTCAAATTTTCCATTGAGATGAAAACCTTTTTAATGGAAAGGTATCCAGCTTTACTGACCTTGAAGAGAAAAGATCATTCAACCTTTGGTGCATATGGATCAGAGGGAGGACTAGATGTTTGATTAATATGTTATCTATATATCAAATGAGAAAATCTCATTTCTTATGAAATGAAAACAACCATCCAATCTTCATTACAAAATGATCTAAGGGATGGATTAGATACTATGATCAGAATAGCCTGCATTCAGAAGTGAAAAGGGATAGAGATGATTATTAATCGGAGCCGTGTAATATATCAAAAGGTTTGTTGAGTTCCTCATTAGTTCTATAACTCAGCTTTAGAATACTTTGTGGCTGTTTCCTATAAGCAGTTTTTAAGAGTTGCACCTGACTGCTATTATATTAGCTCAATGTGTTGCACCCAGCACAAAGTACCATACTGGATATTAGATACTCTAGTATACCACTGGAAAGAGAACAAAATACCATGTATCTATGATTCAGACTCAACAAATTCTACTGGTAAGACATCCTAGAATTTCAACCCTGCACTTACAGAATACTTAACACCAAACTAGAACTTTATGAATGAAGAGAACTGAAACTCACAAGTAAATAGGTGTTGATATTCATGCACACAACACAGAAGTGAGATGACAAATAATATGAAACAAACAAGAAGAATGCAGAAATTTTACTTTGAGAAAGCGTCCCCTTCTGTTCTCTCCAACATCAAAATAGAACACCTGCAAGCGGATTACGAAATAATTAAAGCAGGAAGTGAAAAGATAAAAATTTCCATACAGAAGAAAAAGGGTGCAAATGGGAACAATAAGCTTTAAGTGTAAAAGAGATGCCTTGGTATCGAGCTGGAGTTCTTTGCTGAAAACGTCCTGTTCGTCTGAATTGACATAGTAATTGAAGAGATCGAGGAACCAGGCGACGCCATTGGAGGGCACTATGATGGTTGACCTGGTCGCCGAGGTTTTCTCAGAGATCTTAAGGTAGCGCCCACGGGGATTCTCTTTGAGGTCGAAGTAGAATAGCTTGTGCTCAACCTGCAGCGTCTTACACAGAAGTTCCACATCATTCCCACCTCCGCCGCCGCCGCCGCCGCCGCCGCCCGCAGAACTACCCTCCATCTATAGGAAAGAATAGACAATTTTCCTCCGAACGCAGTTCCAGCAAAATGTAACAAAATACAATTACTGGTACTGTATGACTGAATTTAGATGAAACTGGTAAGACTGATCGGAAAACTTGACGGAACCAGCTGTGCTGCTGATAATGTTTGGGTTTTTCATTAGGGTTTCGGGGAGGATGACAGACCCGAGGAAATAAAACTTTTTTATATTTTGTTCAGTTATTTGCGTCAACTAATTTTGAGGAAAATAGCCCGCACTCTCACGAACGGACGTCAGAAAATCAAATACTACTACTTTTGTTATTTTAAATGTTATTTCGACTTTATCAATAATTAAATTAAATAATTAATCAAATAAATGATCTTTTAGGTATTATGTACATATTTTTCATTATTGTCTTCATCTACCTAACACTACAATCTTTTCATATTCACTCTTCGTCTTTTCTCAAAATATTTATCTCTATCATCATTAATAAGAGTTATTATTAAAAAAAAAATTAAGTACTGTTCAATTTTTCAAAACGACACTTATTAAAAAATGAGTGAGTATTAAATAATGAGTAATGCCATATATATATATATCAATCTAAGAAAATTGTAAATCTATATCTATATATATATATATAGGGATTGGTTCCAATGCATCCCATTATTTAAAGTGAGAACGTGAGACTCATTCCTAGCCACAAGATTTAGATCTTGATTTAAATAATAATTTTTTATTTTTATTATTTAATTTTTTATTTTTAATTATTTAAATATTATTATGACCATTGACCGTTGACTCCGGCGTTGACCGTTGACTTCCGGCGAAACTCGTTGACTTCCGGCGTTGACCGTTGACTTCCGACGTTGACCGTTGACCATTTGTCTTTTGTTATGTTATTTCTTTCTTGCTAGGTTAGTTGTTTGTTGTTGCTAGGTTAG
>BKCP01009403.1:1806114-1829624 GCA_008636005.1 Striga asiatica | reverse complement strand
GNNGGTTAGTTGTCTGATGTTGCTAAGTTAGTTGTATTTTTTTTTTATAAAAAAATTGTAACCCATAGGATTTGAACTTGGTACCTCATGGAGGCAAGACAAGCAATGCAACCACTACACCACTCAAGGTTGAGTGTCTTTTGTTACTAGGTTATTTATTTCAATACAACGGGTCAACGCCGGAAGTCAACGATTCTCGCCGGAAGTCAACGCCGGAAGTCAACGGTCAACGCCGGAGTCAACGGTCAACTATTTTATTATTTAATTAATGTATATTTTAATTGTTTTTGATCTAGACAAAATGAGTGGCTAAGATTGAGTCTCACGTACTCATTTTAAGGAGTGGTCTCATTGGATCCATCCCCTATATATATATATATATATATATATATATATAATAAGAATAACCATCTGCTAAAATTAGTAGAGAAAAATTTTAGAAATATCTAATGCATACTTTATTTTGAAATTTTTTTAAATATATGCATTAATTGCTTCTATACCTTTTTAAATAAGATCAAATCATATTTGGTGAGTTAATCTTTTTCATATGATTTTAAGTTCTAACCATAATATTAATTTTTTAAATAAGATGCGTGTGTAATTCCACTATTTAAGAATTTTAGACTGCATGTGTAATTTCAGTAAAGTTTCATGGCCTTAATTCTAGAATGAATTTTACTTGGATACATGCATAATAGATTAAAGATTAGAGAGATAGTTTAAAGTTGAGTAGCATCCTGCAGTTAGATTAAAGTATTTTCGAAAAAGTTAATTAGAGTTTTTGAAAATTAAATCTGTGTTTTGCAATTATAGCGCGAAAAATTTACTCTGATTTTAGTAAGTTTAGGCAGGGTGTTACACAACAGAATCTATAGTTAAGATCAAGACTTACGGTATAAACTTTTGTTGACTTTGAGACGTTTCTGATTTCCATTGATGGAGATCATATGAGCCTCATCGAGTTGCCCGTTCATCGCGATCACCACGTCATGGCTCTCAGTGTTCGAGTCACGTCTCACATCACCTTGTGCTTGCCAGACCGCACCTGGATTGGTGAAGGTGGTTTGGACTCGCCACATCTCTCTTGATGCGTGGACGACTCGTCTGGGGTCCACTGGAGCGCTAGTTGTTGAGGCTTGCACTGCTGAAGCGTTGGTGGCCGAGACATCGCGCTGAACTCCCCAAGTTGCCGAAACATCACGCAAAACTCCCCAGGGCATCGTCGAAGTTGCACGAGATGTGCGCGGGTTGCGTTGCGGATGCTATGTAGGGACCAGTGAAGATCTCGTTATGTACAAGTTACGAAATAAACAACAACAATAACCTATGCGCAACGGATACTATAGGTTTAAAGTTGAACATTTATGGCTTAAAACGTGTAGACTCTGAGACACTGTAGATTTCTGTTGATGGAGATTGTTTGATTTTCCACTCATCGAAAATCGCTTTGTTCGGATGTCTCGGAGTCGCCAAGTGCATCGCGCGGTTGGACGGGTCGTGCAAGTGTGCATCGCGGTTCTCGCTAGTGTAGTGTGCGGATGAGCGGGGTAATTGCGCGTTAACAACATGCGCAGGTCGTCTGCGGGTCTCGCGATATCCTCGCGGGTCTGCAACGTGTGCGTGCGGGCGCTCAAGCGCGGTGTGTGGGACTAGCAGCGATCGGGTCGCGCGCACGGGGTCGCCGGGACTGCATCTCAATTTTGGGCATGCGGGGCCTGGTCGTGTGCGGTGCTTGTCGGGAAGTCCTCGTCGCGTGCGTTAGCTCGCGGACGGTCGTCGGGGTCTCGTCAAACTCGGGGGCTTCTGCTATATGACACGACACCTCTTTGATTGTCTCGGTGGAGTAACAAATCTCGCAGATGATCTCTCAAGAATTAGACAACCGACTCGTGCGTGTGTTTATAAGTCAGTTATGTCTTCAATCCTAAGAAATACATGGTGTTTTTATAATACTACAGAAGGGACCTTAAGGGAGTGATGATGTGGGCTTATTAAGTATTAGGTCAAACTGTAGACCAACCCCTCTCTCCTCAATAACTTAAATAATGTTTCGGTTCACCAACAAAACATTATTGCGTTCCCTCATCATCATTAAATTCTATTCGAGACTAGAATTATAATTACTCGAATTACCTCCCCATATTTAAAATATAATGTCCATCAATTTATTTCAACTATTGACAATCAAGAATTAATCGACATCTTGAACCGAAGCGAGTAGCGCTCAAATTATTATTACTATGTCGGAGCTTAATCCACATGCAGAGTTTAACATAACAATACTTAATGAGCTCACTTCAGGGACCTCATCAAACTAATGCGTATGGTGACCGTAAATATTCTAACAGCACACCATACACCCAACACTACTACCCAAAACATGAAGACTATTGATCCAACAGAATGGATTACACTATTGGTGAATCAAAGTAGTAGCTACTATGTGCACATGCTTCTTTATATCTTACGGGTTAAGAGAACGCAGTATTTAACCAAGGCCTAGTTCGTTTATGACGATCAGTATAAAACGAAATGATCCTCTTTGGGATCATGTTCAATACATAATTGTATTAGTGCAACTAATCAGTCAAGTTCAACTGAACTATTGACACTACAACAATTCCGATGGTTTGTTCATTTTCATCTAGGTTGTGAACCTATCATTCTTGTTTGGCAAGTGACTGATAAAATGATCTTTTGTCCATCAATAATGAATTATTTTATCTAAATGCAAAACAACATAACATAGAAATTGTTTAATCAAACACGATTTCCATTCAACAGAAATAGTGTAAATAACATCCAAACCCAAGTTTTTATTATATACACCAACAATCTCCAACTTATACTTAAGGCTCACTTTTACATGTGTGTGTCTATCAATCCGTGTTCGAAAAGACTTATCTCGATCCTGTTGGCACGCATCTGACTCTCATTCCTTCCACGTGTTTGATGAAGATCTTCTCCGGTAAACTCTTCGCGAAAGGATCAGCTATGTTGTCCTCTGATGCATCTTGGCAACCTCGACATCTCCTCTTCCTACGATTTCTCGTATTTGGCGGTACTTGCGCTCTATGTGTTTACCAATGTTTTGAAAATCAGACCGGACCGGCCTGTTCGACCGGTTCAACCGGGAACCGACCATCACAACAGTCCGGTTTGAGGTGTTAAACCGCTTGGTGCCAAAACCGGTTAAAAATCGTTGCAACCGTCCAAAAACCAGTTAAACCGGAGAATTGGACACAATTCCAGCGGCCGAACGGCTGCTATACAATTGCATGTTTCTGACTTCTTCATTATATGCACTTCATTTTTATATGTGTTTTCGATGTGGGACTTTCTTTTTCCCTTTTTCCTATCCTTCTTTTGCTTGTGGCGTGGTGGGCCAAGCAAAAGCCCACTTAATTTTCAATGTTTGGGTCATTTTTATTTTTAATATACGAATGCAAAATTGCAAATGCAATGGAAAAGCACCTGGCCTGAATCACTTGCTCAGCAATAATATGCGTTTGGGCAAAAAATTTTCTTCCCCGTATGCAAATTGTAAAGTTTCAAATGCAAACCTTTTCAAAATTCAAACTAAAGCCCAATTTATAAAAAATAAAAATTAGATATATTATATTATTATTACAAACTAGTTTTTAACCCGTGCATTTGCACGGAAAACAATATAATAGAACAAAAAATAATAAAAATATATAAACAATAGTAAAAATCATAATATAATCATTGAAAAAATGTTTTAAGAAATAATAACTAAATATTGTTACACAATTTTTTATATACAACGTTTGTGGTTTTTCTATCAACAGAATTTTCATCAGTACAAATCATATCTTCAAATTAAGACATATAATGATTTTAATTGTTTAAATAATTATTGTATTTTGTACTATAGATCATATAGGAAATTTAAAAAAAAATACTAAAAAAATACCAGCAAAATATTACAAAATAAATAATTGTATTTGGCTGATAAATAATGATATGTGCCAAATATTTAAGACATTTGAACAAATGACAATTTTTGGGCCATAAAGAAATATATTGATTGAATGATAAAAAAAAGCCCAAATTAGAAGTCCACTTAATTTTTTAGGGTAGCCAAAATCACATATAAAACAGGTCAGTGATAACATGACTATAAATAGAGATAAACTCCTTGAGAGTGATGTAAGCCGTTTTTTTTTGTTTGATGTCGGCGCTTCTCTCGTTATTCACTTTGTCTGAAACCCTAATCCTTAGCCCGATATTACGACAAACTCGGCGAGATTCAATACAAAACAACTGTTTTACCGGAGATTTTCTCCCGGTAAAGGCTTAAAAAAAAAAAAGACATCCGAGAAATGTTGTTTTTGTGACCAACAGTAATGATCGAAAAATAAAATATTCGTCCCGATTTCTTAATCTGTGTTGCTAAATCTTAACAGGTCGGTCAAAATCGGGCGATAATATTACAAATCTATGATGAGCTGAAATATTTTTTGTTAAACGTAGTTTTTATTTTTTATTATTTTCAATGATCTGTGTCGTTTTCCAAAATTCTTTGTGAATAAGCTTCAAGATATATTATATTTTATGCATAATTCAAAATTATTTAGATGTTTTTCAAAATCGTTTTTCGAAGAGAACATGACATTGGTCGAACTTTTTCAAACTTTTATGTTTTTTGTTCAGGGTTTGAAAAAATATGTAAGTTTCTAACAGATATGTTCAACTCTACTAACAAATATATATGTAAGTTTATAATATATCTGTTCATATCTTTTTATAACATACATATGTAACTTTTATGTATTTTGTTCAGATTTTGAAAACTAAATAGTTCAATTCTTTGTCGTCTTTCTCATCATATCAGTAAGTGAAGCTTTGCTAGCACTTGTTCAAAATCTCTTTTCGAAGTTATTCAAAGTCTTTTGCCGAAGTTTTTCAAATTTTTTAGTATTTTGTTCAAAATTTGGAAATATTAGGTAAGTTTATAACAAATCTGTTTAGATATATTTATCGCATATTAAGAATTTCTTGTTTAATGTTTAAAAGAATCTGTAGGAATTTTTATTTTTAAAACTTTTACGCAAAAAAAATGATTTTAATATAAAGGCAGATGTCTTGGTAAAAGTTGAATATGTTGATAATGATAGAGAAATCAAATTATTTTTCTTTCTATATTGTATTTCAATAATGTTCCACATAATTTGCTGTGTTTTTAATTTTGATTTTTGCATATAGATTTGACTTTTTTTTGTTGATTATTAATTATGGTTGATATTTCTATATTATGCAACAATCTGCCATTACATACAATGCCTTGTCAATTCTCATTCTTTGACTTTGCCAATTTTCGTTTAATATGACTTTTCTGTTGCTGAAAGTATGTTTTTAATGCATTAAAATATTGATGTTTTAGATATGTTTTGATGCTATAATCATGCAGAAATTTGTCCCGCCACTTTTTTCTTAAAGAGGAATTGTTTAATGAAAATTAATCATTTTTATATTTATAATTGTGAAATAATATTTTTTTTTCACGGCCAACAGTTATTTTGTTTTAATGAAAAATATGAGACAATTGATTCAAGACACTTTTTAATTTATAAAAAAAGAACGTTGATTGCGATAATCAAATATGCAGAAATCATGCATTTTATTGAATAGTAGTAATATAAAATATTTTATTATTACTACCAAATAGAAAGTCAAAGAATGTTAATTTTGCACTATTAATTATGATCATATGGATTTTGTTTTATACATATGTTTTTTCAATGAACTTTTTAAATGATAATATTGACAATATAGACTTTGCTATAATAATTATATAGACTGTGTTATAATAATAATTTATTTATTTAATTCATAATTCATCTTATTATGCGGATAGTCTAAGTTTATAAATTATATGTCATTTAAATGTATCTATACTACTAATTTATAAGGTTTTACCATTTGGGGAGCTAAATTTTTAATTTTAATTATGAAACTAATCTTTCTTATCATTTTGTAGTTATAAATTTGATTGAGTATGACTGGAAATTAAATTACCAAAAAAATAATTTCATTTTTTATATTGTAATGTAACATGATATGTATTATAATGTTTGTAATTAATACATTTATTAATATTTCTTATAACTTTAATTGCTTATTCAATTCTTAATGAAATAAAAAATAATAACATATAGTTTCTGCACAACAATAATGACTGTCATGTTTATATATATAAATGAGAATAAGAAACATAAATGTGGGATTAATTAAAAGAAATTTTTTTAATTTAGTCATTAACTAATTAAGTTTAACTAAAAAAAACCTTCTTAAATGTGAGATTAATGAGTAATTAATTAAAAAAATGTAACTTCTTTTGGAGGAAAAATGAAAATGTTTTTATTAAATGTTTTATTAAATGAAGTTAGCTAGCAATTATATATATATAGATTTACAAAATAGATACAAATCTTACCTACTAAGTTTAATACTTTAACTACTTGATAATGATAAAAATACATACAATTATATATTATACATATAAAACTAATGATAAAAAATAGATACAATTATTTTGTACATAGAGAAATATAATTATACACTATTAAACTAGTGATAAAATATATGTAATTATATATTGTACATATAAAATAAATAAATAATTATATATTAATTAAACCGGTTCGACCACTGGTCCAACTAGTGAACCATTGAAGATAACCGGTTCGGTTTTCAGAACCTTGGTGTTTACTTGCCTTGTTGGTTCATGGTTCCCTTGAGTTTGCTACAGACCACTATTATCACAGTAAACCGTGACACCCTGTGGGGAAACTCAAAATCACCTCTAAGTCCACCAAAAAGTTTCTGAGCCAAGATGCCTCTTTCGCTGCCTCAGAGGTTGGCATACTTGTCTTCCATGGAGGAGTCTGCCACGCATTTCTGCTTCGCACTCCCCATGAAATGGCTCCACCTCCCAAAGTAAACACATAACCTGAGGTTAACTTACTCTCGTCCTGGTTTGACTAAAATTCAGAATCGGTGTAACCCAGCGGCAATAAGCTGCATGCATGGTAAACTAACATTTACTCCTTAGTCCTTTTCAGGTAGTTGAGTATATGTTTCACCATAGACCAATGTCTCAGACCTGGATTACTTTGATATTTAGCTACCATGCCAGCGATGTAGCAAATATCCGACATTGTGCACAACATTGCACACATGAGACTTCCTACTACCGATGAATAAAGAAATTTCTTCATGTCCTCTATCTCTTGAGATGTATTGGGAGACATCTCCTTATACAAAGGTATTCCATGACGAAAAGGCAATAACCATTTCTTGGAATTCTGCATGTTGAATCTGACCAAGACAGTAACTAGATATAAAGACTGAGATAAGAACAACATTCTCTTATCACGGTCCCGAATGACCTTTATACCAAAAATGTGTCCTGCTTCTCCTAAGTCCTTCATATAAAAATGCTCAACCTTTACGTCTGACAATTCTTTCTTATTATTTCAAATTAGAAGTATATCGTCTACGTATAGCACATGAAAAACCACCATGTTCCCACTGCTCTTGTTGTACATAGTATTCATCCGGACATTGAGTGAACCCGTACGACTAGATCAACTCATCGAGCCAGATGTTCCAAGACCTCGAAGCCTGTTTCAATCCATAAATAAACCGGTTCAACTTACACACTAGATGCTCATGGCCCTCTACGATAAACCTCTCTGGTTGTTGCATATAGATGTTGTAACACCCCGCTTATCAGAGTAAATTTTTCGCAACTTTTACTTCGAAAATACTTATATCTCTTTCAAAATCTTTTGCGACTATTTCGGGATGCTACTCAACCTTACATCTTGAAAATCCATTTATCTTTAACCTCTTGTCTAATAACTCTTTTAGACATAATTAAATAGATTTTCTTTAAACTTGCATTTAACCATATCCATCCTTCTCAAATTTATAAAAACTTCAAATCATAAATTCATTTAAGAAAATGCAAGTTCAATAGTCAATATGCGTAGCGGAATAATCGAAAGCGTGATTTATTATACAAACTTTATTAAAGACTTCATAAAAATCCTTGGAAATGCACAACCACCACCACAACGTCTCGAGCTCACACCTCCGGCCCGACCCTGTTTCCTGAAAAACACAATGGGGGTGAGTACGATCCTCTTGTACCCCGAAAAACACCCATACTAAAGTAAACAGCAATAATAATACAATATCATGATCTCCGGTATATAACTGGACTTAAAACTCTTCCAGTATCTCAACTTCATCTCACCGATATCTCATCGGATACTTGTGCACAATCTAATGGATATTTCTCAGGCAACTCAACGGCCTCCATTAGAACTTAGGAAATACTCGTAAGGCAACTCATCAGCCTTCTTCCCAAGCGTATAAACTTAAACTTTTACATACCTCGGACATGATATCAATATTATACTCAATGTAATACCCAGTCTGGGTCCCCACCTTTCGTCGTTTGTAAATTCGTAAGTGTTGTTCTCGTATAGCAACCTCCTCAAGCTACATAAAAATATATAAACAAATATACTAAGTACTTATGCTCATTTACTCAATAAGATGCTCGGTTTTCTCAATTCATTCGGATAACTTATTCAAATCTTATAGAAATTTCAATAATCATATCATTTCTCAAATTAACTTTTCTCAATCTTTTACTCAATCAATCTCATCATATATCATATTCTCCAAATCATTCATATTTACTCATACTCATTTTTCACTTTTACATCTTGAAAGTGAAATTAAACTCAATCATATTCATCTTTTAAACATCACATCCAATCATGATATTAATATGCCATACTTAATACAATTTTTATAAAATTGTATGCTCAACATATTAAACCATCTTCATCAAATTTACTCATCACTCATATGAGAATAGATCATAAAAATCTCATTTTAATATCTTGATCATCTCATGAATATTCTTGTATATATATATACTCATCTTCACATATATGCCATCTCATATTCATAACTCATTCATTTCTCATCTTTAAATTATGAAATTTAACAGTCATAATCTCAACTTCTAAATAGACATGTCATCAAAATTTCATAATTTAATCATTCATATTCATCAAGTTATGAGAATTTAAAGTCATAGTGAACATAAACTTCATCTTACATGTTCATCTTCAAAAATTCATAACTTAAGTTATACTATGCCAAATCACTAAATTCTTGATCTCATGTACTCCTCTTTTACACAAGAATTATTCATTTAAATCATACTTTTCCAGCATATTCATATCTTCATGAAAATCTCATGCAAATCAACATCTCATTTCATTAAGCACATATATCACATAATTGATCTTTAACATCTTTAACTCATTTTATCAATTATAAACTCCAACTTCTACATCATGATATACATACTCATAAACATGTAAACTTATCATAAAAGCATGAACTCAAATATGAAACATTAAGATAAGTAAATTACCTCCTTCTAGGTGAAGTTAAAAACTTGATTCTTCACTCTAATGTCCTTACTTCTCCAAAGATTACTCCTTCTCACTCTCTCTCACAAACTCATATGACTTTAGTAATTATTTTGGTGTAAAAACTCTAAGGTTTAAGCCTCTATTTATAGGCACAAATTGGAGAAACATCCAAATAGAGTGATTAAATGATCATAATATAAAATTTAACTTATAAACTTAAATAATCTTTAAAATATCTTATGATTTACTTATTCATCCATCCAAAGCATATTTAAACATCAAAAATGGCCTTTGGTTAAAGTCACAATCGAATTCTCAATAATCCAATTGGACTGTCGGCAACACGACTCGTGTGGGGGAGTCACACGACTCGTGTGGCCTCACACGACTCGTGTGCCTTGCCACACGACTCGTGTGGCTTGCCGACACTTTTGCTCTTAATCATTCATCTTCTCACACGACTCGTGTACCATATCACACGACTCGTGTAGCATCACACGACTCGTGTGGCTAATCACACGACTCGTGTCAAAATCCCGAGGCTAACTTTCATCACATCTCCATCCCACACGACTCGTGTGCCTCTCCACACGACTCGTGTGGCTTCACACGACTCGTGTGTCTTTTCACACGACTCGTGTGGCTTGTTCCTTGAAAATTCTTAATTTCGGTCCGATAACTTACTATCTTGGACTCGAAATCACTTATTTCTTGGAACAATAACTCATAATAACTGAGATAACTGAAAGGGATATTACAGATGTCCTCCTAAAGGCTCCCATTAAGGAAAGTCTTCTTAAAATCCATATGCCAAATATCATAATCCGTATGAGCGGCTACAACCAAGAGAATCCATATGGATTTGAGCATGGCTACTGGTGAATGTTTCTACATAACCGATCCCCTCTTTCTGAGTACACCCGTTCGCAGCAAGCCTAACCTTGAAAATCTCAATCTATCCATCCAATCCTCTCTTTTTCTTGTAGACCCACTTCTATCAAATGGGTTGTACCCACACTAGGTGATTCTACAAGATCTCAGACCTGATTGGAGTCCATTGACTCCATCTCAGCTTTCATCGCACTTTGCCATGATACTGCATCATTGTCCTAGAGTGTCTCATCAAATGTCCAAGGATCTAGTTTTAGTTCACCCGCGACTGAGTCCGATGACTCTCCGAGAAACATAAATCGGTCGGGATGTCTCACAACCCTCCCACTGCGACAAGGTACTATCTGCACAAGTGCACACTCAGTGTTGCGTGATACAATATTATGTGGTGTATCTATTAGCACACTCGGTATGGGACTAGCAACTTCACTCTTCAACTCCACTAAGACAAGGCTACTAGTGGGATTGTGGTTTATAATATAGTCTTCTATTAAAAATCTAGAGTTCGTGCTAACGATCACTATCTGATCATCGGGACTATAAAATAATTCACCTTTTGTTCCCTTGGGATAGCCTACGGACAGTCGTACTTCTGATCGCCTTTCCAATTCGCCAGCGTCCTGCACCAGAACGTGTGCAGGGCTGCCTCAAATCCAAATATGTGAAAGATTGAGCTTGCGCCCTTTCCACAATTCAATTGGAGTAGTCACTACTGAATTCTATAGAACTAGGTTCAAGATATACAATGTTGTATCTAGCACCATTCTTCATAATGAACTTGGTAACTCTTTAAGTTCCAAATTCACTTATCAATTAGCTTAGCTATCATGTTACTTTTGGGCAAAATTTGATCTATACCACAAGAAATATACTTATTTGTGGATTTACTAACTCATGATTTTATTTGCACGGATAACTTTTAAACTACATTTAATTGTGTAACCCGATAATTACGTTACCATATTAATTGTGAAACCATTGTCCTACAATTACGATTAAATATGAATAAGAAAAGGTAAGTTTATATTACCTATTATTTAGGATTTTGTTCATATCCTATTCCTAAAAAAAAAAAAAAAATCGTGGAATTTTGAAATTCAAATAATCCAAATGTCATTCCATTATACAGAAAAGATGAACAAAATATGCAGAACACGAACAAAATATGCAGAACACACCCGTTACAATATACAAAGCAATAACGAATGTATATTTTATGTATATGTGTGTAACGATCTGCACTGGCTTGAATTACAAGAATCTCGTGCGTATATCTTATGGATATTTTACGTATATGGGAGTTCTGAAATCGATTTTAAGAAACGATGCAAACTCGAGTGTATATTTAAAGTATATTTTATGTATATGTGTATTTCGATCTGTCGCACCAGATAAAAGGAGAACAAGAACGGATTATATACAAAAGATATACTGATTATATAGTCATTATATACAGACATATAAATATAGAAATAAACCGATATATCATTATATACAGCATATATACAGAACATATACTGAAAGAACATTATACACATCAAACTTGTAAAATAATTAGAGATACATACAAAAAAAAAGCAAGGCAGCAAAAAAAAAAAAAGAATCCGTCTTCTTTATTGAAAACCAGTGCCAAAGGAAAATTTTAATCTAGAAATTCTCGGTGGTGTTTGAGAATGTTAACACTCGCCGGCATTTCGGGACGGAGCAAAGTTGTTGGAGATTAGGCAGTGGGGGAGGAGAACAACGGCGGATTGTAGAAGAAGAAAAAGAAGAAGAGAGAGAGAGAAGAAGACAAAGAATAGAGTGGGAGAGAGATAAATATGAGATTTTCTTACCAATTTCCTCGAGGCGATTTTAGAAGGTGATAAGGCACCTTTAATTACGAGTTTATTAAGTTTATTAAGGCAGCTTTTATAAATTAATCAATTTTTAAGTTTCTAGTAAATTTGCAATTATAAATGTTGTATATTGTATATTTGCTATTATTTGTAATTGATTACATTTATTTATATAATTAAAAATGAAAGGCATGGTACAGTGTGCAATTTTCTCTTACTTGCGGCCGTCCAAAAAATCGTTCTACTACGGTATGCCCAAAGCCTTCCCGCCCATAACACTAAATAGCAAGCCCCAACTCATCCCCTCTGTTCTCTCTACAACACATCTTGGTTCGCTGTCAATGTCTACACCTCCGGCAGCTGATGGCGCCGCCGTCGAAGTGGACGAGGAAATTGAAGGAGAAGAAATCGGCTCCAGAAATTACCGCTTCTCCAAAATCGGAGAGTCCATTTCCATTAATTCTGAGTTCGATGCAGATTCCCTCCCATCCCAGCCCCTAGCCGTCTCCGAACGGCTTCGCCTCCTATTTGTAGTTTATCCAAAGGGTAAAACCTCGTCGCGCCTCCTTTTTTTCCTCTCATCGCGAGTGAAAACTACTATGTTGCTAATTATTGTGGTCTTTGGGTTTAGGGTTTTATGTTGCGAGGACCAAGGACGTGATTGCGACCGCCGAGGCGTCTAAAGAGGAACAAAAGGGACAATCTTTACAGGAGCTGAGCCTCGTTGATGTCCCAATTGAGAAAGTTTCGATTTTGGCTCTATCAGCTGATGACTCATTGCTTGCTGCTAGCGTGGACAGCTATGTCCATTTCTTTGCTGTTAGCGCTCTGCTCCACAAGGTACTTCCCTTTTCCTTCGCTCCACATGTAATGGCATTTAAATTACAAAACCGGATTCAGAGGTGCTTCATTGTGAAGATTTTTGGATGCTGGTAGAGGAGTTATAGCTCATTAAATGGTTGATTAATAGGAAAAGAAGCCTTCGTATTCAGTGGCGCTTGATGAGTCCAATTGCATCAAGGATTTTCGTTGGGCGAAAAAAGTTGCAAAAGCTTATCTCATCCTTTCAGCCAATGGAAAGTTGTACCAGGGAACTGGTCAAGGTCCCCTTGGTTATGTTATGGAAGGTGTCGATTCTGGTATGTTTCCTGATTTTTCTGTGTCTCTTTGGTGTCTTTGCAATTTACGAGTCTCAATACCATGTGGGCATAATATTATTTCGACAAAATTATTTCAAAGAGTTTACCATCAGATATCGCAGAATCATATCATTACTTTTGTTGCAAGTAGTTAAAACATCTATTTATGTTGGAACACAATATTTTTAGCGTCCAAAATGTAATTTTGATATTACTGTTCCCACCCAGTTGAGATTGTGGTCACGATCAGTAGCTATTTGCATGTTGTAAAAATTGTTATGTGAAGTTTCACCTCAAAGTTCAGTGTGTCTCCCACTGGTATAAATTTCCTTTGCTCACCAAAATGATTTATTGGTATAGTTGACTGGAGTGTTAAAGGCAATTTTGTTGCTGTTGCGAAAAAGAACGCCATCAGCATTTTGTCACCACAGTTTAAGGAAAAAGTAAGATTTTCTCTACCATTTCGGTCGGTGGTTGGAGAATCTGATGTTAACCAAGTTATAAAAGGTACTGTTTCTTATGTTTTTGTCATCCTTGTTGTGTTTTAACGTTTATGCTGATCGCTGATTCTATTTGCAGTTGTGTTAAACTTTTTTCTGTTGAATCTATTTTCAGTGTGCCTAAGGCATGCAGCTTTGACAATTGTGATAAGCATGACTATTTAGTCCTGGGTATCATCTGTCTAGACTCTAGTATTACACTGCTGCACTATGCTGAGGTGTACTGACCTGGTACAATGATTGTGTTCTCTGAAGTGAAATGAACATATAACTTCATAGCATATAACTTTTTGAGAGCCAGAATTTTGGAGTCACCAACAGTAGCAGTGATGAATAAGTTGATTGTTTTTAGGTCACATTTGCACCATTAGGGCGGCTTGTTGGTAGTTGAAACTTGAAATATTAATGCTGCTTTTAGCAAATTCTGAAGGAGAATGAATGTATGGTGGTTAAGATTAACAACCCATTTATATGTTAAAGTTCATAAAAATGCAAGGTTTTGAGGAGCATACTTCTTTATAGTTGTGATTCAACTACAGGTAACTTTTCACGTTCAGAATTTATAAGAATGATGAAGTTGCTGATGTTCTATTCTTTAAGACCACAGATGTATTGTTGTCGCCAAAACTAGAATTTATTATGCACCTTTATATTCAATGCCTTGTTTTTACACAAATGACTTTCATTGTTGTGTATCTCAGTGGATTCGATACGGTGGATCCGTCCAGATTGTCTAGCTGTCGGATGTTTCCAATTAGATGACGATGGCGCAGAGGAAAATTACATAGTCCAAGTCATCACAAGCAGGGATGGAAAGCTTACTGATGTAAATCTATTATGCTTTCTTTGAAATTACTTAACTCAATGCATTCCGTACAATTTGTCGCAAAGAATTGCTTGAAGCTAAAAATTACCTTTTCTTTTTCCCTCCCTAAAGTTGCCACAATTCATACCCAAGGATATCCTTGCATAGAATTAATAACATTGGATAGTAGACTGATAAATAAATACGTACAAGAAAGACTTAAAATTCTTTATTTGGCTGGCTGGTTCCATATGTAAAATGGAAAAATATTAACTTCTGCAGAAGTCATGACTCATGATTGTAGATAGTCAGCTTATTCATTTAACCTATTATTGCGTCCCTCCTTGCTGGAAAAATGATAATCATACAAGTTTCGATCTCCTTGACACTGGAGTTCTTTGCAAGTCCTTATATTATACTGTTCATCATGTTAATTAATGCTTATCTGCTTATCAGACTTATAAACCGGGCAATATGTGGAGTGTTAGAATACTTTGCAATCGTCTTAAAACTGCATGAGTTTGTCGTATTTAGTGTATGAAAAACAACCCCTACTTATTAGAAACACAGGAAGTCGTACTGTTAACTGGTACACAAGCTTATGGCTGTGTAGTGCCTATTATCAATTAGAATTGATCGTAAAAGTGGGGAATAAAAGATGGTCTATGCTTTTATCAATTGTTTTGCTTTGAGTGTCTGATGTCATTTTATTTGGTTTAGCTTTTGCATTATTTGACTGATTCCTTGTTTATTGTGTTCAGGAAGCTTCAAAGCCAACTGTTTTGTCTTTCAGTAATATCTTCATGGATTTCTGTTCTGATGCAGTGCCCACCAGAAATGGGCCACATCTGCTTCTGAGTTATCTTGGTCATTGGTACGCATAACTTTTCTTCTTCCTTTAGTTACTATATTATAATTTTTCTTAAAAAATTTGTTTCACCATTTTTGGCGTTCTTATCATATTAATTAGACGAAGATCTAGCATGGATGCTTGAGGTCGTTTTTTATTTTTTTCTGACATTTGGTCTTTTGTCCAAACATTTAGTTTAGATTGCTCGTACTTAAAAATTGAAATGAACTGCGGTTGGAAGCAACTATGCTAAAATATTTGAATCAAGGACGTGTGAGTTGGAATGTGAAGTAAAGATACCTGAACCATCTACCTTTTCAACTCTTATCTAAGATTTCAAATTTGTGCCAGTCCAAAACTAGTCTTTCAAATCATTTCCAAGAGATTACTCATATTCAAGAACGCCCCTTAACTTACTTTATCCCAACTGTTCTTGGAAGGATGCATTGTAGTTTTGTTGATTGATAAATGCGGTTCATATCTGCGCTCAGTTACAAATCAAGTCGTTTCCTGTAATTCTGACATTTGGTCTATTGGTCTTTTTTATTCTGACATCTGGCCTATATAGTGAAGGTTATTTATATGATCTGGTAAAGTACTTGCAGAAGATACAGGAGCCAGTAAAAAGTTTCTAGCCACTTTAAATGATCTTTGTCCATTCACATGTATTAGTATAGCTCCATTCACTATATAGTGATTTCATACGCAGTTCGGATGGCATCTGGTACATTATCGAATTTGACAGGTTTAACTTATTGTGGCTGTTGTTTCTGTTGGGTACAGTGGTCTGGCATTTATAGCTAATAGGAATCTGTCCCGGACTGTTGGGCTGTTCTGTTGGTTGCCGGACGAAGGGAAGAATAAAGTTGCAGTGGTTGAGATTCTTAATGATGCTTGGAATCTGTATATTGATTCTCAAGGTGTGAAGGCTACAAAACACTAATAATCCCTGATTGGAAGTTTAACAAATTTCGAAACTTCTGCCTAGTTAGTAAATCTATAGGTCATATTTTCATCCAGTATCCATTTAGCTGATTGTTTTTATTTTCTCCAACTGTTTGCTCTCAGACGATGGTGAAGAAAATGTAATCTTGGGACTCTTTGTGGACAAGGTCTCCCAGAATGAGGATGTCAAATTCACACTGGGAGATGAGGAAACAGAAGTCTCACCTTGTTGTGTAATCATATGCCTAACTATTGACGGAAAGATTTCAGTTTTTCACTTTGCTAGGTAATTATTCCACGTTAGGCATTAGTTTTCTATTCAGAGTTAATATGGTTACAATTTTTAGATGGTAATATCCTAATGCTACTTGAATTATCTACTTTCTTGTAGTGCTGCAGGTGCTTTGACATCACCTGAAAGTGCTGCTTCTGATGAGGAAAACGACACTTCTCAGATAATTGCAAAGCAAGAGTTGCCTGAGGAAAGTAAAGACCCAACCCTTTTGACCTCTGGTTCTCATAAACTCAGCCAATTTGGAATGGAGAAGATAGATGCTAAGGTCACTATCACAAGTGATTTATCGCCTTCTATTAATGGGGACATCAAATCACGAGAGCATCCGTCTACTGAAAACATGGGACAAAAGACTCTTGTGTACTCGCAGACTCCAAAATTGGCTGAGCCAGTAAAGGCCTTTCCGTTAATATTGAACCAGGATAGTAAAGTGGAGAATCAATCGACTAGTGAAGTCAAACACAATACAGGTTTATTTTCAGGGGAAGTAACTGGTGATTTATCTTGGCAATCAATAACTAAAGAGTCACAATCATGTGGCAATGTGGATCCATCACAGAAAGCTCCAACGCCAAGTTCACTAAGTTCGTGGTCTTTGACCCGGTCAAATGCTTCAAAAACTGCTGATGGAAGGTTTTCTTTGTTCCCTTCTGATGTTGACAATTCAGATAAACATGCATCGCAATCTGCTGGGGGTGTACTGCGGCATCCTACAGATATAAATGAGATATCCAAACCAACTGTCTCTTTCCCCTCTTTTGGACAGACGTCTATTGCTCAGGGTCATAGAATTGCACTGTCAGCAAATCTTGGTTCAGAGGCGTCTTCAGGGGAAGGTGCTGCTTCAGGAAAACATTCCCAGCCCGAATTCAGGAAGGAAGTGAATTCGTCTTCCTCAAGAACAGGGCTTCCATACTCTGTACAAAATGCTTCAAAACAGTCTGGAAATGTAATCACTGTCATACTTTATATGGATGTCAATCTTATACGATTACATTCTTTATCTTTTCCATCTTTTAGCATTATCTCTTGTCAATGAACCCCACTTATGAACCCTCAGATCATCATATGGCTTAATGTTAAAAGTGTTGCTTGAAGTTGGACACCTTTATTAAGAACTCACAATGTCCTTTCTTCCCTTTGTTACTGTATGTTCAGGTTGAAGAGATGGCTAAAAAACTAGATATTCTTCTTGAAGAAATTGAAGGAAAAGGTGGTTTCTTGGATGCATCCATAACTTCTCAAACAAAGTCTGTTACGGAGTTGGAGGACAATATATGGACTCTTTCCAGCAAATGTAGAACATGGAGGGTTTGTTCTTCTATATGTGTTTCTCATTACAGAATATATTGGTTGAGTTTTGTTTTGGCAATGTGCTTCCTTTCTCGTCCTCAAGGGTCTTTTGGAGTCTTCACACACATACACACACAATCATCCAATGAATTGGATCAAATGTGTATAATTTTGTTATATATACATATATGCCATTACCCTTCTAAGTTTTAATAAACGTAGGTTGAGTTTTTTGCCTTTGTAATGTCTTGATCCCAGCCTATAATTTTTAGTTTGGTTCTGATTGAAGCTGAGAAGCACCTTATTCTTTAGAGTTTGCAAACACTCCCTTTTATAACTCAAGTGCTCATAAAATATATTTTATTAATTTCTATTTTCATCCAGGTTGACTTAAAAGTTTGTTTTCTCTACCTTAATTTGTTTTCTCTTTATCATGTAGGGACTTATGAATGAACAACGGAAGGAACTAAAGCTTCTGCTTGAGAAAACTGTACAAGGTATTTTACTAATTGATTTTGTAATTCAGGCCTCAGTTACATATGTGAAGTATGTTGCCTCGTCTTCAAATGGACATATTGCTTGTGATGATTATAACCTACGCCCTGTCATTGCTGTTAATGGGTGTTTTTTTGTGGTGGGGGTCAATGTGAACATGCAAATGTAGAACTCCTTGTTTTTTGTGGTAATGGTGGCATCCATGGAGAAGTATAGTGGAAAGGTAAGAAAAAGACCGGGAAATGAGAAGATGTATGACGTTCTGCTAGGGTTAGCCAATTTAATGCTATATTTTGGGGAATATGAAGAGTTCAACTAGGAAGATTAATTATGTATGAAGTACTAGCTAACCAGAAAGCAATAATTATTTTTTATGTGTGTATGATCCGTTACATATTATTAAAAATACATTTCCTTCAGTGTAAAGTTCTCTAGGAGAATGAAGATGCACACATCAGATTTATTATCCCATCGACAACCAGCACAACTGGAGTCATTATAGATGTGTTTTCTTTCGGATAAAAATTGCAGATATTTTTATGTATTTTTGTTTCAAAGGTGTACCTGTGGTAGAATTGCTTCTTTGAGGACAAGTTTTGTTGTCGGTATGTGGCTTGACTGATGCAATACTATTAACTATTTTGGTTCGTGTAGTGTATATTTTAATGTAGTGCTTGATGTCATGTTTAGCTCCTTTTCAGAATTTCAGTGTTATCATTACAATTTTTTCACTTATCAGTGTTTGCTTCTTGCTTGCTTGCTTGTAAGATCTTCTTTATATATTTTGTATATGTGAATTGATTATTATCCTTCCTGAAGTTAATGAACTCCAGAATGTTATTTCAGTTTCCGTGAGGAAAGTATATATGGAAGGGGTCTTCAAGCAAGCAACAGATAGCAGATACTTGGAACTTTGGAATCATCAAAAATTGAGTTCTGAACTAGAATTGAAACAAAAACGAATATCAGATTTAAACCAGGTGCATTATGGTTCACCACAACTATGTGTTCTGCATCAATTTTTATTCTCCTGCATCCACCATATTCTTTCTCTAAAAACATAATTTCAGGAGTTGACCAACAAGTTGATTGAACTGGAGAGGCATTTCAACTCCTTGGAGTTAAATAAATTCGGTAATGACGGAATGCAAAGAAATTGGAGAGGCCTGCAGAATTGGCATGGCCATTCAAGGTATTGCATACTATTTTTTCGACTTCGTTTTATGTTTGTTTGCGTATGGATCTCAATGACTGCTCTCTTATTAAATTCTCGCATTCTTATGCAGTAATTATTAATTATTAGCAACTAATGAGTTGTTTCAACTAAATCCATTTATAACAGATGAAATGAAACTCGTTTCCTTGCAGGCAAACTCAGTCTTTGAACACTCTACATAACACGATGCAAGCGCAATTAGCAGCTGCTGAGCAACTTTCTGAATGCCTTTCAAACCAAATGGCTGCTTTGAGTATCGAATCCTATGAAAAACAGGACGTGAAAAAGAAGCTCTTTGAATCAATTGGCCTCTCTTACATTGGTGACTTTGAAAGAGCTCCAGCTAGGGATAGGATTTCCTGTACTCCTCTTAACAAAGAGCAATTAATCACTTCAAGATCTGTTACTTATAAAGATCATACTGGAAGAAACCAGTCTACATTTGCAAAGACTCCTGAAACTGCAAGGCGGCGTCGAGATTCTCTGGATCGGGTAATATTTCTTTGCTGGCCTTTTAGCTTTTATTTCAGCATGTTTCGCTAATAATATTGTGCTATTGATGCTTCATTTGAGATTTTGGTATGATGCCTATCTTCTCTATCTTTTCTATTGATGCTATTGATGCCTATCTTCTCTATCTGTAAGGGTTTTCTACCGTGATATTTTTGGAAAATGTGTTGTTCTCTGCCATATCATAGCAATTACTAAACAATCTGGCGTAGTGAAAGTGTAAAGGAACGGGAGAATTGAGAAAGAACTCTCCTATTTTTAATTCAATCAAAATCAACCAAGTCTTCAAACATAGAATAGGAGTCTTAAATAGAATTCCTAAGAAATCTACATACCATAAACTTAGGACTCCTAAGAAATCCCTAATTAAATAACTTCCCTACCAAGTAAAGGACTAAAATAATTAAATACCTTAAATAACAATAAAATAAAAGGAATAAATAATTAAACTAATGATGCCAAACGTGAAACGATCATGCTTGTCCAGAAAAGCCAACGTAATCTTGTCTCCATCACAATCTATCCGCATGAAATTCAATATAGGCATTAACATGTTGGATTAAAGTAATTGCTGGAAATGAAAGCAAATGTTTATAATTCCTCGGGTCAATTGGCATGTTTGAGCTGTTCCAGATTTACAAGCCAAGGTGGTATGTTATGAGGCGTAGTAAGTTTGCTTTCAGAATTTAATTTCACATATCACGATAATGATAAGTAAAATAGGTTCTTATGACCATTGAAGCTCGAGGTGCAGGCTGCTCACTTTTGTAATTGGGTGTAGTATCCTTGTTGGTGCTAAATAGCCAAAAACGTAATACTTGCTTGTGCTTTGATATGCTCATACATGGGGCACTGTATTTGTTATGTTTGTTCAATATCAATCTATTGATCGTTTCCACTTGGATAACTACAAAAGGTAGAAATAGAACATTGTGAAACAAGAGAATGCAGGTTATCCATCTCCTATTTAAATTACAGTCGTTTTTTATTCTCATTACGTTGTCCGTTTTATCTTAATTTTGTTATTTAAGGATTAATTTGTGATTCATTATTTTGGCAACCGCAGAGCTGGGCAAGCTTTGAACCTCCAAAAACAACTGTGAAAAGGGTGCTGAAAGAATATGGTCAGAGCAACACAAACCTGCCGTTGTTAAATATTGATAAACAAAATCTCAGTCCACAGCTGCCAAGGAAGTCAGAAGCTGCTCATTTAGCAAACTCAAGTGTGTACCGAGCAGCTTTGAACAGTTACAAAAGCAAAGGTACTGATGCAATTCTAGTTGAATAATATATAAATTCATGCTTTAACAAAATTTAACTCAATGTCTGTTTCTGGAACTTGCACAGGCGTTGCTGAAATACCAGAACAGCATACCGTGGGCCAATTTAAACCGGTGCTCCAGATGACAGCTGGTTCGCCAGATAATGGAAACCGAAATATATCTACTAAAAACTCTCTTTCATTGCCACCATCATCCATGTTGGAGACAAGGACAGCACAAAATAGTGGACAAGTGGCCTTCCAACTAATTGGTGAAAATTCAAGGGGTGGCCTACCTTTGACAGGAAATAAAGATACTTTTGCTGCAAGCGAGTTTAATTTTTCCAGCAAAGATTCTGATACAGGGTTCCAGCCTTTACCATCCACTTCCACACGGCTAACCGAGCAATCTCCGACATCATTAAAAGGGGAACAGGAGAAGAATGCTTGGACAGCGTCCAAAACTCCATTATTTGACTCTAAAATTCCTGTCCGTCCTGCATCTGCATTAAGTTTTGGCACAAATTTAATCGAGAAAGTTCCTCCATTAACTACGAGTTCAGAAAAACCAAGCCAGCCCAATGATAGTTCGTCAGATTCTGTCCCATCACAGTCACTCTTTGGTTCATCGTTATTCTCAAGTAACAGTGTACCATCATTTGCGTCCTCTTTATCGAAACCAAGTTCTTCAACATCAACTTCTGTTGCAAAACAAGAGGCAGATTTACAGCCTCAGACGTCAGTTCCTTCATCCCTGAATTTTCAGAGCAATCTTCTATCTATTTCCCCTTCATCGAGCATAAAGTCAGACACTCAGTCATCGTTGCTTCAACCTCCTGTCCCCGTTCTTGGCTCAAAAGTCGAGAACCTCCCTTCAACAAAGACGCCAGTCGATAATACATTACTGGGAACTGATCAAAATGTGAAAATTCAGGCTTCACCATTGCAGTCTGGGTTCTCAGTTTTTACATCTAATTCTAAACTTGGACCTTCAACATCATCTGTGCCGTCAGAATTGCCGAGCAATTCTAAACTCGGAAGTCAAATTGATTCAGGTGGCTTGTCTAAGAGTTCAGCTACTGTTACATCACTTATCAATGCTGAACTGGCTACTACAGCTGAAATTCGTTCACCAGCCTCACCATCAAGTGAAGGGGTTATTGGTAGTGCTAAAACTGTAGGTTTGATTTCTTCTGAAGAGGAGGAAATGGAGGAGGAAGCTCCCGAGACAGATCAGACTACTGAATTATCACTAGGGAACCTTGGTGGATTTGGTATCGGCTCAATTCCAAATTCAACCACCCCCAAATCTAATCCATTTGGTGTATCAACCCTCAACAAAGATACAACAACACATTTTGCTTCATTGCCCAATACTTCTGCTCCTATTGGCGAGCTTTTCAAACCCGCATCTTTCCAATTCCAACAACCTCAGCCTCTGGTGTCTTCCCAGCCAGTGGCTGTGAACTTTTCTGGTGGGTTTAGTTCTGTGAATTCCGGTCAAGTGTCTGCTGTTTCTGGATTCGGGCAGCCCGCAAATATGGGAGCAGGCCAACAGGCACTGGGCTCAGTACTTGGTAGTTTTGGACAGTCTAGGCAGCTGGGGCCCAGTTTGCCAGGAAGCAATGTGGCCCCTGCAAGTGGCTTCGGAGGGATTTCTGGCGGTGGTTTTGGAGGAGGATTTTGTTCTGCTTCTACAGCCGGTGGTTTTGCGAGTTTGGCGACTGGTGGTGGAGGATTTGCTGCTGCTGCCACTGCAGCTGGTGGATTTGCCACTGCTGCTGGTGGCTTTGGTGCTGCTGCTTCAAATCCTGGTAATTTTGTTAGATAGATGATTTCTTCTTAAAAGTTTAAGTATTTTGATCTTTATTAATGTTGAGAAGTGGTATGCAATTAATTTATTCTGTGGTGTGGGGGCTGTCACATTTTAGACCCTTGCAGTTGCATGAAAGAAAATCTCTTTGTATAGTTGCTAATTGAG
>BKCP01009403.1:1784003-1801621 GCA_008636005.1 Striga asiatica | reverse complement strand
ACCCAAGAAGGATATTTTGATAGAATATTTTAGTTATTTTTGGTTTGTTATGGATACATGATGTTATATGTGCTCCTCATGAAACCCGTCAAGGACCCAGCTTTGGTGTCATGCAGGACTCTTGAGAAGTCATTACTATCAAGTCCTTCCAATGTTTAATGCCCCACGATTTAGGTTGAAATGTGTTGCCCTTGCATTAATTCATCAATTGTCCTATTATAATCTATTTGCTTTGAGTATATGCTAATTAGTTGAAAGCAACATACCACGGAGGAGGAGGAGACCAGCCGTGATAGCAACTCCACCTACGAGAGCTGGTTGTTCTCTAGCTTTCACCAACTCATCTACATAAATATCATCAAAAGACTAGCAAACCAACTCTCACAAGACAAATTCTTCAAAACTAAAGGAAGGACGATAAATTAACTTTGAGAAAACACAATGGTGAGCACGATTGGTTCTCATGAGTGGTGCGCAAATTAGAAAAATTTAGCCGCACCTTTAACTTTAGTGAAGAAAGCCTCTTCGTAGTGTCTGTACCGAGATCCAATTTGAGGAATAAAGTCCTGCAAAAAAGTAAGTGTTTCTCAATACAGAGTTTCTGCGCACGAGGTGAATGGAGATAGATTGAGGAAAATGTTGATGGATCCATTGTGAGTGTGACCTGGAGGGAACAGAGAAGGGTGGAAGAAGATTGGTGGAGTGAGCGGGCGGAGCGAATGGCTGTGTCGGCCGACTCTTGGACGCTGCGAGGAAGCTCTTCCGATATGTAAGTGCGCCACGCCTTCGTAGTATCTGCCGTCGTCGCCGGAGACGGCGGAGGTGCTTCTTCTTCTCCCATCTTCGTACTTTGATAATCGTCGGCAGATGCTTCAATTTTTGTAAAGTTCCTTTTTGGTCTTCCCTTGCGACCTCGGTTTAAATATTCAGTATAATTTACTATTTAGTGGAATAATAAGTAATAAAAAAATAAATTAAAAATAAATAAATGTATTGATTAATCTATTAAAAAGAAGAATGAAAAATGGGGCAAACCCATAAACTACCACGGGCCGGCCGGACTGCCGGTCTGAATTGGTCGGTAGTCGACAGGCCTTGAACGAGGCCGTAGTTTGATCAAGCCACTTCCGAACCACATAAATAAAAAAATTTTAACCATTGGGTCGGGTTGAAGTCGCCCAGATCCGGCCTTGGAGACGGCCTGTCATTTTTTCAATTTTTTTCTAATTTTTTTGATTAATTTAGGTCAGGCCGGTCCAAACCTGCTAATAATCGTTGGCGACCCGACGGACCAGATTGAATCGGGGCTGTTGGATCTTTTTTACCGTTGGAGATCCAATAGTTTGATTTTACTATATTATTATTTTTTTAATTAAAGAAGGTTTCGGGTTCGAATCTAATTCTGAACTAGCCCGCTTGGAACCGCTAACGGTCAAGATCCCGCTTGTAACGCCCCGATTTTCAAAACGTCATTTTTATATATTTTAACTGGAATCATTATTATAAGTATTATTGTTATTATCATTATATTAAAATAGTTAGAAAATTATCATGATTAGCAAGCCTATCAAGAACTAATCGAGTATAATCCGTGTATTTTAAGTAAACAGAACTCAATTTATTTAAATAAGCATAATTAAATATTTACCTAAAATCATTTATATAAGTTATTATTGAGATTAGCATTATTATTATGATCTATATATATAACTTAACAAAAATAGTAGCAAAAAAATAGGAGAGAATTTAATGCAACTTATAAATAGTAAATTTTATTTTTTTTTTATTTTTATCTTTAAAAAAATCATACAACATCAAATGTTGCATTAAATTTTGGGCTTTAATTTATTTTATTATTTAAAAATTCTAGCTAAGATCTATTAAGTGTGAAATTTTTTATTTTTTTTATAGAAATAATGAAGAACATTAAAATCTCAGTCTCTATATTTATAAAATCTCACTTCAAAAGGTAATAAAAAATTTCAAATATCGGTCTTTATATTTATGCCTTTAAAAAAAATATTGAGTGCTATTCTTTAACTATCATTTTCCAATAGTCATCACAATTTTTTTATATGGAACGTGTGATAATAAACTTGATAATGTTTATCAATTCATTGTTTACCAATCTATTGTTTTTTCTATACTCGGTTTCAAAATGTAAAATAATATTTAAATTATCAGTCTCAATAATTGTGCATTTAAAAAAAATATTTAATGATAATATATTATTTGTTAATACACAATTTTGAAAACTCCATTGTAAATTGTATGTTGATATCCAAATCATTTTATAAATGAAATCGACTTTGTTAAATCTCCACGAAAATATGGTAAAACAAAATGAGACGATCAACTTTGTATAGAAATAAAATAAAATCAATAAACCAATATGAAATTCACAGGAAATTAACATAATGAATAATTTGTATAGTACGAGGATCTAATACTCACGTGGATTCTGAAATTCAAACTTATACTGATGGGTCTACTTCTGGATCTGGAGTAAACCGGTGGTTGTGAGCTCAGATCTGCTTGAACCGTCTTTAAACCGTCGCTAGACCGCAAGAATGCCTGCAAAAACTCAACGCCGGAGGTGTTTCCGGCGTAGAGCCTCCGACGCTCAAGTCAGTATGAGAGTGATGAAGAGAGGCTGCGCAGCAGCTATAGGGGAGAGTGGAATGAATGAGAGTTAGGGTTTAGGGTTACCTCATCTCCTTTATATAGGAGCGAATACTTACGTGAAGTGCCCAAAATACCCAAGTCGGTGGACCTAGAAGGTCCAAAATACCCCTGTCGATTCGTCTCCCCTTTGTTGCTGAGTCATCGTAAGATTCCTTCTTATCTTTGATAGTATGTGGAACTTCAAGTATATTGCAAGTGTGAGGAGTCGTCATCACATCCGGGTTAGTCGAGGTATGCGAGGTCGACTTCGAGATATAGGATGTCGACTCGTGGATATGTGAGGATTCGGAGGCTACGCTTGACTAATCCTTAATGACGAGGTCGTCTTGGTTCAGTCGACTGTCGGAAGTCGACTTAGGGTATCAGGATGCTTGGGTGCTGTCCTCTTGCTGTTACTCTTTCATCGGTGTCGACTAGAGAAAGTCGATGTACTGAAGTCGACTTGAAAGAGTCGACTAGACCAATTTCTACTTCTTCTTAGTTGCTCTTGGCAGAACCGACCCTAGAGAAGTCGATTTGGGAAGGTCGACGGAGCCATGTCGACTGCGGGTAGTTTAAGTGGTTCACTGGCTAAGTAGGGAGCTTCTGGATCGGATTATCCTTATGTGGCTATATCATCTAGTCCCCCCACAAAAATTACTCTAAGTAGTCGACTGCTTAAGAGTAAATTTGGTGGAGTATAATTATGTCGTCGTCCTACCATTCTCGCTCGCACTGGCCTTATTCGCAACTCGTCTCGTCAATCAATCGGGACGCATCTCAAGCTCGTGATTGCTTTTTCGGATAAGTCTGACACACTGACAGACCTATTTCAAATTTCAAATTCTTGGAAACCCTAGAGTAACGCGCGTCATCTCCTTCGCCGCCTCTTCGAATTCCGCGCCTCATCAGGATCGTTGGTTCTCTTGGTGATCCGACGGTCCACGCCCATTATTGCCTTCTATAAATATTCCTTCATTTCTCTGGAAACCACTTTTCGCATTCCTGAACCTTCTTACTCTCTCAAACTTCCTCAAGCATCTCCGGCGGTCTTTGCTCTTCGGCTTCATCGGCACTCCTCTTTTCCGGCGTCTTGCAGTTCAAATCAGTCACTCCATCATGTGTAAGTTCTTCATTTTCCTTTACTTTTCGTGTTTTTGTTGGTTTTTCCTTCAATTTTTTCTGGGTTCTGGGGAATTTCAGAAGTTCATACATGTTCTTCATGAACTTTTTTACGGATTTTGCGTTCGATCTTTCCATGCTCATATTCTGCTAGTATTTGTTGTTTTTGCTAGTCGCTGGTTGCCAACGTGTAGTCGGTTTTCGTCTGTCGCTTAGTTGATTCTTGTCGGCTTAATGGCCTTCTTTTCTTCAACTTTTCTCTCCTCGAGTCGACTAAAGTCGACTTACTAGTTTGTTTAAGTCGAGATATCGATAGCGATTGCCCCCTTTTTGCCTTTTCTCCTTCTGTCGATTATAGCGAGTTGTCCTGATTCGGTCTTGTAGGTTCTTACTTGTGACTTTACTAACTTCGGCTTCCTTCCCCCTTTTTTCTTTTCTTAGCTCCCGACTCGTCTCCTCTTTCTGGCTCCCTCGGTCAACAAATCAACGATTATGTTTGTCAAGCCGACGAGGGTTCTAGCTCTGATTCGGTTGAGGTAACCGGTTATAGGATGGTTTCACCGCCTTCCCATTCTTCTCCTCCTCTCGCCACTGCCTCTTCCGTCGACTGGGCGCTGCACGACCAAGCGCTCTTGGAGGGCGGCTTAGTCGATATCGTGAAAAGCCCTCCTCGAGGGAATCTTCCTCGCTTCGATATCATTCCTCGAGGTATTCCTCTTAGGTTTTTAGATATCCCTGTATATAGAACGAGCCCTGTATCTGTACCAATAATTGCTCCCCTTCTCGACTTTCAAAATGTTGTATCGATAGCTTGTCCCTTAGCTAGGTTAGCTGTTCTAAATCCATTTTGTTATGCCTCTGCAGCCGAAGTCGAGGGCTTCAGAAAGTTCAGTGGGCTTCCCTCGGATTGGGAGTTAATCGCCCCTGGTCCTAATGACGACTTCGCCCATCCTCCCCCCGGCTGTCACACGTTTTTCATCGATCAGGTCGTTTTTGGCCTTCGCTTTCCTATTCAAGACGAGTTAATACTCATAAGCGATTTGTACAATATTCCCATCAATCAATTTTCTCCCAACGCCATTCGTATCATGATAGCTTTTATTGTTATTTCCCGTATAGTGCTCAAGTTCTTTTCTCCCGATTTTTTCTTTTACTGCTATGGCTATCGTCTTTCCAAAGGCGCCCATTGTCTGGGTCGTCGCGCCGGCGTCACTTTCCTCGACGACCTGTCATCGAACGTGACTGAGTGGAAATCGAAGTACGTATTCATTCGTCCTGCTCCCGACATGTATCCTTATGTGAATAAGTGGATTACCTCGAAGGTGAAACAAAATAAACGGCCTCGCTCTGACGAGTTTGCCCGTCTGTTGTCCGAGTTAAATAAGCACACTTATAGTGCTCGTCAATTAATAAAAGACCGTGCATTAGTTAATCATGCTCGAATCGTCTTTTACGAAGACCTTCCTCGTCTCGACGACCCTCGTAAGCCGTCATTGTTCTCTATTTTTTGTGCGACTGTCTTTTGAATTTTGATCATTCGAATCATGGTTACTAAGTATTCTTCATTTACCATCTTTTCTTCTGTTATTTCAGTTAAAGCTCTAAAACGCTTCGAGCTCAAGAAGGGCCAGTCGTCTGGGCAACCGGCTGGCGGTTCTGCCTCTGCTCCTCGACCCTCAGGCGGGTCCGGGTCCGGTGCTGCGGCTGTCGAGACGGCAGCTGCCCAAAAGTCCAGGGTCGAGAACCCTGGAGCCTCCAAACACAAGCCGTCGGGCTCTTCTTCTCGTAAGAGGGCCCAGGACGATCGGGCCGCCATCCTCATCCCCGACGATTTAAAGCGTCGTAAGGTCGACAAGGGGAAGGGGAAGGTGGTCGAGAAGAAAGGCCCCTCCCCTATCACCGTCAAGGACGTGACGGTTAAGATGCCCTCTCGGCTCTGGAATCATCCGGAGCCGTACCACGTGGCCAAGTACTTCAACTCCCTTATTCCTGAAGCCGACAAGGAGCGTGTCGAGGGGAATCTGTACGAGCGCTCCAACTACGCTGTTCAGTGTCTATCTCGGGTATTTTTCCCACCCTTATCGACTTGGTTCTTGTGTTCTTCTCTTTAGACTCAATACATCTTTTCCCTAATCTGTTCATACTCTTCCGCAGTTTCTGGCAGCGGCGCTTCCTTGCTTCGAGGAGACGAGCAGGGCTCCTCTCGCCTCCACCAAGTCCCTCGAGGACAAGTGTGAGGCCCAACGCCAGGAGATCGAGGCGCTGAAGGAGGATTTGGAGGCCTCTAAAGCCCTTGTCGACAAGCTGAAGGCCGACAAGGCCGTTTTACGGCATTTGAATGATAAGCTCAAGGTTGACCTCGACAAAGCTCGTGATGAGGCTATGGTCGAGAGAGAGAACGGCGTCGAGACGGGACGTAGGACGTTCTTGAAGTCCCCGATGGGCGCCGTCTTCCTCGAAACCTACCGTCAGGAGCTCGTCAAGGCCTTCTGCAACTCTCCTGCCTTTCTCGACAAGCTCTGTCCCGCCACCCTTCAGTATTTCGAGTATACCTTTGCCGCATGGGAGGCGGTGGTGGCGGGTTCTGAGTTCGAGGGGAAGCTCGACCGCGAGGCAGTTAAAGAGACGCTTCCCTTCCCCGAGGGCTATTCAGGCGACGACTCCCTCCCCGACGATTATCCATGGTGGTCGGGACTCGAGGCTTGGGCCATCCGCAAGGCTGGCTTGAGCGCGCAACTCGAGGCTCCTCCCACCCCCTTGTCCGGTCCGACCGAATTAGTCGGGGCAAGTGGGGCTAGTCGGGAAGAGGCGGTCGAGGTCGAGGATGAGCGGCAGGGGACCGAGCCGCTTGTCGACAGGGACGCTGATGGGGAGAACCCCGAGAAGTCTGCTACTGTAATGATGGAAGGTGGGGACGACACTGCCGAGAAGTCGGACGCCGACTCTTGAATGTGTGTGTCCGATTTGGGGCTGTGCCGCTGATTTTGTTTCGTTGTCTTCTTCTCTCTTTTCCTTTTTCCTTTGTCGTTCTCGACCTATTTTCAAGTATTGTAAAGGTCGAGACGATTGTCGGTGTAATGAATTTCCGAATTAATATAATCTTCTTCTTTTCATTCGTTGCCTGTGTTAATTGTGTTTCAAATTACTTTGCTGCTGTTTCCTATGTATCTTCTCCCCAACCCTTTTTGCGAGCTGGTCGAAGTCGAGCAACGATTTGAACAGCTTCGTAGCTGTGAAACGTAAGTTTTTCAACTCGTCTTCTCCCAACCCTTCTTGCGAGCCGGTCGAGGTCGAGCAACGATTTGAACAGCTTCGTAGCTGTGAAACGTAAGTTTTTCAACTCGTCTTCTCCCAACCCTTCTTGCGAGCCGGTCGAGGTCGAGCAACGATTTGAACAGCTTCGTAGCTGTGAAACGTAAGTTTTTCAACTCGTCTTCTCCCAACCCTTCTTGCGAGCCGGTCGAGGTCGAGCAACGATTTGAACAGCTTCGTAGCTGTGAAACGTAAGTTTTTCAACTCGTCTTCTCCCAACCCTTCTTGCGAGCCGGTCGAGGTCGAGCAACGATTTGAACAGCTTCGTAGCTGTGAAACGTAAGTTTTTCAACTCGTCTTCTCCCAACCCTTCTTGCGAGCCGGTCGAGGTCGAGCAACGATTTGAACAGCTTCGTAGCTGTGAAACGTAAGTTTTTCAACTCGTCTTCTCCCAACCCTTCTTGCGAGCCGGTCGAGGTCGAGCAACGATTTGAACAGCTTCGTAGCTGTGAAACGTAAGTTTTTCAACTCGTCTTCTCCCAACCCTTCTTGCGAGCCGGTCGAGGTCGAGCAACGATTTGAACAGCTTCGTAGCTGTGAAACGTAAGTTTTTCAACTCGTCTTCTCCCAACCCTTCTTGCGAGCCGGTCGAGGTCGAGCAACGATTTGAACAGCTTCGTAGCTGTGAAACGTAAGTTTTTCAACTCGTCTTCTCCCAACCCTTCTTGCGAGCCGGTCGAGGTCGAGCAACGATTTGAACAGCTTCGTAGCTGTGAAACGTAAGTTTTTCAACTCGTCTTCTCCCAACCCTTCTTGCGAGCCGGTCGAGGTCGAGCAACGATTTGAACAGCTTCGTAGCTGTGAAACGTAAGTTTTTCAACTCGTCTTCTCCCAACCCTTCTTGCGAGCCGGTCGAGGTCGAGCAACGATTTGAACAGCTTCGTAGCTGTGAAACGTAAGTTTTTCAACTCGTCTTCTCCCAACCCTTCTTGCGAGCCGGTCGAGGTCGAGCAACGATTTGAACAGCTTCGTAGCTGTGAAACGTAAGTTTTTCAACTCGTCTTCTCCCAACCCTTCTTGCGAGCCGGTCGAGGTCGAGCAACGATTTGAACAGCTTCGTAGCTGTGAAACGTAAGTTTTTCAACTCGTCTTCTCCCAACCCTTCTTGCGAGCCGGTCGAGGTCGAGCAACGATTTGAACAGCTTCGTAGCTGTGAAACGTAAGTTTTTCAACTCGTCTTCTCCCAACCCTTCTTGCGAGCCGGTCGAGGTCGAGCAACGATTTGAACAGCTTCGTAGCTGTGAAACGTAAGTTTTTCAACTCGTCTTCTCCCAACCCTTCTTGCGAGCCGGTCGAGGTCGAGCAACGATTTGAACAGCTTCGTAGCTGTGAAACGTAAGTTTTTCAACTCGTCTTCTCCCAACCCTTCTTGCGAGCCGGTCGAGGTCGAGCAACGATTTGAACAGCTTCGTAGCTGTGAAACGTAAGTTTTTCAACTCGTCTTCTCCCAACCCTTCTTGCGAGCCGGTCGAGGTCGAGCAACGATTTGAACAGCTTCGTAGCTGTGAAACGTAAGTTTTTCAACTCGTCTTCTCCCAACCCTTCTTGCGAGCCGGTCGAGGTCGAGCAACGATTTGAACAGCTTCGTAGCTGTGAAACGTAAGTTTTTCAACTCGTCTTCTCCCAACCCTTCTTGCGAGCCGGTCGAGGTCGAGCAACGATTTGAACAGCTTCGTAGCTGTGAAACGTAAGTTTTTCAACTCGTCTTCTCCCAACCCTTCTTGCGAGCCGGTCGAGGTCGAGCAACGATTTGAACAGCTTCGTAGCTGTGAAACGTAAGTTTTTCAACTCGTCTTCTCCCAACCCTTCTTGCGAGCCGGTCGAGGTCGAGCAACGATTTGAACAGCTTCGTAGCTGTGAAACGTAAGTTTTTCAACTCGTCTTCTCCCAACCCTTCTTGCGAGCCGGTCGAGGTCGAGCAACGATTTGAACAGCTTCGTAGCTGTGAAACGTAAGTTTTTCAACTCGTCTTCTCCCAACCCTTCTTGCGAGCCGGTCGAGGTCGAGCAACGATTTGAACAGCTTCGTAGCTGTGAAACGTAAGTTTTTCAACTCGTCTTCTCCCAACCCTTCTTGCGAGCCGGTCGAGGTCGAGCAACGATTTGAACAGCTTCGTAGCTGTGAAACGTAAGTTTTTCAACTCGTCTTCTCCCAACCCTTCTTGCGAGCCGGTCGAGGTCGAGCAACGATTTGAACAGCTTCGTAGCTGTGAAACGTAAGTTTTTCAACTCGTCTTGTGCTGCGATTTCTGTTGCTCCGCCTCCAATCGCCAGTTGTATTCCCTTGATAAGTGCTTCGTATTCGGCTTCATTGTTCGAGGCTTTGAACCCCATTCTAATCGCGAAGTCGAGTTGCTCGCCCTCAGGAGAGACGAGGACGACTCCTAGACCAGACCCTTTTGCCGCAGAGGATCCATCGACATGCATTATCCATTTCTTTTTTCCTTTAGTACCTTCTTGAATGAAATCGGCCAGAGCTTGGGCCTTAATAGCGCGCCTTGGTTCGTACTTGATGGAATACTCACTTAGCTCTACTGCCCACTTCACGAGTCGACCTGAGACTGTAGGTCGACCCAATGTTTCCCCTAGCTGATAGTTCGTTCTCACCACGATTGTATGATTCAAAAAGTAAGGTCTTAGTTTTCTGGCTGTTATGACAAGTGTTAGAGCGGCTTTTTCGACTTCTGGGTACCTCGTCTCTGCTCCTTGAAGTACTCGACTCGTGTAATAGATTGGTTGTTGAGAACTTCCGTCTTCCCGCAGCAACACCGAACTTAAGGCAAACTCTCCTACTGAGATGTATAAGATCAACTCGTCACCTGGTTCTGGTTTGGTCAGCAAAGGCAGTTCACCCAGGAACTCTTTCAATTTCTCGAAGGCCATCTGTGCCTCGTCACTCCATTTGAAAACCGTCTTTTTCTTGAGTAGTTTGAAAAAAGGAAAACTCTTCTCGGCTGCCCGAGCGATGAATCTGCTCAAGCCTGCGATCCTTCCCGTCAGCACTTGGACTTCTCTAACGTTTTGTGGCGGGGCCATGTCGAGTATGGCCTTCACCTTGTCTCTGTTCACCTCGATTCCTCGTTCGGTGACAACATATCCCAAGAATCGTCCTGCTTTCACTCCAAAGGCGCATTTGCTTGGGTTCAACTTCATCCTAAACGCCCTAAGGGTGCTGAAGGTCTCCCTTAAGTCGTCTGGGTGTGAAGTCGAGGATTTGCTTTTCACCAGGATATCGTCCACGTACACCTCCATGTTTCGACCAATCTGGGGTTTGAACATTCGATCCATCAATCGCTGGTAGGTTGCCCCCGCATTTTTGAGGCCAAAGGGCATGACAACGTAACAATACGTCCCCTTACTCGTCACGAAACTCACTTTACTCTGGTCTTCCGGCGCCAGAGGGTTTTGATGATATCCCTGTGATGCGTCCATCATGCTCAGCAACTCGCAACCGGCCGTGGAGTCGACTAGCTGGTCAATTCTCGGCAAAGGATAATGATCTTTAGGACATGCCAGGTTTAAGTCGCGAAAGTCGATGCACATACGCCACTTGTCCAACGCCTTCCTCACCATAACTGTGTTAGATATCCATTCGGGGAATTGGATCTCCTTGATATGTTTGGCCTTCAGCAACTTGTCTACCTCGACTTCGATTGCTCTGTCGATTTCAGCGCCGTGGTGCCTAAGTCGCTGCTTCACAGGTTTTCTGAGGGGGTCGACATTGAGTTTGTGCTCCATCACTTCTGGGTCGATTCCGGTTAGTTCTTCCGGTGAGAAAGCGAATATATCCCTGAATTCTTTCAACAGTCCTACCAATTGTTCTCGCAATTCGTCTTCTAATTCTCTCCCGACTTTGGTGGTTTGTTCTTTCGACTCTCCAATTTGAATCTCCATCAATTCTTCATGAGGCTCGAGGTCACTCCCCCTCGGCCTTTTCTCGCTCGCCATCGGCTTCTTGCCCTCCTTGACCTCAGCTCGCTGATTGGTTTTGACTGCGATTTGGTAGCATGTTCTTGACAGCTTCTGATCTCCTCGAGCTTCTCCCACCCGATCTCCTACGGGAAACTTCAGCTTCATATGATAGGTCGACACCACTGCTTGAAATGCATTGAGCGCTGGTCTTCCCAGAATCACGTTATAAGCCGATTCGACATCAACCACGACAAATCTCACCATTTTGACTTTCCTCAAGTCACCTTCCCCTAGGACGACAGCGAGCATGGTTTCTCCTAGGGGAGCGACTTCTGAGCCATTGAATCCGAAAAGTGATGTATGTAGGGGCGTTAGTTCAATGTCTAGCTCCATTCTTCTGAGGCAGTCGTAGAATATTACGTTCACAGAACTTCCGGTGTCGACAAACACCCTCTGCACTTCGTACCCCGATATCTGCGCTGTTATCATCAGGGCATCGTTATGCGGCCTCTCGACTTCCCCAACATCCGCCGGTCCAAAATTCATCACTAGCCCACTCTCCTCGACTTGTTGAACCTCGACTTTCGCGTATCGGCCCCGAGCATAGGCCTTTCTCGCTCGATTGGAGTCTCCATCGGTCGATCCTCCAAAGATCATGTTAATGACTCCTCTTTTTGGTGGGAGTTCTTCCTTTTCCGGCGATCTCGCCCTCTTGCGAGGACTCTTACTCCGTTCTCGTCTCCTATTCGTCCTCTCCCGGTCCTTATATATAAACTCCTTCAGGTGATCCGCCTTTATCAACCTTTCGATCTCGTCTTTTAGGTGTCGACAGTCGTCAGTGTTGTGCCCATAGTCTTTGTGGAATCGGCAGTATAAGTTGCTTTTGGGCTTCAAAGGTCCATCTTTCCTCGTCCGCGGCCATCTCACCACATCGTCGCGGATTTCCCTCTCCATAACCTCCAAAATTCTCGCATGGGGAGCCGACAGAGGTGTGTATTGAGTTGGTCTCCATCCTCTAGACCTACCTTCACCCCTATCAGCTTTTGGGGATCCTCTCCTCTCTCCTGTCGACTTCTTTTCCTTTCTGTCATCTCGACTTTCAGTTTGAGTCATCTTCATGCTCTGCAAGTAGTCGGCCTCTGCCTCCTCGACGTTCATGTATTTGGCACATCTTCCCAGCACATCGTCGAAACTCCTACCAGGTCGTTTGGCCAAGGAATTCTTACACAACCCTGGCAGCAGTCCTCTCGTCAACCCTCCCGACTTGATTTCCTCTGTTGCTGTTGGGCACTCGACACATGCCTTGGTAAATCTCGCCACATATTCCCGCAATGACTCGCCTTTCTTCTGTTGCATGCTAATTAACGAGAGGTAAGACTTCTCCTGTACCCTCACACTTGCAAATTGATTAAGGAAACTCGAGCTGAACCCATCAAAGTCCCGAATCGACCCCGCTGGTAGTTGATGGAACCAGTCTTGGGCCGACCCCGTCAAAGTCGTCAGGAAGGCGCGGCACTGTACTGGGTCGCTGTAGCGATGAAGCACGGCCATATTTTCAAAACTCCTTAAATGTCGAGATGGATCTGTGGTTCCGTCATACCATATGTTCAACTCTCTGAAGCCTTTGGGTAAATCGGCTCTTAGGATCTGCTGTGCGAATGGATGTTCTTTGGTTCCCCTGCTCTTTCTCCCGTCGACTCTAGCTTGTAAGTCGCGAACCTGCGCCAGCAGTTGCTCTAACGTTTCGTCCCTCGCCTGCGGATTGACAGTTCGAACGGAGGATTCTTCCTCGTCCACCCTCCTATTCTGTTGCACATTCGACTGGGCTTGTTGCTCGACACGAGGCTGTTGTTCGATTCGAGGCTGATATTCAACGCGGGGCTGCTCGACTCGAGGCTGCTGCTCGACTCTAGGTGGATTCTCGGCTCGAGGCTGCTGCTCGACCTGCGCCATTTGCTTCATCTGGGCCGCTACAGCCTCAGCGATCATCTTCTGCATCTCGCTTCTCGTCATCGTCAAGGTCTGCTCTTCGACCTGGGGTTGGATTTGGTCCTGCATCTCCTGTATCTGTTTTCCTTCACGCCGAGACATCTCCGTTTGTTCCTTCTCCCCTCCTGGATTAGGGTTTTGACTTGTCCCTATCTGGGTCAACACCTGCAACTTCACGCCGGTTGGAGTAACAGGCGTCTCTCCGCCCAACGTCAGCCCGGGTGGTGGAAGTCCTCCGAACGGCAGCGTTCCCGTCATCTGAACCATGGAGTGTTTGGTAGTGGGAAGTGGTGGTGGCCTCTTGTCCATCCACGTCCCTCTGAAGTCCTCGCTCAGGTTCCTCTGCAAGCTCTCCTTCTCCGCCATTGTCAAACAGATCGGAACTGGGTGTGAAGCTCTTCCTTCCTTTAAGAACTCCCCACAGACGGCGCCAAATGATGGGTCTACTTCTGGATCTGGAGTAAACCGGTGGTTGTGAGCTCAGATCTGCTTGAACCGTCTTTAAACCGTCGCTAGACCGCAAGAATGCCTGCAAAAACTCAACGCCGGAGGTGTTTCCGGCGTAGAGCCTCCGACGCTCAAGTCAGTATGAGAGTGATGAAGAGAGGCTGCGCAGCAGCTATAGGGGAGAGTGGAATGAATGAGAGTTAGGGTTTAGGGTTACCTCATCTCCTTTATATAGGAGCGAATACTTACGTGAAGTGCCCAAAATACCCAAGTCGGTGGACCTAGAAGGTCCAAAATACCCCTGTCGATTCGTCTCCCCTTTGTTGCTGAGTCATCGTAAGATTCCTTCTTATCTTTGATAGTATGTGGAACTTCAAGTATATTGCAAGTGTGAGGAGTCGTCATCACATCCGGGTTAGTCGAGGTATGCGAGGTCGACTTCGAGATATAGGATGTCGACTCGTGGATATGTGAGGATTCGGAGGCTACGCTTGACTAATCCTTAATGACGAGGTCGTCTTGGTTCAGTCGACTGTCGGAAGTCGACTTAGGGTATCAGGATGCTTGGGTGCTGTCCTCTTGCTGTTACTCTTTCATCGGTGTCGACTAGAGAAAGTCGATGTACTGAAGTCGACTTGAAAGAGTCGACTAGACCAATTTCTACTTCTTCTTAGTTGCTCTTGGCAGAACCGACCCTAGAGAAGTCGATTTGGGAAGGTCGACGGAGCCATGTCGACTGCGGGTAGTTTAAGTGGTTCACTGGCTAAGTAGGGAGCTTCTGGATCGGATTATCCTTATGTGGCTATATCATATACTTATCATCATCTTCTGGAAATTGAATAATATATTGTAGGCAAGATTTTTTAAACTAATTTTATACATGTTTTATTTATAAAATAGTTGATATAGCCATATAAAGATACATCGGCTTAAAGGCTCCCCACTCGACCGGAAAGAGGCTCAAACCGTTCACACATCGACATGCGCCCGTCGACTTGCTCAAGTCGACTGCCCCAAAGTCGACTCTTCATAAGATTGATGGAGAGAGATGGCAGATCCCATACAAGTCGACTTCATTCAAGTCGACTCCCCAATAGTCGACTTCTATTTGAGAAGACCAACAAGAGCGTAGCCTCCGAATAGCCAGAAAATCCCGAGTCGACTTCTTTGTACCCAAGGTCGACTCCTCGCACCTCGAGACGAGAAGTATACTGACGACTCAACACACTTGAGACATTTCTGGAAACCTCTTGTCCTCCAATGGATAAAAATGAATCTTGTCATGACTCAACAAGGAGGGGAGACAAATCGATTGGGGCAATTTAGACCTTTCAGGTCCACCGACTGGGGCATTTCGGGTACTTCAAGTAAGTGTTCACTCCTATATAAAGGAAATGAGGTAATTCTAAACCCTAACTTCCATTCATTCCATACTCTCCCCCATAGCTGTTGCTGCTCTCTCAGAGCAGCCTCTCTTCATCTCTTTCACATACTGACTTGAGCGTCGGAGACTCTACGCCTGAAACACTTCCGGCGTTGAGTTCTTGCAGGTGTTGTTGCGGTCTAGCAATGGTTCGAAGGCGATTCAAACAGATCTGAGCTCAAAACCACCGGTTCTCTTCAGATCCAGAAGTAGACCCATCAATAGTTTAGAAAAATTTTAGGTGAGTTCACATCTTTCAATAATGTTGTATAAAATTTTAGATACTTTACATACGTTATATAATATTTTAGGTGTTTTTAATATTTTAAACATATATTTTTTTATTTTATACAAGATGATTTTATATTGTTTACAACTGATATACCATAAATTATGTCACATATTAACACCACATCTTAATTACAATTATTAATTAATATTGTTTACCCTCATATTTAATTTATAATTATTAGTTAATATTGTTTACTATCATCGTTAATTTATAATTATTATTTAATATTGTTTACCCGTGCATCGCACGGGTTACACACTAGTTACTATATCAATTAAAATATTGGCTAATTAACTTAACTAGTTTTACACCGTGCATTTGCACGAAAAGCGATATAGTAAAAGTGAAATTAATTAAAAATATAGAATAAAATGAAAACATAACTTAATAAATGAGAAAAAAATAATTTAAAAAAGCGAATCTGAATATTATTAAACACTTCTTTACATACAACATTCGTGGTTTTTACATTGTCAGAATCTCCATCACAACAAACCATTATCGTTAAATCTCTTCGACTCGTGACTTTGGGGTATGATTTTACAAAATATTTGATGTGTCTTTGTAATATCAGAAAAAAAATATTTTTTTATCATTGTATGACTGCAATAGAAAATAGAGATATTTGTAGTCATTTTTAATTAGTTGTGAAATATGTATTTATATAATACCAAAAAATATATAGTATCAAAATAAAAACTAAAATGTTTTGTATTTCAGGACATAAAAAAGGCGTTACATAAATGGTCACCATCCAAAATGAGATCTGTCAAAATAAATTGTGTAACTGAAAGTTACATATTATTATTAAATTGTGAATTTATTTTTATTAAATGAACACCTATTTTTATTAAATGAACTCATATTATTATTAATTGATGGTTGAATAAGATTTATTGAAGTTTGCCAACAATTATATATATAGATTAACAAGAGTTAAATAAATAAAGATGTTAACGATATTTTTTTGTCAGCTTTTCCCCCAGTAGGTTCTTGCCTTGCCGGGGAGCCGGCTCCCGGTGAGCCATTGACCATGCACCGGGGACACACGGTCTTCCACCGTGCTCCTGCTCTATGGTGAAAACCCATCTTGGAGCATTGTGTGGTTTTTTGCCCTCCCCCAAAGTCGAACCCTGCACCCTGAACATAAGGTGCTCAACAAGGCAAGAACCTACCGAGGGAAAGGCTGACGAAAAAATATCGTTAACACATATGATAAGTAAAAATATCATTTCTTAACCCACAAACATTTCTTATAAAACTGCAACAGAATTAGACATGTTATATTTTCAATTTTATTTTTATAATTTTTTTTTTATAAAATAAGCTATAAAAGCGCGGTATAAATAACTACAATAGTTCAATTCTTTTCATCCAAAACGTAGCAATAATTTTTTTAACAAATAGCATTCAAATTTTCAAGATACACGATTATCATTCAAACGTATCTTTTACATATACAATAGATATGATTTCCACATCATTATTTATCACGTGTAAAAGTTATACATTATGAATCCAAGCAAGAAAATAAATAAATAAACAAAAATGATTGCCTTATTAAAAAAAGATATACACAAGATCAATGCAAAATGAAATTTAGAAATACACAAATCAATTTCTTTATGAAATATTTTTTTCTTGAAAAAAATGTGATTTACATGTGCTCCGATTCATTTAGTTAGATTTGAACTACAATTGATAAAATGTCGTTGTCTTTTTAATGTAATTAATTTTGTAATATTATTTTACAAAAGATACAATCGAAATTTCAATATGTTTTAGAACATAACAAAAAATGTTCTAAATATTACAATGGATTTGGTATAATAAATAAGAATGCTTGGAAGAAAAAAAAAAACCAAAATTCATACTTCAAGGTAACAACGTTTCTTATATTACATATAAAATTATACTACACCCGATAAATCATTTCTTTATTATTTATCACAATATTACATATTTTCACTACAATTTTATTCCGAGGTGTTAATATTCCAAAAAATCAGCAAATAGTTAGACGAAGGAGGTATCTATGCAATTCATAATTATTAAGTAGAGAGCAATCTTGATAAATATTGGTATATAGTTGCCTAAGTGCAAAATGATTTTGCATGGAAAAACAAGAAAGTTTTAATAATGTATGATTTTTTCGGACGATCATTTTATAATTACTTAACAAATGTTTTACGTATTATATAATAACCTTCAATCTATAAATTTTACTAAAATAAATTTTACCAAAACGAATACTATGACTAACTAGTAAAAGTTTGAAAAAACTGGCAATGACCTCTTGGCCTAGTGGTTAAGAGTGAGGCACCCTTGACATGAGGTCGAGCCCCCGGAGCGCAATGGTGGAACAATTAATACTGAGAACTACAAGCGGCAATGTGGGAGGCTGAAACTCAGTGGGAATCAACGGCTGGATAGGTGGGGCCAGCATGAAGTTGGGGGG
>BKCP01009403.1:1770608-1783580 GCA_008636005.1 Striga asiatica | reverse complement strand
TTGAGCAATTATGCCCCTATTAAAAGTAGCCTCCTCCCGATCTGCAGGCTTAATCGAGGGGAAAAGGAAACTGCTAATTCAAAAAGCGCTTTTGGGAGTTAGAAAGGGTAATGAGTATTTGATCTGTGATGCTGCAGTAGAGACCCACCTCCACTCGACTAACACTGCACTAGTTTCTTCTCCTTCTTCTTCACCTTAACCTTGCCTAATTTTCGGATGAATTTACTCGGCGCAACCCCATCAGAATCGAAGATTCGTGTCATTACAGCAGAGAGAATTGCAGAGGCGGCGAGTTTGGCGTAGGATGCCTTCCGGCGGCGGTTTTAGATTGAGGTTGAGAGCTATACACACGTGGATTCGGGACTATGACAACCTCCAGTGGCTCGCGCTAAGGCTGATCTACGCCCAAATTGGCTGCGCCTTGGTTGGATCGCTCGGCCCAATCTACAACGGTGTTTTGCTAGTCGATTTGGGGATTTCGCTGTTCGCGCTCGTCGCCATTGAGAGCAGCAGCCAGAGCCTCGCTAGGACATACGCATTTCTTCTCTTCTGTTCCATTTGCCTGGACTTTTCATGGTTCTTCATTTTCTCTCATCATATCTGGTACTAATTTTAATCCTCCTCTCTGGAAATTCTATAATATTAATTCACTATTCTTATGTGTCTGTTATAACGAGCAAGGTCCATTGGATTTGTTTTGTCAGTTTTTCTGCTCTGCTGCCTAGCTCCTGCGCGACATTAAAATTACACCATTTTGAAAGAGTAAAATAAAACTAGAACTACCCATTTTTTGTTCACAAGAGGACATGGTAGGTGGGAAGGTAGTTCAAAGTAGCTGTCACTAAGTATTTGATACCGAGGAAATCAAGCAATTATATCTGATTTCATTAGCAGACACCATGATATAGTTGATTGTAAGACTTTTCTGGATATCATGTTTGATACTGAAGTTTACGCATTGTGATTTGGATTAGTGGGTAATATCCTGTCTGATACGTAATGAACAATTGAGAACAACGACCAGCGACATTGCATGATTCATATGCTTCTCCTCTATTGCATATTTACCTACTAGAATTAGTTGATAAGCAAAAGTTCATGGTGCAAAGTTAATTCTTCATACTTATTCGCATGGTCATTTTCTGTTTTTTAAATTTTCAAGAGGAGCAACGATATTGGTATGCATACATCAAAAGTGAAAGCCGTGTGTTTGAATGAAATTTCCACTTATTGCCCATTTTCTTTCCACTTTTACCAACTTCCTGTTGCTTGTTAAATCACTTACGCACACGCACTCACACACAATGACACTGCACTCATTCATCATACACTGTACACTCCTTCATCACATCCAGTTATAATTCACATTAACCCCTCAAGTCCACTTTAAACATGCATTTATATTGCAAATGCACCATTCACCGTTTGTTAACTTTAATCAACAATCTTATTCACTCACTTTTTTATCAATAAAAAGTCATCTCATCAACAGTATTTTTATCCCACTTCCTATTACAACATTCAGTTCCCTTTTCATTTATGAAAATTATTTTTTTACATTACTCTCTAAAAATTAAAAGAAACAGAACAAAGGACAATTAATCACACCCTAGGTGTTAGTAAAAGAGCATTTCGAATACCTTGCTTTATCTTGAGCAAATGCAAATTTTGATGTACCTTCAAGTGTTATCTCAATTTTATATTATAAAAGTTGAGTGAAGTTGTTTTTCAATTGTATCTGGAGAAAGTTTTGCTTCGGTGTCCGCGACATAACTAGATGAGTTTTTTCTTTTGCAAGGTTAACTGTCATAAGTTTTGCAGTAACATCTTTATTCAGAGGCAGAGCTTATTCTATTTTGGTTAATTGTTTTTTCCACAATCTTTGAATTCAGTCCCTGTCCAATTAGTTCATTGATTCCAGTGGACTTCATGGTATGTTCAGAGCCATTGCAGATACGCAGTTAACTAAACCATAGGGCCATAACTCCAAAAAAAGAAGTGTAAATAAGGTGCCAATTCACTGTTCCAGCCACTCAGTCATTGGAAATTATGGATTTGGAAATATAGCTTTTCTCGAATCTAAAATGCAAATTGCCAAACAAACAACAACAACAACAACAACAACATAGCCTTTAGTCCCAAGCAAGTCGGGGTAGGCTAGAGATGAAACCCAAGAGAAACAATGGTAAGAGAAACACAAAAAGGGCTCGAAACAAAAAGAAGACGTTGGAACAAAAAGAGAAAAGAGCAAAAGTCACAGTTCTGGCACGTTGATTGCTAGCCTCCAAGCGCTCATATCCACCGCTAAATCCTTGGAGATATACCAATTTTTAAGGTCTCTCTTAACCGACTCTTCCCAAGTGAGTTTAGGCCAACTTCTACCTCTCTTTACATCCTCGACCCGCTGTAGAATTCCCCTACGCACCGGTGCATCAGGAGGCCTCCGTTGGACATGTCCGAACCACCTCAGTCGATGTTGGACCAATTTCTCCTCAATTGGAGCCACCCCGACCCTATCTCGAATATCCTCATTCCGGATTCTATCCCTTCTTGTGTGCCCGCAGAACCAACGCAACATACGCATCTCTGCTACACTTAGTTGTTGGACATGTTGCCTTTTTGTAGGCCAACATTCAGCACCGTATAGCATCGCCGGGCGAATCGCCGTCCTATAGAACTTACCTTTTAGCCTCTGTGGCACCCTCTTATCACAGAGAATGCTCGACGCTTGACGCCATTTCAACCAACCGGCTGCAATTCTATGCCTAACATCAACATCAATGCCGCCATCCTTTTGTAGCATCGATCCTAAATACCGGAAAGCCTCCTTCTTGGCCACCACTTGCCCGTCTAGGCTAACGTCACCATCATCATAAGAAGCCATGCTGAAGGCGCACGTCATGTACTCGGTCTTCGTCCTACTAAGTCTGAAGCCTTTCGACTCTAACGTGTCCTTCCACAGCTCTAACTTCCTATTTACCCCTGTCCTACTCTCGTCAACTAGCACCACATCATCAGCAAAGAGCATACACCAAGGGATATCACTTTGTATGTCCCTTGTGACCTCGTCCATCACCAAAGCAAATAGATAAGGGCTCAATGCTGACCCCTGGTGTAGTCCTATTTTAATTGGAAAGTCGTTGGTATCGCCCCCACATGTTCGGACACACGTTGTTGCATCCCTGTACATATCCTTGATGAGGGTAATGTACTTAGATGAGACTTTGTGCTTTTCTAAGGCCCACCACATGACATTCCTCGGAACTCTGTCATAAGCCTTCTCAAGGTCGATAAAGACAACGTGCAAGTCCTTCTTTTGGTCCCTATATTTCTCTGTCAACTGTCGTATTAGGAAAATCGCCTCCATGGTCGACCTTCCAGGCATAAACCCAAATTGGTTTTGGGTCACACTCGTCACTCGTCGTAGGCGATGCTCGATAACCCTCTCCCAGAGCTTCATCGTATGGCTCATAAACTTAATCCCCCGGTAGTTACCACAACTTTGAACATCTCCCTTGTTCTTGAAGATCGGTACTAAAGTACTTCTCCTCCATTCATTAGGCATCTTGTTTGACCGGAATCTGCATCTTCTCCTCCTCTACTCACACCAAGAACTTCTGCAGCCACCTTCCGAACACATGTTGCCATCTTTAGCCACATGTCATCTGCATCTTCTCCTCCTTCCCAAGGCCACTCGCCTAGAATCCTATCCCTAAACGTCTGCGCCGCTTCCCTTTTAAGCTTCCACCACTTCGTTCTCACGATCTTGGCACGTATGCCCCGGTGGACACGTATTCGGAAGCGAAAATCCGCCACCACCAACTTATGCTGGGGGACAACACACTCCCCAGGTATCACCTTGCAATCTACGCAAGCGCGTTTATCTTCCCTCCTTGCAAGGATAAAGTCGATCTGACTTGAGGGTCGTCCACTATGGAAGGTCACCAGGTGAGATTCCCTCTTCCTAAAGAGGGTGTTCGCTATCAACAGGTCGTAGGCCATCGCAAAGTCCAACACACCCTCCCCTCTGCGTCTCTACTACCAAACCCAAACCCTCCGTGCACTCTCTCGAAACCTACATTAGTCGCACCCACATGGCCGTTTAGGTCTCCTCCTACGAAGAGCTTCTCGTTGGCAGGCACCGTACTAACCAAGGTATCCAGATCCTCCCAGAATTGCCTCTTTGTGCTCTCACTAAGGCCTACCTGAGGGGCATAGGCACTGATCACATTCAAGGCCAAATCTCCAACTACCAATCGGACTAGGATAATCCGATCGCCTTGCCTCCTGACATCGACAACTCCATCCTTAAGGCTCCTATCGATCAAATAAAAGAAAAGAAAAGAAAAGAAAAGAAAAGCGATCAATGGTCCATAAAATTCTTAAGGTTCACAAATGTGAAGGGAAAAATTAAAATGAGGAAATTGGGAACTTCAGTTCATGTGGTACTGATGGTGGTGGAGTGGGGTTGGGAAGTGACCTCCTTTAGCCTCAGGGTACATTTTTCAATGACATGAAAATTCAATTATGTAAAATTGCTCTCCTTTGGTTATGTTCACAAACTTTTGCATCCCTTATTACTTCTTTTTGCCGGCAATAGTTAACTCAGGTATGTGTCAAACTTTGTATCGGGTGGATATGAAAACCTTTTAACTGTGCTTAAGTGATTTATGATGTAAATGTTCTCGGTTGGAAATTGAAATAACCACATTTAACCACCTTTTTTCTTTTCATGTGGATGGTGTTGATGCATTATCTGAATTCTACATGAAATTTCTCATTTTAATCCCTCAGTCACAAATGCACCTTATCAACTGCAGAGTCTGAGATTTAATTGAGTTGTAATTGGACGCATTGCCTGTGATAACTGGGAAGCAAATAGAGAACCCTAGCACCATTACATTTAAATTTGCACTTTTATTTTTTCGACTCCTATAAATGTGTAACTTTGGACAATGTTGAGCTTTAACAATTATTTATATGCGGATGCAGGTTTTTTCCATCTGAATTTTATGGAGCTTTTGGGAGCTTTTTGGTCAAGCTGACCTTGGTCATGCAAATCATTGGATTTTCAGTGAGGCTGTCATCATCACTACTATGGATTCAGATGTACAGACTGGGTTCTTCTTACATAGATAATAGTGGTGCTAGAGATACAGATGCCTATTTGAGAAATAGTTTTATCAATCCTGCTACTCCTATTGTTCGAGTTACTTCGGGTTGTGATGATGCTATTGGAGGCTCAATATACGATCCTGCATATTACTCGTCTCTATTTGAACCTGGAAGGAATGACACATGTCCATCTGGGGTATGCTTCCGCTGTATTATCTTAATTAACTGCATACTCAGGTTCTTTTACATTGACACAACAATATTCACAAGTACATCCCATGAAGAGAATGTTGGAATAAGCAATTCACTTTTAAGATTTTGTCCATTATTCGATCTTTTGGATTTTGAGTAGGATCTTGAATAGGCGAGGGGGCTTACATGTATTGGAACTGAAGCCATCCTTGTCCCAAAGATGTAAAGAGAAATAAAGTTGTCTTAATCTTCTGTGAGATGTCCCACTCCAGCACTGTTTATTTGTGAAGCGATTATGATCCAAGACTTCAAATGCCTTGGCTTTGTCTTGTGATTCTCTGTCGTGTTTTCGGATCTATTTACATTTTACCTAGAATACCATTTGGGGTCTACAGGAAGGAATTTTAGAGGGATTATTCCATTTGGAGTTGGTCTATATGGTTCGAAACAGACGGTGAAGGTGAAGCTGTAACAATAAATGACCTTCAGCGTCAGAGTATCCAGTTAGATGGCTATTACATTTGACAGTTTTGGTTAAAAGATGTCAGATGTGAAGTAAATAATTTAGAGGAATTTGACTTTGTACAAATTTGTTTGGTACTGCCTCCCTGAAATAGATAGGGATATATCCTTTATATTCATCCTATTATTAGTTACAACTCATTTGTTGGTTGCTCTAGGGTTTCTTTTTCTTTATTTAACCTTATATATCCTAATGACAGCTGCCAAGTTATTTCAGGATGTGTGGGTAGGATCAGTCATCTGGTTGTTGTATTTAACCCAGAAAGCCTTTTTGCTAGGTTAAATATTTTCCTCTCATGCTTAGTTAGTTGTGAAATTATCTGTGCAGGGGAATGAGTGTGGTTCCATAGGGTAATCATATCTTTAGAGGGTGACTCTAGTTGTCACCTAAGTGAGGTTCCTTCCCAAAACCAATTGGTGATTGGAGTAGCTCACCAGGCTTATGAACTTACTCATTTTCCCTATTTAATGAATGTGAGACAACTGCAAAGTGATATTTCAACTGTTGCTCTCCTTGCATCTCAAATTCCTTGTCATCTCACTGGAAGTATGTGAAGCTTATAGTTTTCCAATGTTTCTATCTTATGTGCTTATAGTTTTCCAATTTTTCTGTTTTATGTTAGGTTAGTCAAAATCTGGAATTTTCACTAATAGAACCGGCCCCTACTGCCGAAACTCAGCAGCTGAGTCCTGACAGATCTTTGCATGTTACAGATGTAAGTTTTTCTTCTATATCTCACCAAGTTTCACTACTTAATGTACATAGAGTTCCTACGTAGTTAGTGGAGTTTGAAGTCTGGGGATAAGATATTAACTTTAAAATGAATTACATGGTATTTGGATTTACATATGGGAAACATAAAATGAAATAGAAGTTGAAGAGCTTGACGTTCATAACCAACATGTCGTTTTATATTTTTTATAGAATAATTCTACATGTAAGTAAAGGTTTACTTACTCTCACATGAGTAGAGTCCATTTTAGCATTTTATTTGAAGGGACTCCACGCTATGTGATAATAAGCACTACCATAATGTATAAATTTACAAATACATATAATTGTAGGCAATTCAATTAATACAATAAAAAAAACTTCCTATTATTTTTTCAATTGATTGTAGAAGAAAACCGTTACATTTTACATTAATTAATTAGTGTAATAACATTTTTTAATATTTTATTTTATAATAGTTACTACTAATACTAGCTAATTATGAGTTCACATGGTATATGAAAGTTACATAATTATAGAAAATTCTATTGTAATATCTTTTCTCGAGATATTTATTTTTCAATCAATATTATTCTCATTAAGCGATTTTTCTTTATAGTTAGCTAATTGGTTTTAGTGAAATAATCGAACCCCTAAATCACATAAACAATTTTATATTAATAATAAAAATAATTTTAATATTTTTCAGCTAATTAGTCATCTATTTACTATACAAATAGAGAGGTCACTTTCCTTTTTTGGAAAGTCTTAAATGGATCCCACAAAATATTTCTCTATTTGGAAAGCCAAATGTGGGCCCTACTAGTGATATCTTAATATTATAAAAATTATCCTTTATATTTTATGCTACTAATGCAGTAATTCATATGTATGTTACATAGTTTATATTTATACAGTTTATTTGTACAATTATCAAATTTTGAAATGTATTATCTAACTTATAATTTTAAATATTATAATACATATACATAACATATAATATTTCGTTTGCATGATTCGTGTACGTGCACAGGAACAAGTACTTATTATTATATTTATAGTTAATCATGCACGTGCACATGAACAAGTACTTGTTATTATATTTATAGTTCTTTTGTTCATTGCTCGTTTATGTAACGACTAGTAGTTATTATCTACGACATATGGCATTGCTCATTTTTTATTAGCCTTAAAAAAAGTGCTTCATTTTTCTATTCCTTATATTTATATTTCTTTTGTAGAACTAGAGAGAAATTACTTTTCTTTTGAGCTATGATCTCAATATTTCCAGGATGAGAATGTTAAGAGAAGGCTCCAGGTCACCTGAGTAGTGATTGATGGATTTTTTTGGCGTGGGTTCCCATTCGTCAAAGTTTTTTTTGTTGGCTAATTTTTCTTGTAGAATTAATATACAGGTAGCAAAAATTTGTACAGATATTCCTTACTCTATTCTTTTTGCCAGTAAATGTGGAGAGNTGTTTTCCTTGTAAAGTTTGATGGGAAGTTATTGAAAGAGTAGCAAACAGCAATCTAGCATATGAATCGTTTTGTTGTTTTTTTTCTTTCTTATAGTAGTGACAGTGGTGGTGATAATAATAATAATAATAATAATAATAATAATAATAATAATAATACAACAACTACTACTACGTACCTCGTGCGATGCACGAGACAAAGATATTAAATGAGTTATTTTCACAGACTCTATCCATTTAAGTCTAAAAAGCAATAGAATTATCATCTATTTTTTATTTCTTTTAATCAACGTGAAGTTTAAAAACAATAGAGTTATAATCTATTTTTCACCTTTTTTAATCAGTGTTGTTTAGAGTTAGCTTGTGAAATAAGTAAAATATTATCTTACTAACATATTTATATTAATATAAATTTGATTTTAGTATATATATTTATTCCTTGATATAAGAGAAAATAACAGTTTTTCTTTTTATTTTATGTAATGAAAAATATTTAATACACGTTATGATTATTTATTTATGTAATCAATTTAAAATATGTAAATAAATTTGAAATTAAATAGTGCATAAATATTTTACAAAATATACACATGTTTTTTTAGTATTTAATTTTATATACTAATAAACAACTTTGATTTTGCAAATGCCAAAAATTCAATCTCTTGTATAATCAAGATTTTTTTAATATGCATTATAAAGATTTATAGTTTATTTAACATATTATGTAATGAAAATATATTTTACAAAAATTTCATTATAGAAAGAAATCAAAATAAAAAGATTAATAAAAATAATAATAATTATTGCCAATAATATACAAATAAATTCTAAAGAATAATTAATATATTTTAATTTTAATTTTTGACCATAAGTAAAAGTATTTAATGTATCTTGTCATTATCTCTTAAATGGTAAATTATATTAATTCGAAAAATAATTTATTTTTTATATATAACGAAATAAAGCTTAAGAAAAATTATATTGACAAAGATTAATTTACCAACTTGATTTCGCCTGATTAATTGGAAGAAAAACTTCTACCTAACCTGTTACGATTTTCTATAAATATTTTTGAATAAAAAGTGAATATTTGTGAAAAAAAAGTATTATGATTAGAATAATTGTAGATGGCTCCAATATGTCCAATGTGTATTTATTGTAGGACACATGTCAATATACTATTGGTGAATAATTGTGGATGGCTCCATAAGTCGAGCCATTCGATGGCTCCATAGCAAAACCGGAGGCGAAATACAAACTGCCACATGTCTAATGTGTATTTATTGTAGGACACATGTCAATACACTATTTGTGAATAATTGTGGACATAAGTCGAGCCATTCGATGGCTCCATAAGTCGAGTCATCCGATAACTTCTTAGCAAAACTGAAGGCGAGATACAAACAACCAAATTATCATATTCTAGGAATTTTGGGAGGTTTATCAAATCTTTATAATGATGTCGCACCAGAGCCGATCCTGGCCCAGGGCGACGGCCAAGGGCTCAGGACATGGCCGAATTTGAAGGGGCACCATTCAAAGGGGCCTTTGTTTTGCCTAATCAATAATGCAAATAATAAGGAATTGAGAATTTTGGAGGTGTATTTTATGTGAGTGTGTTATGGATAAGAAATCGAATCGAAAAATGAGAAATAATTAGAGATATGTGGTCTGTACTTTTGAGAAGGGAGAAGGAAGAAGATAAAGGAAAGAAAAACACAGAGAAGATTGACGAGAAAATGTGAGAGAGAAAGTGAGAGAGAAAAAAGAAAAAAGGAAAAGTAAAAGGAAAAAGAGGTTTCTAAAACGGCTTCAACATGATTAGGTAAAAAATAAATAAAAGAGGGTAAATATAAAATAATTAAAATGCTATTACAATAGACCGGTTTTCAACAAATATTAATTGCATAAAAAAAATTAAATGCACAAAACTTTCTTAAATTCTATATCAGAACCTACCAACCCATCTATTCATATTAGATTCTTTTTTTTTTTTGGGTGTATCTTTATAGTTTATGTATTATAAATTATAATCACTATTTATTTTAAAAAATTTTCAACTCATTGAATAAAAAATCATTTAATTTAGCAACAAAGTATAAAATAATATGAGTTGCTATTAAATAAAATTATATTAAAATAAAAGAGAGTTAATTTTCTCCACAAAATTATAAGGATTTATATAAATATAATATTCAGCTTATACATAATTATATAATTTGTAAATAACGGTGTTCGTACTTACTTATGGTTTATGTTTGAAAAATGATACATAGCCAAACGAATATACATTTAGGTTGACAACAAAAGTGGGAAACATCCACATGTGTATTTTTTTATTTTTATTTTTATGCATGTTTTTACTTGTGTTGTAACCTAGTTGTACACTAGGTTAGCAATGTAGCATTTCTCTGTATGTTTATATAAATTTTCTTATAATTTATTTATTTAGCTTATTAGCTTATTGCATTGAAATAAACAAAAACGAGGGGCAATTTTTTTTAATTTTATTAATTCATCCAAAGTTAATCAATGTATGGGATAAACAAAGTAATTGTTAAAATTTTGTAAATTTTATTGTATGGAACGGAAAAGGAGGGGCATTATTCTTACATTTGGCCCATGGCCTAAGAAAGGCTAGGACCGGCTCTGTGTCGCACCACCTAGGTTTGCACGTAAATAATATACCTAAAATATAATTAGATAGTAAGATTTTATTTTTTTGGCATGTAGGGGTGAACATGAGTCGGTACGGTTCGGAGATGGACAAATCTCCAGAACCGTACCAAAATTCAGGGATCACTAAATTCGATCTCCGGAACCGTACATAAAATCAAGACGGTTCGGTTCGAATATTTTTAATTTTCGATTCGGTTCGGTTCGGTACACGGGACTATCGGAACGATTCGATTAGGTTTGGTTCGGTCGAATCTTCGGAGATTCCTAATTTTTTTTTTTGAATGACTACTTAGTTATATTTTAATTTTTATATGCTTTAGAAAAATCCTACATTCATCAATATTTCATCAAAATTTTTAAATAATATTGTTAAAACAGGAAAAATTCAATTGTAAATCAAGTATTACTAAGATACACATTACCCAAGAGTTCACATCCCATATTTCCAAATACAAATCCCATAATTCTCAAACCACAATTCCATATGACATATTTTGAATTCAGTTGTGAATTTTTCATAATACATGTGTAATACCAAAAGGCATTGAACCTTTGCTGTCTTCGAGCAGTGGGTGTTGACGTGTCGTAGTATTATTATTAGATATTATGGTAAAAATATCTATCAATTTATTTTTATTTGAAAATATATCATCTATAAATAAATATTTCTCTCCAAATTTTATGAAAGATTTTCTTCATAAAAGCTGGTTTCCAAACATTCTAAATTTGAATTTGGTTTCTAATTAATGATTCTTTTAATAAAATTTGACACCTTGGTTAACAAAATTTGTGATAGGGAAAGTATATTAATTTAGTTTCTTTTCAAACTAATGCCTCACATGTAGTAAGAAAATAAAATAATAATTTTTTCAATCATTTTAATTATATTAACAGTCAATAGTGGAGGATTTTTGCAATTCAATTTTAAATATAATATATGATAGTTTATGAACATAGACCTAATGTATATGGATTTTATCTGCAATTCAACTTTAAATACAAATATGCACAAAGATGAAAAGAAAGTATAAGATGAAAATATTATATTTATATGAATTTTATGATTTAAAATCGGTTCTTGTTCGGTTCTCGGTTCGGTATGGTTTTTTTTTCGGTTCAGTTCGGATATTTTATGAATCTCCAGAATCGTACCAAATATTTTTTCGGTAAGGTTCGGTTCAAATGAAGTCAAACGGTCAACGGATATTTTTCGGTTCGGGGTGAATTCTCTTCAGTTTTCGAAACGGTTCGGTAATTTCCGAGTCCTGTGCTCAGCCCTATTGGCATGCATTTCATATAGCGACAGGTAGCGCACAGTAGACCTCTAAGAGCACCCACAATGCTTTGGGTCTCTTTTTGTATATGTGGCATATAATTGGACTTAGGTCATGAATGACATGTACAAATCCAAGTAAAAAAAACCTAAGAGCTTTCCAATGCAAAAATAAAAGAGGAAATTACCTCTTACACTACACATTAATATATTTATTACATATTTACAATCCATATATACTTATTTGTAAATTAACTAAGGGTGTGTTTGGTTCAATGGAGGGGAAGGGAGGGGAAGGGAGGGGAGGGATTTTAATGGAGGGGAAGGGAGGGGAGGGGAGGTGATGTAAAATAATTTTACCTTGTTTGGAGGGATTATTCAGGAGGGGAAGGGAGGGAAAATAGTAAACCTTGTTTGGTTCAAAAATTAAAGGAAGGGAAAATAAAATTAAAATGACAAACTTACCCTTAATGAAATAAGATAAAAAATAAAAAACAATTGAAAGTAGGGACTAAATGGTATTTTCACACCATCTTAACACATTTTCCTTCCAAATCCCTCCAATTTTGGAGGGGAGGTAAAGTGAGGGAGGGGAGGGAAATTTACTTAAAATTTTCCTCTCCCTCCCCTCCTAATTTTTCAACCAAACAAGAGAAAACTAAAATTTTCCATCCCCTCCCCTCCCCTCCCCTCCAAATCCCCCGAACCAAACAGGCAGTAAAAGTATCCTATTGAATAGTCAACGTCGGCAACTATCCACACGCACAAACACATTTTACAGGTATCGTTCCTCTCCCCTCAATCCTCATCCAAACCCGAGTTTTTTATTTATTCCGGCGAATCAGTATCGGACAAGCTTCTCCAAATAACTCTTATATTACGATGAACGACTGCCTTTTGAGGATTATGACGAGTCGAGGAATTCTATGCCGCCCTCGGTTGCGACCACTACGTAGGATGCGTTTTGAGTTTCTGTACTGTTTTGTTTGCTTTGTTCTGTAGTG
>BKCP01009403.1:1745800-1770562 GCA_008636005.1 Striga asiatica | reverse complement strand
TAATTTGGAGATGTGATTGTTTGGTTGGTTCATGTGGTGGATTGATTGGAGAAGTCTAATGTATTTTTGGGCTGTTGCAGATTGTTGTGGTGAAAAGTATGTTTTAGTATTGTGGCAAATTCGATCATCTTTTTGGTTTGACTCTTTTATTTGTTGCAGATATTGGCGTCCAAGAGTTCATCATCATTATCGATTCCCTTGAATTTGTTTTTGTGGCCAGCCAGGGCTCGCGAGTCCGCCATTAATGGCGGACGTGTACAAAAGGAAAAAATAAAAAAAAGGCATTTTGACAGCCAACGGAATTCGGGCGAGAGGACGCCTCCTGGGGCGGCCGGGGCTTGAGGGAGATGAAAATCCGCGGGAGAGCATAATCCAAGGACTTTTTGTTTGAGACAAATCCAAGGCCATGATTGAAGTTTGGATGAAAAACTTCTAAGAGGATAATTGTTGAACACTTGATGTGCTTGATCCGTTGATAGATAGGTTTCATTTTGTATATGTTGCGGGTATATATTGTGTATATATGGAGTATATATTCTGTATAATATAAGATTTATTGTCGAACACTTGATGTTCTTGATTCGTTGATAGGTAGTTTTCATTTTGTATATGTTGCGGGTATATGTTGTGTATATATGGAGTATATGTTTAGTATATGTTTTGTATATTTAGAAGATTATTTTGTATAAGGAATATAAGTAATCTGTTATAATATGTTTATAAACTATATGTATACTTTTATTTATAAAAGTAAAAAAAAAAAGAGGAACACATAATTTTTTGAAGGAACACATTTTTTTCATTGCAACATATACTGAATATATACCACCTGAGTATATGTTAAATATATTAGAAGATTTTTTTTGTAAGTTGTTCGGTATATGATGTGTGTATAGGGAATATATGTTTAGTATATTAGAAGATTTTTTGGTATATGGAATATAAATAACCTGTTATAATATGTTTATAAACTATATATATACTTTTATGTATAAAAGTTTAANTTTTCCTGGTAACCACGTGCAAATCACGCCACCCACATATGGGATGGAGGAAGTTACAATTGGTTACTGATAGTTAGGCAATCAGGAAATTAAAGTTTGTTCATTAGGTATATACCAAATTATTTGTTGTAGGAAGGTAAATTCGAAAATACTTTATTTTCTTGTAGTATGCATAAAATTTTCCGAAAATAAAACACTAGGTCTAGAACACATATCAACCAATAAAAACAGGTGTAAATAAAAATGTGAATTAATTGCTGATTGTACAGGTTTACACTTAGGTCCAAAATATACCCAAGAGTGGACTTGGTCTCTTTTTTCCTATTGACACGTAAACTAGACCAAGTTAATTTTTAATTGCATTATGAAACATTTTTTTATAGATTACGTCTATTTTCTACATGACATGTGAATTTTTTGGAAGATACCCAAATCATCGTGGGTGCTCTAATAATCTAATTTCTCTTATGCTTCAAAATTACAGCTTTCAACGCTAAATCTTCACTGATACCTTTTCACCTTCTGTCCACTACTATTTCAAAAAAGAAACAAAAATTCCATTCCGAAAGTATCAGATAAACATGATCCGTTAAAAATTTCCGATTTAATTGACTAATCCTTGTTCATTTAATCTTTCGGAGGTAAAGAACAAAACAGAAGTTCTCACCTCTATAAAACTATTCCAAGTGAAGTGAATCCAAGTCCAAAGTATAGAAGAGACATTTTTATCTCAAAAAGTAAAAAAAAAAAAAAAAAAAAAAAANAAAAAAAAAAAAAAAAAAAAAAAAATCTTCTGGCTTGTAGTCTCCCGTATATTACTACTCCTTTTGCATCTCGATTATCTCTATATGATTGCAGAGATAGAACGCATGTTATTTGTCATTGGGTAAAGAGAATCGTGTGTCTAAGGGAGGCACATTATCCAGTAAATTCAATCAAGCTTCATCACAGCTCGTCATGTCCTTGGGGTTGATCCTTGTTCAGTGACTCCAATTTTTCTTGTAATTCCTAAACGCAAGTTAACAAGTTAAATACTTAAATTAGAAACTGCTGCTGAGGAAAAAGTACATTAGAATGTTATTTATCCAAGATGAGAAGATAAATGGAAAAAAGAGAGGAAGATTTAGACTTAAAAGCCACCTTAAGTCTACTGTCAACACAAAGAGCAGGAGTGGATAACAATGCCATGTACCTGAAAACATATATGAAGAAGAATGAGGAAGGAACAGTGGCCCGCAATATGTTTTCACAATCAAGCCACATGAACGGCAAGCAAACATCCATAAAACACACACACACACACACATGTATAAATATATATTTATAATCTCATGAGATGTAACTGAACATAACAAAGAGGTAGATATAGGTTCGTACTCGCATCGACTTGGTTCATCAACATCTGTAAGTTCGTTTTTCAGTCCGCATCTTAACTTGACCTGCAGACCATAAATGTGGGCCAAAAACAAGAGCACGGTTGGAAAATATCAAATAATAGAAGCTAGATGAAAATATGCACCTATAAAATACTGTAGACAAACAAGCAGACAAAGATGATAAAAATTCTCATACGTGTTGTTCGCTTAATTTAGAGAGATGAATTTGACCTTTATTATATAATACACAACGCAGTCAATTAGCTACAGCAGCGCTTGGCACCCAACAATAATGATGTTAGAAGAATAACAGAAATGATGTAATGTCATGATGATTTGTAAGAGACATATTTACCTTTAAGCTTCTATCTGGACCATTCCAGCACTTATCTCCATGTAAAAACTGCATGTTTCTGTAAGAATCGTCAAATTTTTCCCAGCTCCTACAATTCAATTGATAAAATGAAAAGAAAAAGGTTTAATTTTGTAGATCTTCAAGCGAAAGATAAGGAACATGCATATAAATAGGAAAACCAAGCAGAATAACAGAGCATGCTCTAAACACATATAAATATGAATTGCACTTAAACAAGATGAGTACCCCAGTCGAGTTGTGCTGTAATCCTCCGCTTGGGTAGCTTCTTTGAAAGGGCATACTTTGTAAACGTACCTGAAAAAGAGAATTTCAGTACCTGGTATAAGAGAAAGTAATCACCTCTAATAAGTAGCAATTTAATGATTCTAAGCAAATAAAGAAGTACTAAGAAGCTCCTGACTTGTTCTGCTTGGTCTCGAAACATTGACCATAGAATGAATAAAACTCCTTATCAGGACCTGCAGTATTAACGTCAACAAATTCACTTACGTGATAATTGAATACCATGCAACAGATGAAAAACAATGGCAGTAAGACAATATGTTTTGTCCATATGTGTTACATACCGAAATCTTGTTTCAGTTTCTTCTTAAGACTCGATATCCTTGACTGTATCTTGGATAACTTAGCACTGGATTCATCATATTCTTTGCGAACATGTGCAGCCTCTGTAGAGTGAACCAAGAAACAGATATATCTATTATCTTGCATTATGTCCAGTAAAGCTGAAAATCATGGAATACCCTCTCATACCAGATATATTAACAGGTTTCTGGAATAAATTGACAGCCTGAAAGACGCTTTTCACTTTCTTCTGTATCTTCTCCAGCCAAGATGAGCCACTTGTGCCAGTAACATCTGACCAATTTGAATCATATTCAAATAACCTCCATATTCTTACCACGCTGTAACTGAAAGAGGAACTTCAACTGAGGATTATTTTACCTGACAAGTCATACTCATCATCAGACTCAGGTTTTTGAGAAGAACCTGTACCATAATGATCCTCCCCTCCAAAATCATCAAGTGGGTCTTCGCTGTCATCTTCATCATCATAATTATGCTCGTCATCATCTGACCCATAGCCATGGCTGTCCTCATCACTGATTTCATTTGGCGTCTCATCAGGAAATTCATGATTCTTATCTATAGAGGTGTCAAGCTCCTCATCTTTCCCAGTCTTTTCCCCAGTCCACCGTGATGCCACGCGACGCCCTAACTCTTCTCTTGATAATGTCTCAATATCTCCATTCTGGAAACACAAAAAATGCTTCATAGTAAAGATGAGGATGCAAATAGTTGACTCTAAATCTGAGACAACGTATTTTAGGGGGTGCTTGTTTACAAAATATTTTACTCACATTTAATTCATACTCAAAATCTAACTCAATGTTAACTCAACCCTACTATCCTTAATATTATTATTCGTATAATTAAATAATACAAACCAATCATTCTTGCACATCATATCAACTCTAATTCACTATTCATCCACTCACATAATTTTAACCATCACTTCACATCCTCTCTCTCCTACTTTTACATCAAATCAACTTTAATTATTTTACTTTAAATATTATTTTAATATATATTCAAAATCCCACTAACAACTAACCATATCACATTTTTCAAAATTAAACTTGGTTAACAAAAAAAACTCATTTTGAGCGGATTAATTTGTAAACAAGCATGCCCTTAGCGTGACAGTGATTACAGCAGAATATCTGTTTTATATCAAAGGCAGAAATATACACAGCAAATCTTGTATAGTAGGCTGTCACCAAACATTTACCTCATTTCCAGTATCAGGACCAGCTTTTTCATCAGCAAGTGTATCTTCACCTTGATGTTCTGCGTTCTAAACAAGATAAAAAAGAGTTATGACGAAACATATTGTGTGGTCTCAAGAAGTGATATTTGGATAAAACAACGTGAACCTGGATAGAGCCCTCATTATCTTCTACTCCATCTCTTGGAGGTCCATCCTTAATAGAATGATCAAGCTCAGGTTCACTGACCGTTTTGGGATGGTCTTCCGCTGGATCCTATTTAACATCATAAAAAGGAATTGAGCCATCAAGAAAATATAGAAGCAAATAAATTACTCAAATATCATTCAGGTCTATCACAAAAAATTTGTAAAGAAAAAAATACTATGCTGATCCATGTTTGCAGATAATAAACCATTAACAAGGGAAGTCCACAAGATAGTCATAGCACAACATTATCCACTACGATAAAGTTATATAGTATCAAACATTCATGGAAAGTCTAACATTATTATCTGATGCTTAGATATAAATGTCTTCAAGAAGTTCAACCAATGAGTTGCAGCCTAACAAAGGTAAAAGTCATATACAATGATAAAAAGTCATCACGTAAATCTTGTTTCAGAGGTCTGGAAACAATAGTTAAACCAATTTCAACTCATTTTTCTTTCTTCATTCCGACAAGGACAAGAAATTTAAAATTTTACATTAAAAGTAGGCAAATGGTTGGTTTAATATAAATTTAATTTTTTTAGTTGCTATTTTATAAATATATTAAAATTTAGTTTTTAATAAATAAATATTACTAATAGTTAATTGATATAATTATTATTACTTCGTTATGTATAATTATTACAAAATATAAATAATACTAGAATTACAAAATTATCTTTTACAGAAATTAGTAAATGCTCTATTCTCAAAAGGCTCATATTTGGAGCCTTTTCAAAATTAGTTCTTTAGGACAAAAGGCTAATTCAAAACTCTCTTCACCAAACATGTTGAATAGAAGATGTAACTGGTCAAACCTCTAATTGAGGTCTAAACATCCAATTCTAGCTCAAAACTCTGTCCACCCAAACATATCCATTATATTTACCCTAACATCTCAGGTTTCAATAGCAAGAAAATCATCACCATAATAAAGAAACGGCAATTTCAACTTAAAACCTGTGAATCTTCATCTACTGCCTCAGCATTTTCATGAATATCATGCTGCTCGGATAAAATATCTTCAGCTTTTGTTTCCTTCTCTTTAGCTTCTTCGGCTGTTGTTTCCGTTTGTTTAGCTTCTTCAGCTTCCTTTCTTTCTTTCTCTTCCTTTTCCTTCTCCAGCCGTTCTTTTTCTTCAGCCTTCTCAATCAATTCTTTGCGCTCTTGATGAGAATATAGACAAAATAGCAGACAATTTAATTAGTAACTGGTTATATAATCCTCTCACAGCAAAGCACCATGTCCATTCAATTCATTAATCAAGAATATTAAGTTTTGAATAGACAAAAATTGCATTAAAGAAAATGGAATGGACTCTGATTTTGAGTCTTTTATGCCGTGGAGTCTCCTCATTGTCATTTCCTAAGGCAACCTTGACCTCTTTTGCACATTAGTAATATCTGCCCACTAAGTCATGTAAACTTAATAGGTTATTGCTCTACATACGCTGCCCTTCACTAGCATGAATATTCATACACAATCAGATAAAGCAGTACCAAACAACACATGCATAAATATTGTCACAGAATTATCGATACAAATGAAATGAGAATGACATGGCATTTATAAGTGTAACATAACCCCAGATAGGAAGCCTGGTTTGATAATGTCATGTCGATAGCAAGCATCAAGAAGTCTTCAAGTATCCCCACTCTCTATTACTTCGCAAAACTTCTGAAAACTGTTATAATAAACTAACTAGGTGGGGTTTAGCAGCATGCTATAACTCTTAAGCATATATTATGTTATGTGCTTTTACTTTCCTTTTCTTTTCCTCCTTTTTTCTTATATTTATAAATTTGATCATTGAGAGTGGGACAGGAGTGACAGGTATAGCATGCTTTCATGCCACAAATAATTGCAGTTAAGGAAAGCAGATAAATATACCCTTGAGCTTCTCAACTAGTTCCTTGAGTATTTTCTCCTCATGTTGCAGCTTTGACAATTCTCCTTCGTCCTTGGCAATGGACAATTTAGCTTGCTCAATTTCCTTTTTGCGTATGGTGACACCTTCCTGATATGTGGCAATCTTTTTCACCAATTTTTCTCTCGCTACTTTTCCTGCCTCCCAGCATGTATTTGGGCACTTAGTCTTACCGTCATACTCGTCACTCCCATCACAACAATCTGTGCCAGTAGCGTCAATTCACAACTTAAGTCCTACATGCAATCAGACGCAAACTACTATAGGAAATAAAAAGCCGTAACATAAATGTAGGAGGAATACGAACAAGCTTTGTGCTATTCTATGTCAAGAAATTCCATGCATGACATGACAAGAAAAGGATGAACGATAATAAAAGAAGAGATAGCTTAGTAAACGTTTTAGCAAGAATTGGTCCACAAAGTACAATATAAGGATACTTTGACGAGTGCACCTGATCAGTAGCAATGACTTTGGAGCTCACAGTATGGTTAAAAGTGTTTGAAGTAAAGACGACTTACCGCAGATACCATCATTGACCCTCGACGAATATAAGATCACGGGAGCATGGCCAGCATTCTTGCAGTAGAATTTCGCACTGGGGCAAGCTGATGTTCCTGAAAAATCCAGCCCTAACAATCAATTCATCGGACTCACCAATATCCAGTTGCCAATACAGAAAACGTCATTTTCTAAAGTAGGCTAGTTATTGAAGCCAATACCGATAGTATATAAAACAACGGATTCTAAATTGTAACGAACGCATGTTTTCCGATATTCATCAGAGAATTGACCAAAAATGTACCTGGCTCATCCGAACCATCAGAGCAGTCACAGAAATCGTCATTGAACTGTGACTTGCTAAATTTCTTAGATCCATCTTTGCAGTATATCGTACCAGTCGATGACAATCCCTTGTAATAACTCAAATCTGCACCACATCCACTCTAGATTTTTCATTTTTGTTGCTGAACGCACCAGTTCTTGTACATCACACACATCCACACACAATCACGTAGAAATAGAAAATTTCAAAGAGGGAGCTTGATGAGACGATCTAACCTTCAGGTGAAACTCCGAGGAAGGAGTCCGCAGGGGAAGAAGACGCCGCCGATCTGGGGTTGCCATTGATCAACACAATAATGCAGCCAAACAATAATAGATTTTGCAGTGTACAGTTGCTCATCTTCTTTTCGTGGTGCTTCCGTTTCAGTACTGTAATAGGAGAGAAAAGCAAAAGAAACTCGAAAAATGGATGTCCAATTAGAGATGAGACAGGCCACCGGAAATTGGACGGGTAACGACAGAACGACGCCGTACTGGAACCGTAAATTGGAAAAGCGAAAATAGATATTTTCTAATAAGTTTTACACAATGTCAAATAATAGGTTAACTTTTTCATCCCATAGCGCGCGAGACATGGGAATAATAGATAGAATGTCAAACAGATAATTGATAAAGTGTAAGATAGTTATGTGACAAACTATACGACAAACAAACGAATATAATTAATAAAGTGCGAAAAAAAATATGCAATAAACCTGCGAAGATAATTGATTCCAAAAGCTGTGCGGCAGATAGATAGGCGAAGATAATCGATAAAATTATCTTCGAATGTGTGTCACATACCTTTTTTTTTTTTTTTAAAATGAAAGTCAATATATTAAAACTCAAAACGAAGTTCTTCGGAGATCAACTGATAACATACATTTCCATCCTAGCAACCTAGAACAGAAAAGAAGATGGGCATTACATAATGACAACACCCTACACAACCGAAAATGGTTAAACAGACACCACACACACTAAACTAAGCATAAAAGTCATATATACAAGAGTTGGAACAATTCTGAAGAGTTATAATGTCTTCCATAACTCCTGCCAAAGTAGGCTTAGTTGCTGTTGAGATTTGCAGTTGACAGAGGACCTCTTCATCATTCACATGGCATTCAATGTCCTTCCATTTCATCTTGATAGCTTCTGCCAGGGCTCCTCTTACCCCTATCAAAATAGCATTTTGAGAGTCCTCTGCCCCATCTGCCTGTTGAGTTCTTTCTCCAACAACTTTGTCATCCATCTGAGCATAATATTTCCACTCCACATTTTCTCCAGGTAGACATAGAGCACTGACTTGTAAAATTACAAGTCCTACCCTCCTTGAAAATAGTATCCCTTTGTACTCTGTGTAGGATTCGTCTGATAATGTTCCCTCACTCCCAAATAGATACTTTCTCAGTTCTAACCAATCCTTCTTTGTACCTTTCACAATTTTATCCTCAGCAAAAGATTCATTTATGAAAATCTGTGTCACATACATTTCACATCAATTATCTTTGCCTATTTCTGGAATAGCTTATCGCATAACTATTTTGCATTTTATCAATTATCTTTGCTTATCAATTATCAATTGTCTTTTCACATAATTGATAAATTATGTTCGCTTGCATAACCTGCGAAGATAATTGCATTTTATCAATTATCTTCATCTGTCTTGTACGTGGTGGAGGCCGAACGGATAAGAATTATATCAATAATGAACCCATTTTGGGTTCGTAACCGGAGAAGCAGAGGAAGGACCGAATAGGTGTAGGAACCGAGCGAATAGAATGTGGCGTGTCCGAATGAAGCCCATCATTATCATGACATCGCCCGTACAATACGCATTTAATGCGGCAGGATTCGAAAATCAATCATCTAATGGTGCTCAGTAATGTGGGATGCGTGTCACAACTCGGGGAGGTTTACTTTATTGAGATGGTGTTTTCGTAGTACAATAGCATTGATTATGGTGTGACTAAATATCAAGTTCATATCTTGTAAAGTAAAAAGGAAAAAGAAAGCCAAAAGATGGCATGTAACAAGCCCTCACACTTCCTATATAAGGAGCAAGAGGCAACATTAAATGCAATGAGTAAATGCTCTCATTAAATACCAGATAAGTCACGAATAGAGTACACATTCGTACTGTCTTGACACCGAATACCACATAAAACACCTATTCGTGCAGACCGAACGAAGTATACATCCAAGTATACGGTTCGAACACATTGTTGGTCAATTTTAGACATCAACAATTGGCGCTAGAAGGAAGGCATCATGTCACGAACATCATCGACGTCCAGCCAAAGACTCCGCCAGGAAGAGTCGAATGAAGGAGAGAACCGACGCGACCGCCAACCAGCCGCAAGACACTACACAGCACTATCCGCGGATCCCAACTTCGTCAAAGGAATATCGAACCTCATGACGCAAATTCGGCCATCGGCATCCCAAGCTCCAAAAACACCGGCAAAAAAGGACCTAGCTGCCAGACCTAGCCACAAAGGTCCGGTCGTTCAGTTAGACACCTCGCAATCCCGCGAGGATACCACCAGAAGCCTAAGGGAAAACACAAAGACCGCAACTCGATCCGAAAAAGAAAAGACAAGTGAAAGCCGCTCGGTCACCAACTCCCACCCGAGACGCACTAGTCGGTCGGTTTTCAATCGACTGGGAAGGAATGCGGCCGAAGACGACCTCAGACGTACGGTTCTCAAACGGCGGGTGAGCGAAATCGAAGAGGAAGAGATGAGAAAACTTCGGAGGAGACTAGCCGAGCTAGAATCTCGTCACAAAGGAGAGGGACGAATCACTCCAGCCTCCCGAGACCGAACCAAAGTCGTACCAAGACAAGCCACCGCGACCTCCAGAGGACGGACCGAAATCATCTCACTCGAGACAGAATCGCCGCTAACATTTGATATTTTGCAGGAAAAGTTACCGGAGAAGATCAAGGTCCCATAGATCGAATTCTATGACGGGGTGTCGGACCCGGACACCCACATAGGTCTATTCACTTCCTGGATGGACTTACACGGGGCCCGAGATGCTCTATGATGCCGAATGTTCTCATTGACTTTAGGCGAAAAAGCCCAACGATGGTACCACTCACTGCCACCCCATTCGGTGCACAGCTGGCCACAACTGAAATCGATGTTTCGAACCCATTTTATCGGATCTCAGCCCTGCCGAATCCCGAAGGAGTCGATTGCCAACATAGTCCAGGGAACCGATGAGAGCCTGAAGGATTACATCGCCCGCTTCAACGAACGAGTCCAGAACATGGAACCGTGCCACCAAGTGACCCTACTCGTGTTAGCCTACTCGGGACTCAGGCCAAACTCGATGTTCCGATGGGCCCTATGTCAGAACAAACCCCAGACGTACCACGAATTTCTGATGAGGGCCCAGCAGCATGTAATTGCGGAAGAAAGCATGTCGATACCAACATTCGGACCACAGACCGAACCACCATCACGAGTCAAGGAGCCCAAGTCGTTCAAGGAGTTCCCGAAGGAGGGGAAAGCAGCCCACGTTCGTGCTTTACAGAGAAAGTACCATGAGGAGCTGACAAACAGTTACCATGGAGTCTATTCGGCCGGCGCGGCCGTCGTGTATGAGGAACTGAAAAACAAGGGAATCATACCGGACCCGAAACCGCTCCGAGCCGACGAGGAACACTTGGACAAAACCCGATACTGCGCATACCAAAAGTCACACGGTCATAATACCGACCAATGTAGGAATCTGATACTTGCTTTGCTGAAATTAATCGATAATCCGCAGGTGAGGAGATTTACCAGAGCCGAAGGAGGGAACTGACGTCCCAGGACAAACGAACGATTGAAATTAGAAGGAGATCCCGAATACGAACCAGACCAGCAGAGGGCAAGAGATCGACCCCGAGAAATCCTAACGATCAGTCAAGACCGAAGAGATGAGGCCAGCACGTCCGAGAGGGGCCGTCGGAAGAGAACACCCACCTCGCAGTGTCCCGCCTCCCCCCTAATGATTCCAACGGCAATACCAAAGTACCTCACTAGCTACTTCCTTTCCTACTTTCTTCCTTTAGGCAAAGAGTGATGAGAGGCTTGATAGCCGCGGGGTACTTCTTAAGGGAATTGTATCCATTCGAGATGAGGAGGAATCATCCAACAACCCGACCGAAAGAACCGCTCCCACAAGAAGGATCATCACGAGCCGAGGAGACTCGGGAATATCCAGAAGGCAGATCAAAGCGTACGCACGCCGAGCATACAGTACCGGGCATCAAGTCAGCTGAGCAGAAGTAAGAGAACGGCAACCCGCCCCAACAAACCTTGTGATGTTTTCTGACGAGGACGCCCATCTGTTCGACAACCCGCACTCAGACGCGCTCGTAATCACGGCCCCAATTTTCCATATTCCCGTTCACCGAATCATGGTCGACACGGGCGCTTACTCAAGCATCCTCTACTGGGACGCCTTCCTCAGAATGGGAATCCACAGGAACGAGTTGCGCCCTTGCAACGACCGAATCACGGGATTCAACGGGCAGGCCACCTCGCCCGAAGGAGAAATTTCACTGCCGATCGAGCTAGGAGGAGGAGGAGCGAACGAGCGAGTAATCATAGAGACGTTCAAAGTAGTAAAGATGACCAGCGAGTACAATGCCATCCTCGGACGCACGGCGCTGTACAAACTAAAAGCAGCCGTGTCAATCTTTCATTATTCACTCAAATTTCCGACCGAACTGGGAATGGGAGTCCACTACGGTAATCAGAGGGAAGCCCGAGAGTGCATCATGGCCGTTCCCTCGCTCGAAATACACTCGGTCATGGTGACTGAGAAGGAGCTGAACGCCTCGAAGGAGGAAACTCATCCGCAAAGACAACGAAGGCGGACGATCCGTAGTTAGTCAAAATCCCCGAAAGCAAGACGTGGAACGAGAGCACGAGAGAAGGCCGAACGAGAGTGATAGTGAAGGCCAAAGCACCCGAAAAAGGAAGAAGGAAGAACCGACGGGATACCTGACAGGATACAGTGAGATAGAGAAACTCCCCCAATCAGTCATAGCAACCGAAGTTCGGCCGGACAAAGAACCGGCCAGGGAAGCTGAAATGATCGAAGCTGTTGAAACCAAAAAGAAAGACTTGACGGCAGACCGAGGCCGACGGCCAGGCAAGGAACCCATGAAGGAGAAAGACGAACTAGACCCGAGAGACCAGTTCAAAGGACAGAAGACCGACCGAGCAGAACCCAGCGAAGACACCGAAATCATCTACCTCGACGAACCGTTATGCACCAAGGCATTACGCATTGGGAGAAACCTGGATCCATCCGTTCGGTCCAGGATAATCGCCTTCTTGATCGAGAATGCGGACGTGTTCGCATGGACACACGAAGATATGACTGGAATTGACCCGAGCATGGCGTGTCATAGCTTGAAGATCGACCGAACATTTAAACCGATGGTACAAAAGAGAAGGAAATTAGGGCCGGACAGACAAGAAGCACTTGAGAATGAGGTGATCAAATTGGTCGAAAACCGTTTCGTTAGAGAAGCAAAGTATCCTGTCTGGGTGTCCAACCCGGTCTTAGTAAAGAAGAGTAACGGAACGTGGCGATTGTGCATCGACTTCAGCGATCTTAACCGAGCTTGCCCCAAAGATAGCTATCCGTTGCCCAGCATCGATTACATGGTGGACGCCACGTCCGGGCACAAACTGATGAGCTTTATGGACGCCTACTCGGGATACCACCAAATCCCGATGGACCCGGACGACGAGGAACACACATCTTTCTATTCGGCCAGAGGGCTATACTGCTACACCATGATGCCATTCAGCCTGAAGAACGCGGGAGCAACGTACCAGAGGCTTGTGAATAAGATGTTTGCCAGTCTGATCGGTCGAACCATGGAAGTCTATGTAGACGATATGCTTGTAAAATCCATTTATGCGAGTGATCATGTAACTCATCTTAATGTAATGTTTTTCATTTTGCGCGATTATTCTATGGTGTTAAATCCCAAGAAATGTACCTTTGGGGTCGGGTCGGGAAAATTCCTAGGGTACGTGGTAAGTCAAAGGGGAATTGAAGCCAACATCGATAAGATAAAAGCAATCCTAGAATTAAGGCCCCCAAAGTCCATAAGAGAAACGCAAAGTTTAACGGGGAAACTAGCGGCTTTTAACCGTTTCATTTCCAAATCCACTGATAAATGCAAACCTTTTTTCGAGGCCATCAAGAAGAACAAGCAGTACGAATAGACGAACGAGTGTCAGGAAGCCCTAGACCAGATCAAAGAAACGCTTGCCCGGTCTCCCATCCTGCAGAAACCGACCCCGGGGGAAATGCTATACCTCTATCTGGGGGTGAGTTCGACCGCGATAAGTGTTGTACTCGTTCGAGAAGATAAACAAGAGCAACACCCGGTCTATTATATCAGCAAGGCGTTGCACGAAGCCGAAACCCGTTATCCGCCAACGAGAAACTCATCTTCGCGCTGGTAACCACCTCAAGAAAACTTCGACCATACTTCCTCGAACATCAAGTCACGATTTTATCTGCTTATCCGATCCGACAAATCCTCCATCGACCAGATACCACCGGGCTGATGATAAAGTGGGTTGTCGAACTCGGACAATACGACATCCGATATCGACCTCGAACGGCGATCAAAGGCCAGGCGTTATCTGATTTCATAGCCGAGTACACCGCCGGGATCGAACCCGTTCAGCGGACAGAGACGTGGGAAATGTACATTGACGGTTCGGCAACATCGGAAGGATCGTGAGGAGGGGTCGTGATAGTTAGTCCTCAAAAGAAGCTCTACTGTCATTCCGTCCGGTATCTATTCCCGGCCACTAAGAACGAGGCCGAATATGAGGCACTTCTGTCCGGACTCGATCTGGCCGAATCCATGAATCTGACCAGTCTGAGAGTGTACTCGGACTCGATGTTACTGGTCAAGCAAATTTTGGGAGAATTTGAAGCAAAAGAATCCATACTAATCCCGTACTTAAGTTTGGCTCGAAAAAAGATGCAACGGGCAAATATTATGTTAGAACATATTCCCCGAGCAGGGAACGCTCAGGCAGATGCTTTGGCACGATTGGCGTCCAGTCGAGGAACGGACGAAATCGAGTACGTCTATACTCGACATCAAGAGAAACCTGATATTCGTACCGAATAGATCATGGCAGTCGGAAGTTCTCGAAGCGAGGAACCAACGAGCTGGATGACGTCTATTCGATCATATTTAGAAACGGGCAAACTACCAACCGACCCGAAGGAGTGAAGATCCCTAAAGATCCGTTCAGCAAGGTACGCACTCGTGGGGGGAACATTATACAAGAGGGGTTACTCGACTCCCCTACTTAGGTGTGTGGGCCCAGAGGAGGCCGAACAAGTTATGAGGGAAATTCACGAGGGAGTATGTGGGAACCACTCGGGCGGACGAGCATTGGCGCATAAGATTTTGCTGCAGGGATATTACTTGCCCACCATGAAGAAAGATTCGTTCAACCTGGCGAGAAGATGTGAGAAATGCCAGATATTCGCCCCGAACCAGAAACAGCCGACCCAACCGCTTACGTCAATATTTAGTCCCTGGCCGTTCGCCAAGTGGGGAATAGATTTGATCGGGCCCCTGCCAACCGGGAAGGGCGGGGTCAAATATGCGGTAGTAGCCGTGGACTACTTTACCAAGTGGGCGGAGGCAGAACCGTTGGCCACGATCACGAACAAAAAATGATGGATTTTCTCTGGAAGTCGATAGTTTGCCGCTTCGGTGTCTCTCATTTAGTCGTGACTGACAATGGACGTCAATTTGAAGGAAGGAAGTTCGAATCATTTTGCGAGGAATTAGGAATTCGTCATCATTTCTCCACTCCCTACCACCCTCAGTCGAACGGGCAGGTGGAAGCGATCAACAAGATCATCAAGCAAGGGCTGAAAATACGACTGGAGAGTTCGGAAGGGGCCTGGCCCGAGGAGTTACCAAACGTCCTATGGTCATACAGAACCACAGCTAGATCGACGACGGGAGAAACGCCGTTTTCATTAGCATATGGATCGGTGGCAATGGTCCCAGTCGAGATCGGGTCGAAAACTTATCGAGTGGAAAACTTTGAGGGAAATGACAACAACGAGGGATTAAGGACGAGCCTAGACCTGGTAGACGAGTTGCGAGCGCACGCAGAATTAAAAAATGCGGCATACAAACGAGTGACAGAGAGATGTTTCAACACAAGGGTCAAATCTCGACTATATCATCCGGGAGACCTAGTGCTAAAACGAGTGACCGGACCCGACCCGGGACCTTTAAAGCCCAGGTGGGAAGGTCCATATCAGGTGGACACCATACTAAAGAATGGGGTCTATCGATTGAAGTACTTAGACGGAACACCCTTATTGTATCCCTGGAACGCTTTGTATTTGAAAAAATATTATCAATAAGACGCGTACGTTTGCTCCAACTCTTAAACGTTATCAAAATCATGAAAAGCTGTAAATGACCGGACAACGTGAATTTGTCCGGCGCAAAAATAAATAAAACCACTTTATGGTAATAAGCCCGAGCATTATAAATTGGCCCGGCATGAGTAAAACCCCAGTAGGGTAAATCGACCGAACATATATAAAATGTTCCGGCGCAAAACGAATGAAACCCCAAGCAGGGTAAGACGACCGGATAACAAATAAAATTGTCCGGCGTGAGTCACGGGACCCCATTAGGGTAAGACGACCGAATGACAGTTAACCTGTCCGGCGTAGATCCCCAAGTAGGGAAGGACGGTCAAACGAAAAATAATTTCGTTCAGATGTCGTACACGAGACCCCATTAGGGTAGCGCGACCGAATGATGAAAATACGTCCGGTACGCGACTAATTCGACCTCTTTAAGGTAATAAGTCCGGACCATTAGATCTGTCCGGCACAAAACAAAGTTCTCTAAGGGAAATCAACGACTAGTTCAAATACGACCAGTATAAATACGAATAAAACATAGTCCCATTCATAAACGGTTGGAAAACAAGGTGGACAATCCAAACATGCAACCGGGGAATAAACCATCCCCGGAATTAAGACACCAACATGCCAAAAAATAAATTGTCTGAAATACACCAAAGCAGAAAATTCAAAAACCAAAGGATAGTCAGGTAGGGGGCGGCTGAGTGTCCCCGGCGTTCTGATCGTTCTCACCAGTCCCCTCAGTCTGGACGCCCGTCTCGAGCTGGGGACCACAAACGGTCGTGTCAGCCGTAGACTTTGTTGGGTCCGTTCGGGTTTGGCGGCTATTAAACGTCTTCTCGTCTTCATCTGCCATCACGCCTCGACCGTCATCATGTCGGGTAAGCCCAGCCGTTCGAATTTAATGTCCCGGATTGCCTCGAGCTTCTCTAGACTCTTCCCACCGGCCTTCATCGCATGGATGACCCAATTCAGGCCAAGAGCGGCGTTGAAATCAAGGTCAACAGCATAACCCTCGGTCTTCTTGTAGTCGTCCATCTCGGCTTTGCGCCCACTCTCGAAGGCCTCGTCCAACGACTCCCGTGATTTAACCATCTCAGTCAGTCGGACTTCAAGCTTCTCTCGCTCGGCTATCGCCTCATCTTTCTCGCGACCGGCCTTGGACAATTCCTCCGTGAACTCGTCCAACCTTTTGGTAGCGAACTCAACTTCAGCCAACAGCTTGGCTTCCTCAATCTTCACCACCTTGATCTCCCCCTCAAGCTCGGCCACCTTATACTTCAGCGCCTCGGCCCTTTTCAAGTCATCTCTCAAAGCCATGTTTTAAATACCGTACCGTACCGGCCGGTATTACCGGTAATACCGGATACCGGTGGTCCGACCGGTACGGTTACACTTAAAATACCGTTTTGGCTAAAATACCGGTTTAATACCGAAAAATACCGGTTTTACCGGCCAAAATACCGGTCAAAATACCGTTTTATGCCATTTTTTTTTAAAAAAATATTTTTTTAATATATTTTCATTAATTTATTTATATAAATTGAAAGTTCTACATTTAATTTTAATATGTTTACATTGTTATTAGATGTTAATTAATTTTACTATTAGTTAAAGTTAGTTTTGTACATCATTTATATTATATTAACAAATTAATTTAATATTTATTGAAACCGGTAAAATAGACAATAATACCGGTCGTACCGGTTGAACCGCGTACGGTTGGCTCGTCCGGTATGATAACCGGTACGGTATTTAAAACACTGTCTCAAAGTACGAATTTTATCCGCGCAGTTGGCATGATCAGCCCTCAGGTTAACAAGCTCGCCGGCAATCTTGCGGAACTCAGCCATGGCCGCCGCCTGGGTGCACATGGCTCGGGCCAAAGCACCCGCCGAATGCTCCATTTTCTCGAGCGGGTTTAGCCCCTGAACCACTTGCTCGGCCTCAACGTCCCAGCTCATGAGTGGCACCACGGCCGACTCCAACACATGCGCGGGCCACTTAGCGACGTTAGGAATGTGCGGACGCCCAACTGACTTAAACCGCACGAACCACTCGTCAGCCACTCCTTTCAGACGCTCGGTTCGCGCTACCCTCGCTGGATCGATCGGCAGATAGGTACTTGAGCCATCCTGATGAACGTGAGCGTCTTTTTCTCCGAAGAAGCCAACCTGGTCCGTTCGGTCGCCAGGATCAATAGCAGATCCCTGCTCGACAGGTATCGACGAGACTGGTTTTTTTCCAGCCGGTTCGCTACCACCCTCTCCTGCCCGTTTACGCCTCTTTTGGCGAACATCCTGCAATTGCTGTTCGTCCTCCTCACCCGACGAGGCGATGACCTCCACGTTCTGTTCGACAACCGGTTTGGTTGCGGCCTGCTTCGCGGCTGCCTGCATTTTCTCCAACATTGCTAAGCGGTCCATCTCTTCAGTCGACTCAGATTGTTTCTTCCTTTTCTTCAAATCGGAGGCAACCTTCTTCCCTTTGCCCTTGGCTATTCTCTTCGCCGCAACGTCAGTACCGACTCCTTTGAAATCGTCCAGAGGATAATAGGCTGCCAAGTGGCATATGGTTAACGATGAAAGGGTCCGACATACATGTAAGAAAAAAATAATAATAAAAAATAAAAGGTGAACGGTTAAGGGAGGTGTGCTTAGTCGGTTCACAAGCCGGTTCGATATGACCTGAACAAAGATGCGCACCAGCCAAACGACCGTCTTCAACCAACAAGGGCCACTCTCTCAAAGATGGGTCTAGATTCAGCAACTCGTCCAACTTTCGAGTAAACGACTCCCGCAGCTCTGGTACGTGTTTTGGGTTGGCTGAAACAACGAGTCGCACCTGTTAGTACGAACAAAAATGGCATGAATCAGAACAAGTGACCGAAGTAAAATCGAAGAAGCTAAACTAACCCATTTTTGATACAAATCTAGTAGGGACTGTTAAGAATTCGGATGTCTCTGGGTCTCCTTCGGACCGAAGGGTCTGCCACTGCCAACCAACCCAGAACCAAGATTTCTTGTATTTGCTGATGGTTTCGGGAACTTTTCTGATCAAATTACTGTAAGTAGCGTCTCGACAGAGATAGAAAATTTCCCGGATCTCTTTCTAGTCTCTTTAAAAAGAAACAAAGCCCGAATATCATTGCAACTCGGAGATTCCCAACCCTTCTCATGGAAGAGGACGAGAAGGCTGATTATCCTCAGCCACACAAGCGGGGAAATCTGGCTAAAACCAATACCCCAATCTCGGAGGTATACGGTCAGGACACGGGGCAGAGGGAAGCGCAAACCGAATACGATGGACCATTCGGCGACACCAACGTATCCGGGAGGTGGGCAATGAATGCGCTCATGCCTATACGGGGCGAACATCCGCAGCCCTCGAGGAAGACGAATAGAGGTTCGTAATCTCACCACCCGGTCATCGGTCATATCACTGGGTGTAGCGGCAAGTGTGAACCAATTCTGAGTCGGCCATTCGCGATACGGTCGTCTCCAATACCTGCGGGACGGCAACAACCGATTCCTCAACTTTTCGATCCTCATCCGCGCTCTCCTTAGCAAGGGGCATTCTCAATTGGCCCGCCGTGCCCCCTGAAGGGCCTCCTCGTACTGCTCTTTATTGTAGCTCTCGGAAGGTGAAGACATACTGGGCTATTCGAAAAGGGACTATTCGAAAAGGGAAGACCAAATCAAAAAGAAGAAATGGTTGCAGAAGAAAAGAAAAAAATACCTTATCGAGAACTAAGACTTCGAAGGAACCGAATGAACAAACGCAGTGTTCGACCTTGAAAGAACGAGAGAGAATGGGAATTTTGCGAGAAGTTTGTGAAGTTTATGGGCTCAGGAAGCACGATATTTATAGGTGACGATTTGGATTCATGAAGCGACAGCGATTCAGATCTGAGACGGTGCAAGGCAAAAAGGCGTTTCGCTTACGCCATCATTATCATGGGACCAATGCGATCGCGACACGTCGAGAGGGGGCAGTAATTGTCGGCCCAGATAAGCGAAAAGGCGGGGCTTTTCATGAAACCGCATTTAATTTAATTCTTTATCTAGTTTGGCTCACTTCGATCACTTGAAGCAGTCTCGGCAAATATGACTACCCCGAACCGACCCACATATGCCGAACCTGGGGGCCTTTGTACGTGGTGGAGACCGAACGGATAAGAATTATATCAATAATGAACCCATTTTGGGTTCATAACCGGAGAAGCAGAGGAAGGACCGAATAGGTGTAAGAACCGAGCGAAGAGAATGTGGAGTGTCCAAATGAAGCCCATCATTATCATGACATCGCCCGTACAATACGCATTTAATGCGGCAGGATTCGGAAATCAATCATCTAATGGTGCTCAGTAATGTGGGACGTGTGTCACAACTCGGGGAGGTTTACTTTATTGAGATGGTGTTTTTGTAGTACAATAGCATTGAATATGGTATGACTAAATATCAAGTTCATATCTTGTAAAGTAAAAAGGAAAAAGAAAGCCAAAAGATGGCATGTAACAAGCCCTCACACTTCCTATATAAGGAGCAAGAGGCAACATTAAATGCAATGAGTAAATGCTCTCATTAAATATCAGATAAGTCACGAATAGAGTACACATTCGTACTGTCTTGACACCGAATACCACATAAAACACCTATTCGTGCAGACCGAACGAAGTATACATCCAAGTATACGGTTCGAACACATTGTTGGTCAATTTTCGACATCAACATGTCTGTCACATAGTTATTTCACATTTTATCAATTATCTTCTTATGTCTAATGCATTTTATCTATTATGTTCGCTTGTTTGTCGCATAACTTATTAGCACTTTATCAATTATCTCCGTCTGTTTGTCACATATTTTTCGCATAATATTTTTGCACTTTATCAATTATCTTCGACTATCTGTCGCACAGCTTTTCGAATCAATTATCTTCGTAGGTTTGTTGCATAATTTTTTCCCACTTTATCAATTATATTGGCTTGTTTGTCGCATACTTTATCTCATACTATTTAGCACTTTACCAATTATCTCCGTCTGTTTGTAACTTTTCATATAATATTTTCGCACTTGATTTGGATAGGTTATAAAAAAAATTCATTTTAATTATTTTTTTCCCAAAACGATAAAGGTATTATATTAATAAAAACCGCACAAAGTGCGAATAGAAAACAACCAAAAGCTGAATAATACAACCAAAGGCTGAAAAGACTGGAATGTTGATCCGGAGATCGCCTAGAGCCTGCTAGAAACGCTAAAAAGACAAATTCGCAACTACACAAAAGCAACTACCACGAACAAACTAAAACAACTAAAAAGATCCCAACAGGATAATGCCCGGGTGGGGGACCCCAATAGGATAATAAGCTCACACCCGGGTGCACAAAGACCAAATGGTTCAAACCAAAAACATGAGACAAAACAGAAAAACAAACGAAATACATCCAGAAAACAAAAACTACATATAAGAAATCAAGCCCTCCCTCAGCAGAATGCCTGAACTGAACGAGAGGACACAATAGACGACTCCTAGAAGAGACCTGAGGCACGAGAAGTACGCCCACCACTGCTGTCGAACGCCTAGCAAAGACGAAGACCACATCCCGAATCAATCCAAGAACTGACCTGCTCTCCGGCTGAAAAATGCCGACTCTTCCCAAACCCACCTACGTCCCGAACACTGGCTAACACCACTAGTCAATTTCAACGACATTGGTCCTCCGTCGGATTCAGCACCAGAGAACAGGGGAGAAGGGACACGAATCGACATCAAAGCTCCGGTTACTCCGCCACAATCATAACGATCCCGAGCTCCCCTCGCAGCCCCCGAAAATGAACCCCGGCCTATCCGCTGCCACACCAGAGTGCCGTCGAGCAGAGACCCAGAATCGACACCGGCGAAACAACAAAAGAGGAGACGAGGTCGTCGACAGAAACAATTGAGAGGAAACACCCGAACAAGGACGACGCAAGCAACCTGAGCCGCTTCCAGCCAGTGTCGTCGCACTCCACCCAGCCTCACCATCCAGGAGCTCCGGCGACCTTCAAGCGTAGATCCAAGAAATCCACCGAAAACCACCATCCACAACCCTCGGCGCGTGAGACGAAGGAGAATAGCACCGGGCAATAGCTTGGACGCCTGGCTAAGTGCTGTCCACCAGCTAGCCGGTTGGCCGCTGAAAGGCACAAATCGCCGGCGAAGAAATATAATGTAATTTATTATCTGTCACGTTTAAATAAACATGTTTTATGTAATTTTGCACAACTGAAATTTCATATAACATTTTTAAAAAATTAATATAGGTAAATTGTATTCCATATTGATTCTATATTTTTAATTTTTAAATATTACTTAATGAATATTGTAAATTACAAATATTAAAGAATATCTCTTATCATTTATCGCACGGGATTCATACTAGTTAAATATGATTGACATCTGAAGAAGAAGAAGGGAATACAGGAATGCATAATATATAAATGTATCCGATGTTCCAAAGTTTACAAGCTCACACAAAGAAACAAAGCAAGATCTACATAAATGTGAAGAGCTGCTTTGAATATGAATGCATTATATATATATCTTCAATGTTCCAAAGTTTTACAAGCTCACACAAAGAAACAAAACAAGATCAACAGAAATGTGAAGTAGCAACTCCTAATCAAAGTTGAAGCCTCTACTAATTTGTGACAAAGACCTAAGAAGGCTGAAAATGAAATTGTTCGATGAGTAAGCTCAAATTGCTCGATTAGTGCATATAAAGCGCCAACATCATGACCAGTTCATTAGCCTCTCATCTCTCGGTACAATTTGATTTCATAAGTACACAATTGAAAAGGCAACGTGAAAAATGCCAAAATCGAGGACTTCATATTCTAAAGGAGACAATTCCATCATTACAGGTATGCACAGGTAAACTCCATGATAGTTTGAAGCAATTCAAGATGTTCTTCAACTCTTCATGACCCTTCAGAGATGGTGCTCAATTCCTGATTAAATCTACAAAATGATAGAAGAATATTCAGTGCACTTTCTATAATAATTCAAAAAACATATTTCAAGAGATAAAAACAAGAGTTGCCTCCTTCCTTTATCTAAATTATCAAACACAATCCACTTACTAATTACAGATAAATTTGGTAGAGTAGTGACCAGCCAAAACATCTGATCTCTGGCACCAAAATATGAAAGTTTTCCAAGCATTATATTTGAACACTTGCATTAGTAAACAATTCATAGAACTTTGACCATTGACTTGCTTAAATATTTACTACTCTTGGACCAATATATTGCTATAAGTAATAGTGCAAGCGAATAGATTGATGATATGTCCCAGTTAAATAGTATTTATACCCAAACCCCAGGGAGCAAATAGAACATATTTTCACAAGAAATTAGAACACAATACAGCAATCAAGACCATCATTTTCCTTACCATTGCTGAACTTTCCGGAATTCAGTGAGCACTGGGTATATATTTTCAAAGGCAGTATAGGTCTCTTCCCTGACCTGAAAATTTTACAGGTATATATAAAGACACATCAAAAATAAAATAGATAAGAATAAACCATTTTCACAACCTTCGCACCCGTGAGAACAATCTTTCCCGAGACAAAAATTAGCAGCACTATCTTCGGCTGCTTCATACGGTATATTAATCCGGGGAAGAGTTCTGGCTCATACTGTATCAACAAAGTTTTTGCCATAAATACTTTAGAGGAAGATTCAGAACTTTCCATCTCTGCTTTAACACGTATCCGTATGTGAGCATACAACGATTAATGTTCAATTAATCTGATGAGATGAGACATTTCATTATGCAAAAAAGTCAAATCAACATCCATAGATTTAAATGGTGAATGGCGATGCCTCGGCAACAGACACCAAAATGTAAAAAAATAAAAATAAATTAGATGGCCCATTATGTATTTAAGTTCAATAGGCAAAAAACAACCACAAAATATCTCCCAAGAAGACATGAACACAAGTCACAAGTACAGAACACAAGAAAATTGGAATCTAAAAATATCATTAGAAACATAAAGTAAAACAAATTTAAAGAACAATAAAATGATAAACGGTTCAAATAAAAAATGGCCCAATTTGCAATACTTAAAATCTAAATGTGATAACTATACTCCTGATATGAAAAACAATATATTAAGATTATGTCGCGGGAATCAAGTGAAACAGAAAATAAATGGATAAATTTTCCTTAAAAGCAGCACATTTAATGTACAATTTGGACCTAAGATTTTAGCTTTTACCTGTTAACCATTACATGTCACATAAACAAAGTAAAAACGAATAGAAAACGGCAAAATAAACGGAAAAGAAACAAAACTAAAAAAGGACACAGGGGGCCGGACAGAAGCACAGCAGCGGCCTGCTTTGAACGGAGGTCTGAAATGGAATGGGCCGGCTGTCGGTCCCTCCTAATTTCAGATCCAAGTAGCTTATGGAGGTAATTTGCCCTAATCCAAAAAACCCTAGTTCTAAAAAAAAAAGTACAAGAGTCTGATCTGTGATCCAACATTTTTTTTTCCCACCTCTCTCCATGGCGGCACCATTTAAAACTATGTCTATATCACTCTTAGCCAAATAACAGACTGTAATAAGGGTAGAGCATATTGCATGCTTCTGATTGGGTTTGGAAATCACCAACACCTCAAAAGATTGTGAAAATGTTCTAAAGTTGGAGGAGATTTTCCCCGCTATACACCAGAGCCAAGTAGAAAATATCTTCAGCACAATCAACATGTGATTCTCAATACCTTCAGGTATTAGTTAGAAGAACATAATGCATTTATACAAAAAA
>BKCP01009403.1:1716632-1740653 GCA_008636005.1 Striga asiatica | reverse complement strand
GAAACACACACCTCTACACACACAATCCCACGCACACACACCCGCCAGTTGCCGCACCCAGATCCATCGTGGTCATCGCCGTTTCTTCCACCTTGCCTTCGTCACGCGTCTCTTCTTCATGGTTACTGTCGCCGGGTTTCACAGGTCGATACGTCAACTCGTTACCACCACGTGTTGCCGGTTTTGCCTGTCACTGCGGTGGTTCGCTTCAACTTCGCCGGCGAATGAGAAAGCAAGGGCAGCGTTTCGATTTGAACCACTACCTGTCGCTCGGGCCGTCGTTCGAAGAGAGAGACCCTTCACCGCTGCGTGTCGCCATTGAACACCTCCAATCGCCACCGTGAAATCGTCCGATGTCTCCGGTAGCTCAAGCCACATCCTCGTCGACTTGATAGGTGGCTTTACCGGCGATTTGAAAATCTGAATTTCATCTTGAAATTGGGCATCTGCTTTGAGAATTTGATTATGTACAAGGACTTATTTGCAATTTTATAATTTTGATTATATCTCAATTTAACCCATGGGTCAAATCTGTAATTATTGAAAGTTAATAAAAAATTAGATTTTATATGTTTTGATATACATATATACTAAATAAAAAATAAATTATTAAATAAAATAAGTTAAATTATTAAAATAATCTTAAAATAACTTATAAAAATAAATAAATTATATAATAAATATTGTAAATAAAATATTTTTTAATTATTTAGTTTAATTCGATTTACAATTATATCTATTAAAAATAGTTATTCCATACACACAATTTTTATGGGAAATTACATATTAGTGCACTTTATATATCGAAACGTTGCACTTTGTAAAACAACACGCCGCACTGTATAAAACAATACGTTGTCACTTTATCACTACACTCTACAGTTGAAATAATGTAAAATATTAAAATATTTTTATAATAATAAGTAAATTGTATAATAAAAATAATAAATAAAAAGTTATTTTAATGATTTAAGTTAATTCGGTGTAAAATTATATCTATTAAATAGTTTTCTGAATACACATAATTTATATGTGAGGGTATAAATTAGTACACGTTATATAGCAGAATGTTGCACTTTATAAAACAACAAGTTGCACTTCATAATACGACAAGTTGCACTTTACCTACACACTCTGCAACTAATGTCACATCTAAAATATCGGATCTATATAATTGCACTTTATATATCAATACGTTACACTTTATATAGAAATATGTTGCACTTTATAATATGACATATTACACCTTATAAAACAACAAGATACGCGTATCAAAAAATCCGGTAATTCTACTAATCGATCGAATAATATTAGTTGGTTAAATGTTGGATTTAGTCGTTTTAAATAAATAAAATAACTACACATGCCAAACTATGTGAAAAATATTACCAATTATTTTCAATTATATATTTTTTAATAAGAAACCGATAATCTTTTTTCTATACATTTTTTATGTATTGCGAGTGCACATCATGGTTATATTAATTGCACATAAACGTCTACAGATTGAATAAAATCGAACGAGATCCAACGAACATAAATTCGGTACCAAATTTTATATATTGTTTCGATTATTATTAGTATTCTTTTATAAATCAAGTATTTCGGTACGATGTCATTTTTTTATTTAAATAACTAAAATAAAGAAATTCAAACTCATATTTAAAACTAATACAAAAGTAATTCTCTCAGGTGGGAGCGATTATGCATTCTCTCAGGTGGGAGCGAAATAGTTTCCGGCTACTCTCCGATCATTTCCCATACTACATCTCTGTTTTTCTTCCATCGCGATCTATTCTCTTCTTCCCATCTCCCTATTAACCTAATAACTCTCACCCAATCTGATTTCCCGACCCTAATCTAGGGTTTTGTTATTATAAGTGATACTCAAGATAATGATTTGTCAAACCAGTTAAGGGATTTCTCCTTATCAGAAAAGGAAGCAACTTATATTGATCTCGCGCAAGATGACATCAAGCTGAGTGCAGATGAATGTCAGAGGAGCCTATTTGGAAAAATCATCGGAGATAGAACTGCAAGCTGGCTTGGCATAAAACGAATGATGAGCAACATATGGAGACTGAGTCAACCGATGGAGATAAAGGAACTCAGCCCAAACTATTTTCAATTCATTTTCCAAAGCCATGAAGATATGAAACGGATAGCAGGTGGTATCAACTGGAGCTTTGAAAACCAATACCTGGTTCTTAAGGAATGGAAAGATGGTCTTTCCAGCAAGCATCCTAGCTTCAAGGAGCTTAACATTTGGGTGCAGGTAACTAACATACCACTCAATTGGTTAAGTACTGAAGTAGGGCTTAAGATTGGCAGAGTCTTTAAACAAATTAAAAATGTGGTGATGGTAAATGCTGGCAATCATGGGGGTAAAATCCTCAGACTCTTAGTCACATTGAATTTAGAGAAGCCTCTACCAAGGGTAGCCAATATTAAGCTTGGTGATCAATGTTAGTGTTATATACTGAAAGCTTGGCTTTGCATGTTATTACACATTTACCCTTTATGAATGAGAATCATGTTAGATTAAACAAGTTCTACGTTCTGTTGTTCTGCACTTAGATAGGGTGGGTCGTCATCGGGCGAACCGAAGATCACTCTATCAATCACTTGCGAACAAGAATAGTTGTTCACAACCTAGATGGACATGAACACCCCATCCGAACGGTTGTAGTGTCAATTGTACAGTTTGTCTTGACTGATTAGTTGCACTAGTACATTTATGTATTGAACAGGATCCCAGAGAGGAGAAGTTCATTTTATACTGATCGTCGTAAATGAACTAGGCCTCGGTTAATTACTGCGTTCTCTTAACCCGTAAGATATTAAACAGGCAGATATATATAATATATATTACTTTGATTCACATGGGTGAGGTTCAGTTCGCTGGATTAATATTCCTACTGTTTTGGGTAATATTATTATATATAGGATGTGCTGTTAGGATATTTACGGTCACCATGTGCGTTAGTTTGATGATGTCCCCGGAGTGAGTTCATGAAGGATTGTTATGCTAAACCCTGCAGGTGGATTAAGTTCCAGCATAATAAGAATGTGATGAACGAGCGCTAGCTTCGGTGAAATAATAATAAATTAATTAATTCTTGATTGTCAGTAATCGAATTAATTAATGGACATTATATCTTAAACGTTGGGAGGTAAATCGAGTAATTATTATTGGAGTCTCAAATGTAATTTGGGCTAGGGAAAGGGAGTGCAACAATATAATGTTGGTGGCCCATTAATATTATTTAATTAATTAGAGGAGTGGGTTTGGCCCACAGTTAGTCTAATTAATTAAGGAGCCCTTTTTTCTAATCTCCTTAGGGTCCCTACTGTAGCTCTATACATACATCATTAAGCTCATGAGAAGAGAATCCCAATCCTATTCACACGTGAATAACGCCGCCCATCTCTCTCTCTCTAGATCTCATTCGAGCTTTATCTTCTTCTTGTTGCTCCACTGGTACAAGTTGAAGAAGGGTGTATTGAGTAATACAGTAGAAGATCTGTAGGTAAACCGAGACGAAATATATTTTGACCTACAGAACTAACCGGAAGTCCGATTGAGACGTACAGTATACCCAGACGACCGTATCGACGAGAGCTTTCCATCGCCGCCGACATCGCCGGAATCCGACGCCGCACGCGCGCCCACGCGCCGCCAGAAGGTGCCTGGCAGCAAAATCTCGTTTTGATCTGTTTGCATCCGTTTGATCCAGTTTTGATCTGATCTTGTTCGCGCAACCAAGACGTGATTTGCGGTCAATCAATTGCGGTCAACCGTTCGTGGTCAACCAGATCTACATAAATTTTAAGCCATAAGTTCTCTACGTCAAACCTTTAGATCCGCTGCGCATAGGTTTACGTTTGCTATTGAATTCGTGATTTGTACATAACGAGATCCTCACAGATCCCAACAATCAAGCAGTCAAAGTTGGGTTCAAATATGAGAAATTGCTGAATCTCTGCCACTATTGTGGTATGATAGGACACTTAGACAGGGTATGCACCAAAAGAATATCTGATATCAACAATAACTCCCTTAAGGAAGGTCAATATGGAGAATTTATGAAAGTCACAGAAGGTCAGAGATGGTTTGAGGTTAACCAAACAGGCTCCAGAGGCTGTCCTCAGCTAGAATCACCATCTGCAAATAACCAGAGAACCTCTCCCAAATCATCATCTCACCAAGCAGAAACTAGTTGCACCTCATGGAAAGCCCTCTCTCCAAAGCAAAAGAAAGAACTCCAGCCTCTGTGGCCTCTACTACCCCAATTCCCAATACCCAAGAAGTTATAGCAGAATCTTCTCTCCAACTTGTGACCTCTTGTAGAGCAATGGAAGTTGATTTGGGAGCCACAATAGTTCTCCCATTGCCAAAGGAACCACACATGTCACTGACCACCACTCATGCTGGGGCTCTGAAAACATGAAGAAGAGACAAAACCAGAGCAGGCAGGCTTCTCAGGGAACCAATCACTACTGAGGCCCAACCCACATAACTTAGTGGGAAAAGTCCAAGGGAGATAGATGAAGATCTGACAAATCCACAGCAAATTCTCACTTTGGACAAATCTGCCAAGAAGAAGAGCAAAGTCCAGTTGGAAAAGGTGGGGGTTGCCAGCCTGGAATGGCACCACAGTGAACAATGTTAGATGTGGTGTGGAATTGTAGAGGGCTGGGTGGGCCCTCTACAATTTCCCAAATGCGAGAGTAAATCAAAACTCATCACCCACACTTCTTTTTCCTTTCAGAAACAAAAAAACAAAAAGCTTTTGTTAAGTCTGTTAGTCGTAAGCTTGGGTTTGTTGATAGAGTTGCAGTAGTATATGTAATATCTCATTCAGTAATTAATAAAAATTTTAGTTCTAAGTTTGAACTAATTACTTTTATTAATAATGCTCGTTCCTAGTTTCGAGCCTAGTTATTAAGTTATTCAGTTAAAAGTTCGACTTTAATTTGAAAGTATTCTCGGTTAAATTTTATTTAGTAATCGAGCCAGTTCAGTAATTAATTAATTCCGGTCTGTTTATTTTTAAATGGATTTATAAGATGGGATTAATTATAATAAGATGACGAATAATAAAAATTGAGTATATTTTGATTACTCGTTCAAGATAAGTCGTGAACCGAACCAAGCATGTTCGGTTATGAGTTAAGATTATTACCGAGCAAATGATTCTCAAAAGCTGGAAGACCTGAACACTGATAAAGGTGGGATAAACTGGGAGATGTGGGAAGATACTAGAAGAAAGTTGAACAAAGCGCACTATCAAGAAGAAATGCACTGGCAGCAAAAGGCTAAGCACAAATGGCTGAAGGAAGGGGATGCCAACACAAGATTTTTCCATGCCTACACACTTCAAAGGAGGAGGCTAAATGCAATTACAAGGCTGACATCCAATCAAGGAAGAGTCTTAACATCTCAGAAAGACTTGGAAGATCATATTTCAGATTTCTATGCTAACCTTTTTTCCACTGAGGGCAGCTGGAGTGGAGAATCCATTCTCCACTTAATTCCTCAAACCATAACCCAAGACATGAACACAGCTCTTCTCAAACCTGTTGATGAAGATGAAGTCAAACAGTCCCTTTTCAGTTTCAAAGATGACAAATCCCCAGGGGAGGATGGAATGACAGCAGCTTTCTACCAACATTTCTGGAGTTTGATAAAACCAGACATCATGAGGGCAGTTCTCAGCTTCTTTCAATCAGGTAACCTGCTGAAATACTGGAATCATACTGTGTTATCTCTGATTCCTAAGTGCCCTAATCCTGATCATCTGAGTTAATTCAGACCAATAAGTCTTTGTAGTGTTGTCTATAAACTTATATCCAAAATTCTGGCACAAAGACTTAAGGGATGTCTGCAGCACTGTATTAGTGATCATCAAGCAGCTTTTATTGAAGGCAGACAGTTGACTGACAATGTGATTATTGCTCAAGAGGCTTTCCATTACTTGAATAGACATTCTTCTGGTTCAAACTACTTCATGGCTCTTAAATTAGATTTAATCAAAGCATTTGATCGAGTTGAATGGCTCTGTCTCAAGAAAATAATGATTCAAATGGGATTTCATTCTGATTTTGTGAATATGATAATGCTGTGTGTTTCCTCTACCACATTCTCTTTCAAAATCAATAGACAGATTAGTGGTTATGTAACACCCTCAAGGGGAATAAGGCAGGGGGATCCTCTCTCCCCATACCTTTTCCTCATTGTTACAGAATTGCTCACTGCCCTAATCCTTAACAGCATTTCAGTTGGTCAACTCAAAGGATTGAAACTCTCTAGAAATGGGCCTTTACTCTCACACATATTGTTTGCTGATGACTCTTTGTTCTTCCTTAAAGCGGGTGTAGATCAAGCAGGTTTTCTTATGAATATTTTGGAGCAATATAGACTATTCACAGGACAGGCTGTGAACCTCCAGAAGTCTGCCATCTTTTTCAGCAGAAATGCTCCTAACCAGCTTCGGAATTCTATATGCAGATCCTTAAACAATATTGTTTCCCACAGATCAATGAGGTATTTGGGTCTGCCTTTAGGCATTGGCAGGTCAAAGAAGGAGGTATTTGATTATTTGCTGAATTCTATCAGAGCTAAACTCACCTCGTGGAAGGCTCAGTTGCTAAGTCCTGCTGGTAAGGAAGTTTTAATCAAATCTGTTATCCAGGCCCTCCCAGTGTTTTCCATGGCTTGTTTTCTCTTACCAGTATCCATCTGCAAAGAAATTGAAAGACTGTGTGCCAAATTCTGGTGGAAATCTGGGCCAGAACAAGCTAAAGGAGTATATTGGAAGAAATGGAGTCATCTTACACTTCCAAAAGAGGATGAGGGGTTAGCTTTTCTTGACCTGCAGCTCTTTAACAAAGCTCTCATTTGCAAGCAACTCTGGAGGGTAGTCTCAAAACCTGATCTCCTGGTAAGCAGAGTTCTAAAGAACAGATATTTTCCAAACTCCTCTCTTGCAAATGCTTCAAGTAGTCACAGTGGATCTTGGATGTGGAATTGTTGGATGAAAACTTTGCCTTTCTTTGCTAAATGGTTAAGAATTGAGATTAGAAATGGGGTGAATACTAAACTCTCTGATCTGAATTGGATTCCTAATCATTGTAAACCTTCTCCTTCACTCATTCCTATTGCAAGAGGACACCTTGTTTGGGTTAAAGAGTTGCTAACTGATGATGGCACTCAGTGGAATACTTGGCTAGTCAGACAGGTCTTTGATGAACTTGATAGCAAGGCAATTCTTAATATTTCTACTCTGCACCCTGGAAGGAATGATAGATTATATTGGGGATTACATAATAAGGGCTGTTTTTTTGTCTCCCAAACTTACTCTCATCTTAACTCTCAAAGGGTTCAGTGCTTAGATATTCCTGAATGCAGCTCAAATTCAGAGGTTAAAAAATCCATCTCCTTCAGACATTGGAAGTTGAAGATAGCAGGAAAGATCAAACACTTTATATGGAAATGCATCTCAGGTACCCTTCCTGTTGCCACTCACTTGAGAAAGAGAGGCATTGACTTGGAGACCACCTGTGCTATTTGTGGAGAAGCTGCTGAGTCCACTGAACACATACTATTTTCTTGTTCCAGAGCAGTCAATGTTTGGAAATTAAGCCCTTTGGATTGGAATAATCTTTACAGCTACACTGATTCTTTCAAGGCATGGTGGTACAAAATCTGCTCCTCAGATCACTCTGAAGTGGCCGAGGCAAGAATACAACTTACCACCTATATACTTTGGTGGCTGTGGAGGTCAAGGAATTTGTGGCTCTTTCAAAACTCTCTTATCCCTGAACTCCTTGTCAAGATGGCTCAATCTGACTGGATGGAGTTTTCTTCAATTGCTTAACAGTTTGCTGCGGTTTTTCATTTTTATGGCTGTGACTTGAGATGGATTTCCTTGCTAGGCTCCTGGGCAGTGGCTGGTGGCATCTCTTGCTGTGTTGGTGCTAGTTGTTAGTTCCTTTTTTGGTTGGTCTTTGTTCTCTTTTCTTTTGGTTTGTTTTTTTAGTTTGGTTGTGTTTGTTGAGACTTTGAGCTAGTCTGGTTTTTATTTGGTTGTGGTTTTTTCGGTTAGTTTAGTAGGTTGGTTTGTTCAGTGTTTAGTTCTTTTTTTGTTGTTTTTGTTGAGGCTCTAGGCCGCTTTATGCGTGCCTCTCATGTTTTTTAGCTCTCGGTTGTGTCTGTATTCGAACTTTGTTCGCTTTCAAGTTTTTAATATAGTTACCCCTGTCGTTTCGGAAAAAAAAAAGAAAGAAGTGTAATAAATTATTTAAGATGAAGTTCAAGTTCAAGTAACATTCCATTTTATTTAGCTAAATGGATGTAAATTTGGCCATTTCTAGTTTGAATGAGAAGGAAAAAGAATAATGAGTTGAGACAAGTTAGGTCTCGAGTTCGGTTAAGTATCCATGAAAATTTAAGTATAAATGTTCAAAGAAGTGAGAAAATTTATTTAGACATTTTAGTCTATTTAAATTATTAGAGAGAAATACGAAATTTTTAGAATTTTCGTTTTTTTCGGTTTTTGATTGTAGTTGGAATTTATGTCCGATTTCAGTTCCGAGAAATACATTAAATTATTTTCTCTCTATATTTTTAGTAGACTACAAGATAAGAAAAATTTTTCAGCATAAAAATGAAAAATGCCAAAAGAAAAGAAGGAAATTCGAAAACTGTAAGAATTTTCGATTTTACGGTAACTGTTCGTTTTAAGTCAAAATTTGGTTCCGTAAATTAGAGAATTTTCACTGAATCTCGAATTTAATCATTGAGATCAGATTAGGATCAGAAGAGGGCTTTTCTAAGCATTGACTATGGGTTGGAGAAGTTTACAAGTTAAGAATACTATTTCTTATCTATATTTATTTTTACAAGTTTGTATTGTTTATTTTGTTAATTTCTTCACTCAATTATGATGTCTTGCAAATTTTGCCTATAAATAGAGGCCTAAAACTCAGAGTTCTCACACCAAATAAAAGTACCAAAAGTTATATAAGAGTGAATGTGAGAATAAGTAGTAGAAACTTTGGAGAAGTGAAGAATTTGAAGTAAAGAATCAAGTTTTTATTCTAGCAAGAAGGAGGTAATCTTAAAGTCACATGCTTAAGTTCGTGTTTTGATAATAAGTTTACATGTTTATAAGTATGTATATCATGATATAGAAGTTAAGTTTATAATTGATTCTATGAATATAAAGAGTTAAAGTTGTTCAAGATCAATATGTACTTGATTTGATGAGATGTTGATAAAGATATGAATAAGTTGGAAGAGTATGATTTAAATGAATGATTCTTATGTAAAAGAGGAGTACATGAAAACAAGAATTAAGAGATTTGGCAAAATATAGCTTGAGTTATGAATTTTTAAAGATGAACATGTAAGATGAAGTTTATGTTCACTATTGAATTTAAATTCTCATAACTTGATGAATATGCATGATAAAATTATGAAATTTTGAGGACATGTCTAATTATAAGTTGAGATTATGACTGTTAAGTTTCATAATTTAAAGATGAGAAATGAATAAGTTATGAATATAAGAAGGCATATATGTAAAGTTAAGTATATATGCAAGAATATTCATGAAATGTTTAAGTTGTTAAAATGAGATGATCATGAATAATTCTCATATAAGTGATGAGTAATTTGATGATGTTTTGGTGTAATATGTTGAGTATACAATTTTATAAAGATTGTATTAGGTATGATATATTAACATCATGATTAAATGATATGAGTAAAAGATGATTATGGCTTGAGATTATTTTCACTTTCAAGTTAATTAAGTGAAAATTTAGTATAAGCCAATTTGGAGATATGATGAATTATGAATTAAGTATTTGATTGAGTAAAAGATCAAATTAAGTTAAGATAAGTTTATAAATCATGTTGATGATGTTGGTAAAAGTAAGCATATTTTAAGTTTAAATCAAGTATAATGTGAAATATAGTTATTTTCACATTTGAGTTATGACATGCTAAGTATAATACCATATTAATGTTTATGAAGACATGATTTATACAAGATTAAGTAATTGACCTTAAGTATAAGTAAAAAGAGAAGTTAAGTATAAACTTGAGAAAAAGCAAGTTTAATGAATTTCTATAAGCTTTGGATAAGTTAAAAATCCTAAAAATCTTATTGAGTATATGAGCATAGTACTTAGTATATTTGTCTATATTTGATGTAACTTGCAGATACAGTACCAGTACAGCACTTATCGTTTTTCAAATGATTTCAAAGACAAAAAGGTGGGGACCCTGAATGGGTATCACGTTGAGTACGATATTGATGTCATATGGGATGAGGAGACCATCAGTTGTCTCAGAGTATATCCTAAAGTTTAAGTTTATTACGCTTGGGATGAGGAGGCATTAATTTGTTCTCAGAGATTATATCCTAAGTTCTGATGGAGGCCGTTAGGTGCCTTAGAAATATCCATCAGAGTGTGCACACGTATCCGATTAACTATCGGCAAGATAAGAGAAAAGTTTAAGTTACCGATCAGATATCGGTTTATGATTATCCATATTCGTTACTCACCCCCATGAGTTTTAGTTTCAGGTAACAGGTCGAAGAGGAGGTGTGAATGGAGCAGTGTTGGTGTGGATCGTGGACTCAGATGAAGACAAGCTTTGATATGGACATTTAAAACAGTCTGTATAATTAACCACGTTTTTAAGTATTTCCGCTATGCACATTGGGTATTGAACTTGCATTTTAATAAATTTCAGATTTCAAGTTTTTACCATTATGAGAAATATGATTATGGTATTTTAAATGCAAGTTTAAAGAAAATCTGTTTTAATTATGTATAAAGAAGTATTAAACATAAGTTTAACAATAAACGGATTTTCAAGATGATGAGTTGGAGTAGCATCCCGAGTTAGTCGCAAAAGATTTCGAAAGAATTAAGTATATTCGAAGTAAAAGTTGCGAAAAATTTACTCTGATAAGCGGGGTGTTACAGGTGGTATCAGAGCTAAAGTTTTAAATGCTCTGTATACTAAAAGTTTAAGTTTCTGAAAGAGGAAGTTTTCGGAGAAGCCAAGGTTTTTACAAAAAATTTCAAGAAAACCCGACCACACCACACTCACACCTCGTCAACTACCAGGTAAGTGCTGTTAAAAGTTTTATACAAGTTTTTCAATATATTCAAATTTACTAAGTCTATGCTCAATAAGAATTCAAATATATGAACTCTAGTAATTTGTTTATATGTTCAAGTATTAAAGTTTGAAATCTAGTTTATCAAGTTGTCTAGATCAAGAAAGAACTCGAACATTCTAAGTTAAGCTATAAGAATAAGATTCAAGTTAAGATCTGATTATAAAGATTGACGATGTATATGAGCCAAGTATAAGAAGTAACGGTATTTCAGTATATAATAGCCAAAAAGTACGGGGAAGATCATGGGGGTTTGAAATAAGAACCAAAAGCCGGATCAGATCCTGTAGGCTTGAAAACTGAACTGTAAGAAATAAAGATTCAAGAAAATAGTTAATTTTTATAATCAGAAGTTTTGATATCTTATCAGTTAGATATCATGAGTTAAAAAGTGGCAAAGTTCGAGATAAAGTTATAAGTTATTTATATTAGTACTTGTAGAATAAGAACACGTCTACAAAGTACTTTTCAGAAATCAATGAGTATAAAGATTAAGGTATCGACATATCATAGTCATGTAGCCGGGAAAATTATGGAAACCTGAAATAAGGGTTATTAAGTCCGAGTTTACCTGGATACTTGAAATCGAACCTTAAAAGATATCAGTTAATAAGTAACACATTCCAGATACCGAGATAAGTATTTATGTTTCTCGGAAGAATTTTTAAAGTTAAGCAAGAGTAATCTGGATATGTGAAAGTTAAATAAGTAAAGACTATTATGTTTTTATCTTGGAGAAAGTATTTATCCCCAAAGATAAATGATGAGTTTAAAGCCATAAATAAGAAATGGCGAGAAAAAGTAAGAAAGAGTTAAGATTAACCGGAACTCTAGCACAAGCTAGGTGTTTTCGGAAAATTAATAATTTCCTTAAAGTTTAGTATAGCTATTTATTTATGGTTATACTGTTGAATGGTTGGTGGTTTTAAGAATGCCGCGAGGCAAAGTTTTAAAACCACAACTGAGTAAAGTTTAAGAAGTATAGAATCTTGACTGAATCAAGAAGTTATATCAGTCCAGAAACAAGTAATATTGAATCTAGCATATACCAGAAGAAGAATCAATATACTGGAAACATAGAAATTCTAGTATCATTGAAAGTTGAGAATTATACAAAGATTCAAGCACACTGTTAAGAAATTCCTTATTTCTAAGAAGCTAGTACAGAAATAACAGAGTAAAGGAGATACAGACAAACAGAAAGGAATTCTCAACTAGTACAAAGTTATAGTTTTAAGGGAGGGTGCGTCTCAAGAGCACAAGACTCCATAACTCTGCCACCCATCATGGCTGTAGTTTCATAAAGATAGACCTAAAGGATCAAATGCTCGCTTGCGTTTGAATCCTGGAGTTTCCACAGAATCTTGAACTGTTGAGATGCTGTTTTGAAGCTTCTGGATAAGTTCAGAGGATGTGTTTGCAGACTTGAATATTTCTCTTTGGAAGGGAGATATAAAAGTTTGATACACTCCTTCATCTAGAAATCCAAGCAAATGGTGGAAAAAGTTATTGAAATTCAACAAACCAATAGGTTTGGTATGAAATTTCATTTCTGCCCAAGTAGCAAGGATAAAAGTAGTCATTAAAGTTCCATATCCACCAAGAAGAATGATGAAAGCATCACAACTAGATATCATAGACATCAAGCAGTCATAAATTGAAAGAGTTATCATCAAAGTAGCAGAATCTTTGACCACCTATGATGAAGTGAGATAAAAAGGAAGGATACTTCTAACCTAGATGTCGAAGCATTTAGCAGCCATTAAGAGGTTGTTAAAGAAATAGATACTAGTTCCTCCATAAAATATGTTGATGTTATGTTTCCCCAATTCTTTCACCAGTTGGCTTACAACATAAATGTTGTGAGGAACATTTACAAATTTAGAACCACCAAGAATGCACACAGTTCTGAGGGGCTGAAGAAGTTTAGAACTTTGAGAAGACTCGACAGTAGCCATTTATTATGAGAGATAATTGGCTAAGAAGATAGATTTGCCTTTTAAAGAAGAGAAGTTCCGACAAGAAAGCAGTTGAGTCTTAAATGACTCTTATCTGTCAGAAGCGATAAGATTTATATACAGTACTTTGGTACTATTCAAGAACAATGTTGACAAACATGATCATTAGAAACAATATTTTCCAGACTATAGAGTTTTTCTTCATGTTTGAGCAGAAGCCATATAGACATCAGTTCTCGATGCACATATCCACTAGAATGTGTATTAAGAATCTGCTGAATATTTTGATCCAGAGATTCCTTACTCAAGCCATTCTTGATGAAGGTTATTTTATCTTCTCGATTATTTGAGACAAAGCCCAAAGAAGTACAACGAGTGTCACAGTTCAAGCGAGCACATTTGTAGCAACCGCCTATTCTTTTTGCTCTACGTTTCTTGGCAAAAGTGCTTTTACCCATACCTGACAGATACTTGTATGCATTGGGATACTCGCCAGATACACGAACTTTTGCTTCAATCAGCCATCTTATATCATTTGGGATATTATTTAGCATGAGTATTCTCAATCTTTCTACTCGAGCTCGATAAATTCTCTTTATGATATTAAGAGGGAGAAAGGAATAGAATTTCCGGATTTTTAGCCGTGTTAAATCCATTGGGTATTCGGACCATTGCTGAGAAAGATGGAAGTATTGCCAAGTTGGTTTATAAAGAAAGATGAGTATGAGATAAGTTTTCGGATATGATTATATTATACCGAATGTCGGAAGATGCAAAGCCAGTATGCATTTAATGCCGTTAAAAACCAGATATGAGATGTCGGCAATAAGTGAGAAGTTGCGGCATTATAATGATAGTTGAATCATTAAAGGTAAATAAAATTACCTTAATGCTATAATTGTGGTATGACCAAAGAATGGTCAAGTTATTCCACATTAGTACAGAAATTCCAACGAAATTCTCGACTATAGTTAAGTCGGAGAAGTTGGAGTAAATATCAATAGTGATATGGAGTAAAAAGGTTTCTCAAAAGAGAAGCAAGTTTAGTAAGATGTTAGTATAGAATGGAGATGTGACTTGTTAATTAATACAAGTGATATCGACATTAAGGTACAATGCATATAGATGTTCCGCACCTGAAGGGCCCCGGGTAGTGGTTAGATCGTATGCAATGTATCGCATAGGCAATCAGATAAGTAATTAATATCAATTTTTCTCTAAAGTTGTCCAGTGTGCATAAAGTTTTAAGTAGCAATGATAAGTGAGTAGGTGTGCGATCCAAAGTATGTGCTTTTGCACAATGAGTTTCAGTAAGATTTAATCTACGAGGATCAGCCGAAAGAAGTTTTGGACCAAAAGGTTCATTGGCTGAGGAATAGAGATATTTCCCTCGTAAGTATAAAATGGAATCGCCACATAGCGTTAGATGCCACTGGGGAGTGAGAAGTAGATGTTAGCACTCGTTTTCCATATTTCGAGTTCTGAGATATATATACATAATTTGTATATATCTCAGATTCAGTATTTCCGAGGGCGGAAATAGTTTTAAGGGGGGTAGATTGTAATATCCCATTCAGTAATTAATAAAAGTAATTATTTTAGTTCTAAGTTTGAACTAATTACTTTTATTAATAATGCTCGTTCCTAGTTTCGAGCCCAGTTATTAAGTTATTCAGTTAAAAGTTCGACTTTAAGTTGAAAGTATTCTCGGTTAAATTTTATTTAGTAATCGAGCCAGTTCAGTAATTAATTAATTCCGGTCTGTTTATTTTTATAAATGGATTTATAAGATGGGATTAATTATAATAAGATGACGAATAATAAAAATCGAGTATATTTTGATTACTCGTTCAAGATAAGTCGTGAACCGAACCAAGCATGTTCGGTTACGAGTTAAGATTATTACCGAGCAAATGATTCTCGAGCCTAGCTTAGTTTTGAGTATTGATCAAGTTATAAGGATTAATTAGACATTAATGTTTATTGAATTGAAATAAGTTATTTAAGATGAAGTTCAAGTTCAAGTAACATTCCATTTTATTTAGCTAAATGGATGTAAATTTGGCCATTTCTAGTTTGAATGAGAAAGAAAAAGAATAATGAGTCGAGACAAGTTAGGTCTTGAGTTCGGTTAAGTATCCATGAACATTTAAGTTATAAATGTTCAAAGAAGTGAGAAAATTTATTTAGACATTTTAGTCTATTTAAATTATTAGAGAGAAATATGAAATTTTTAGAATTTTCGTTTTTTTCGGTTTTCGATTGTAGTCGGAATATATGTCCGATTTCAGTTCCGAGAAATAAATTAAATTATTTTCTCTCTATATTTTTAGTAGACTACAAGATAAGAAAAATTTTTCAGCATAAAAAGGAAAAATGCCAAAAGAAAAGAAGGAAATTCGAAAATTGTAAGAATTTTCGATTTTACGGTAACTGTTCGTTTTAAGTCAGAATTTGGTTCCGTAAATTGGAGAATTTTCACTAAATCTCGAATTTAATCATTGAGATCAGATTAGGATCAGAAGAGGGGCCTTTCTAAGCATTGACTATGGGTTGGAGAAGTTTACAAGTTAAGAATACTATTTATTATCTATATTTATTTTTACAAGTTTGTATTGTTTATTTTGTTAATTTCTTCACTCAATTATGATGTCTTGCAAATTGTGCCTATAAATAGAGGCCTAAAAATCAGAGTTTATGCACCAAAGTTAAGTACCAAAAGTTATATAAGAGTGTAAGAGAGATAAGTAGTAGAAACTTTGGAGAAGTGAAGAATTTGAAGTAAAGAATCAAGTTTTTATTCTAGCAAGAAGGAGGTAATTTACTTATCTTAAAGTTACATGCTTAAGTTCATGTTTTGATAATAAGTTTACATGTTTATAAGTATGTATATCATGATATAGAAGTTAAGTTTATAATTGATTCTATGAATATAAAGAGTTAAAGTTGTTCAAGATCAATTATATGATATATGTACTTGATTTGATGAGATGTTGATAAAGATATGAATAAGCTGGAAGAGTATGATTTAAATGAATGATTATTATGTAAAAGAGGAGTACATGAAAACAAGAATTAAGAGATTTGGCAAAATATAGCTTGAGTTATGAATTTTTAAAGATGAACATGTAAGATGAAGTTTATGTTCACTATTGAATTTAAATTCTCATAACTTGATGAATATGCATGATAAAATTATGAAATTTTGAGGACATGTCTAATTATAAGTTGAGATTATGACTGTTAAGTTTCATAATTTAAAGATGAGAAATGAATAAGTTATGAATATAAGAAGGCATATATGTAAAGATAAGTATATATGCAAGAATATTCATGAAATGTTTAAGTTGTTAAAATGAGATGATCATGAATAATTCTCATATAAGTGATGAGTAATTTGATGATGTTTTGGTGTAATATGTTGAGTATACAATTTTATAAAGATTGTATTATGTATGATATATTAACATCATGATTAAATGTTATGAGTAAAAGATGATATGGCTTGAGATTATTTTCACTTTCAAGTTAATTAAGTGAAAATTTAGTATAAGCCAATTTGGAGATATGATGAATGATGAATTAAGTATTTGATTGAGTAAAAGATCAAATTAAGTTAAGATAAGTTTATAAATCATGTTGATGATGTTGGTAAAAGTAAGCATATTTTAAGTTTAAATCAAGTATAATGTGAAATATAGTTATTTTCACATTTGAGTTATGACATGCTAAGTATAATACCATATTAATGTTTATGAAGACATGATTTATACAAGGTTAAGTAATTGACCTTAAGTATAAATAAAAAGAGAAGTTAAGTATAAACTTGAGAAAAAGCAAGTTTAATGAATTTCTATAAGATTTGGATAAGTTAAAAATCCTAAAAATCTTATTGAGTATATGAGCATAGTACTTAGTATATTTGTCTATATTTGATGTAACTTGCAGATACAGTACCAGTACAGCACTTATCGTTTTTCAAATGATTTCAAAGACAAAAAGGTGGGGACCCTGAATGGGTATCACGTTGAGTACGATATTGATGTCATATGGGATGAGGAGACCATCAGTTGTCTCAGAGTATATCCTAAAGTTTAAGTTTATTACGCTTGGGATGAGGAGGCATTAATTTGTTCTCAGAGATTATATCCTAAGTTCTGATGGAGGCAGTTAGGTGCCTTAGAAATATCCATCAGAGTGTGCACACGTATCCGATTAACTATCGGCAAGATAAGAGAAAAGTTTAAGTTACCGATCAGATATCGGTTTATGATTATCCATATTCGTTACTCACCCCCATGAGTTTTAGTTTCAGGTAACAGGTCGAAGAGGAGGTGTGAGTGGAGCAGTGTTGGTGTGGATCGTGGACTCAGATGAAGACAAGCTTTGATATGGACATTTAAAACAGTCTGTATAATTAACCACGTTTTTAAGTATTTCCGCTATGCACATTGGGTATTGAACTTGCATTTTAATGAATTTCAGATTTCAAGTTTTTACCATTATGAGAAATATGATTATGGTATTTTAAATGCAAGTTTAAAGAAAATCTGTTTTAATTATGTATAAAGAAGTTTTAAACATAAGTTTAACAATAAACGGATTTTCAAGATGATGAGTTGGAGTAGCATCCCGAGTTAGTCGCAAAAGATTTCGAAAGAATTAAGTATATTCGAAGTAAAAGTTGCGAAAAATTTACTCTGATAAGCGGGGTGTTACAGTATATCTTATGGGTATTAGTGGAGGTTTAGCTTTGTTTTGGGACTCTTATGTAAATATTCAGCAAATGATATGTAAAGATTTCTATATTGCTGTTCAATTTTCTCTACCATCCCACAATCCCCAATGGGGTATTTTTGTTTATTTGAGTCCTTGCAGGCTCACAAGGATTGAACAATGTTAGGAGTTGATCTTAAATAAGCACAACTGAGGAACCAACTGGTTCTCCATTGGAGACTGGAATGATCTATGTGCTGGCTCAGATAAATTAGGAGGCATCCCTAGAAGTCCAGCTAGTTTTCAAGGTTTCAACACTTTCATTGATCAAATGGAAATGGAAGAACTCAGAATGAATGGGTATCCATTCACATGGTGCAACAACAGAGCAAATGCTGATTTGGTGGAAGAGCAACTTGACAGAGCTTTTGGCTCTTCTGATTGGCTGATGTGCTACCCAAATGCCTTGGTCACAAATATTCTGAGAAGCTCCTCTGATCACTCTGCCCTGCTACTTGATATGGACTTTCTAAAGAAAGAAGAAAGGCAAGATTCCACTTTGACAAAAGGTTGATTGGTAAGGAAGGATTTGAAGACACTGTCAAAACAGCATGGCTCACTCCTGTCACTGGTACCCCCTTTTCCAGCTGAAGGAGAAGATAAAAAACACTAGAATTGCACTGTTTATCTGGAGCTCTTCTTTCCAATCTCAAAACCAAGCCCTCATTTCATAACTCACACTAAAATGGAAGCTCTGAATAAGAACAAATCTGGTGATAATTGGGAATGCTGGGAATCAACAAAGAGAGAGTTAAACCAGGCTCACTCTCAGGAGGAGCTTTACAGGCAGCAAAAGGCCCACTTGAAATGGTTAAAGGAAGGAGACTCAAATACAAGGTTTTTTCATGCCTTCACCCTTCAAAGGAGAAGACAAAATGCCATAACAAGACTGGTCTCACCTCAAGGCAGAATCCTCACTAGCCAAAGAGACATTGAGAAGCATATAGTAGAGTTCTACTCACAACTCTTCTCTTTAGAAGGGAGTTGGGGAGGTGACTCAATCCTTCCTTTGATACCCCAATCTATCACCCCTGACATGAATGAAGCCTTACTCAAACCAGTCTCAGAGGAAGAAGTGAAAGAAGCCCTTTTCACTATGCCAGCTGACAAGGCACCAGGAGAAGATGGACTGACTTCAAGCTTCTATCAGCATTTTTGGGATCTTATTAAGGCTGATCTCATGTTGGCCGTCCTCAGCTTTTTTAACTCAGGTATGATCCTAATATATTGGAACCACACTGCCATTTCACTGATCCCTAAATGCACAAACCCAGAAACCTCGGGGAACTTCAGGCCAATTAGTCTTTGTACAGTGGTTTATAAACTCATTTCCAAAGTGTTAGCTCAAAGATTAAAAGCATGCTTAGGATCCTGCATCAGTGACTTTCAAGCAGCCTTTGTGGAAGGCAGACAACTTATGGATAATGTAATAATATCACATGAAGCATTTCACTTTCTCAATAGACATTCCTCAGGTGCTAACTATTTCATGGCTCTCAAACTTGACTTAATTACAGCCTTTGATCGTGTGGATTGGCTCCGTGTGAAGAAAATTATGCTTCAAATGGGGTTCCATAGTGATTTTGTCAAGCTTGTTATGATCTGTGTCTCTACAGCTACATTCTCTTTCAAAATTAATGGAGCTGTCAGTGGTTTTTTAACCTCAACCAGGGGTATTAGGCAAGGGGACCCACTGTCCCCTTACCTGTTTATTATAATAACTGAGCTTTTCACTGCTTTGATTAGTCAGTCAGTTGGCAATGGGCAGTTCAAAGGCATTAAACTCTCCAGAAATGGCCCCTTGCTTACTCACCTCCTTTTTGCAGACGATTCTCTATTTTTTTGTAAGGCAGGCACTGATCAAGCAGCTGTTCTAATGACCATACTTGAGAAATATAGGCTCTTTATAGGTCAAACTGTTAATCTGCAGAAGTCTGCCATTTTCTTCAGCAGAAACTCACCACAGCAAAACAAATCTTCTATCTGCAGTGCCCTCAATGGGATAGTATCCCACAGATCAACTTGATATCTGGGTCTGCCGCTTGGAATTGGAAAATCCAAGAAAGAAGTCTTTGAACATCTGCTGAATTCAGCGAAGAATAAGCTGCACAGTTGGAAAACAAAGCTTCTCAGCCCAGCAGGCAAAGAAGTTTTACTCAAAGCAGTAATCCAAGCTCTGTCCATCTTCTGAATGTCATGTTTCAAACTCCCAGTCACCCTTTGTTCTGAAATTTCTAAGCTCTGTGCCAAATTCTAGTGGTACACAGGAGATCAGCAAACTAAAAGCATTCATTGGAAAAAAATTGTGCTATCTTACTCTGCCAAAGACTGCTGGTGGCCTAGGTTTCCTTGATTTACAACTATTCAATCAGGCACTAACCTGTAAACAACTGTGGAGAATTGCTGCCAATCCTAACCGACTTATGAGCAAAATCCTTAAAGGAAGATACTTCCCCAACTCTTCAATCACTCGTGCAGTTAAAACTCAGAAAGGGTCTTGGATGTAGAATTGTTGGCTGGAAGTTATGCCTTTCTTCTCTAAGTGGCTGAAACAGAAGTGAGAAATGGAGTTAACACTCAAATCTCATATTTCAACTGGGTTCCAACCCTTCACAAGCCAACACCTTCCTTGATTCCAATTGCAGGGGTCATCTGACCTGGGTTCATGAACTCCTTCAACCCTATGGCTTCCAGTGGAATGAATGGCTTATGAGGCAAGTGTTTGAGCTTGGTGATAGTAAAGCCATACTCAAAATCTCCTCCCTTCATCCTAACAGAAATGATAGACTTTTTTGGGGCTTAGAGCAAAAGGGAAACGTCATAGTTTCCAGTGCATACAAACAGCTTTCAGACATCAAATTAACACAGTTAGACATTCCAGAAAGTAGCTCACATGCCATCCTGAAGAAAGCAATTCAATTCAGACATTGGGAATTAAAAGTTGTTGGTAAGGTGAAACATTTTGTTTAGAAATGTATCTCAGGTACTCTCCCAGTGGTTGTGCATCTGAGACAAAGGAAGGTGGATATTGATCGCATTTGCTCTATTTGTGGTGAAGCCTCAGAAACCATTGAACATGTTCTTCTCACATGCCCCAGAGCCATGAGAACATGGGAATTATCTCCAGTTTCCTGGGATGGCCTTCACACCAGCACTAACTCTTTCAAAACCTGGTGGTATCAAATCTGTTCCCTTGACCATACAGATGTTGCTGAAGCAAGGATTCAATTGTCAACATACATTCTTTGGTGGCTCTGGAAGTCAAGGAACATTTGGATTTTTCAAAATTCTCTAATGCCAGAAGCCTCAATTCTCAAACTGGCTCAGTCAGATTGGCTTCACTTCTGTTCCTCATAGTTTTGATAGTAGCTCTTTTTTTTTGTTTTTTTTTTTTCCTCTTTGCTCTTTTTGTTGTTGGGTTGGGGTTGATTTTCCTTACTAGGCTTTTTAGCAGTGGTGGAAAGTTTCCTCTGTATTTTATATTCTTGTTTCTATTCCTCTTGTAGAGGCTCTAGACCATCATCAGATGTGTCTCTCATTTCTACATTTTCAGGCTTTCTCTTGTACTTTGAACAATGTACTGGGACTTTGTCCCCTTTGAGTTTTATAATAGTTGCTCTGTCGTTCTGGGGGAAAAAAAACTAAAATAAAAACCAAATTATATTAAAACTATATTTTTTATATTTTTTGTATAAAAATATTAAGAAATGATTTTCTATTGAAATATAAAAAATTAATATAGTGCATTTTATGTATTATTGTGTATGTATTAAAATTTTATTATATTATCAATTTGCCTAATTGTACTCAATTGAAAATATAACAAACTTTCAGAAATTGCAATTAGACCCCAATAATAAATCAAATTCTCACAAAAACAACCCCAAAACTCAAACACACACATGATGTAACAGATGCTATATCCGGCCAAAATTGCAGTGGTTATTGACGGCCGACGGTGGCCTATTATTCGCCGCTGACATTCACCGATGATTTTCCGGTGAGCGGTCAGGATGGCGGAGAAGTTTCACGCTATTGAAGGGGCCGACGGCCGCGATGTTGACAGAGGTGGAGACGGGATGTTGATGGTGGGCTGAGAATGACGACGACGACGACAGACGGATGGAGACGGCGGTGACAGACGAATAGCAACGGCGGCGACAGACGGATGTCGACGGCGGCGACAGACGGATGGCGATTGGCGACGGCGGCGGGTGGCGTACGGGCAGCAACTAGTGGTGCGTGGCGGGATCTGGCGATGGCGGGGCGGCACTGGGTGAGGTTGGAGACGACGGGCGGTGGTTGTGGGATGGAGTGCTGCCGTGTGTGTGTGTGTGTGTGAGACCTGCGTGCATGAAAATCAGATTTGTGTGTGTGTTTGTGTGTGTGAGATTGGGGAGGGGATGGGTTATTGGTGGGGTCCACTATTGGTGTTTAATTTTTTAATGGATATGTAATGACTAGTTTAACCCTAGTGAGTGGCTAGAAGCATATATCTGACCACCATTTATATCCGTATTTACGATACTGCCACTCATATTTAACCATTATTTATTTAATCTTGACTTGATCATGACCATTGGTTTGGTAGATTCGTGCAGAAACATTCTCATTTCTTTCACTATCCTTCATTCTCATATGATCCCTTATATAATCCGTGCATTGCACGGGACTTATACTAGTATATATATATAGGATGTGGTTCAAATGAGAACCAAGTCCTAGCGTGAGAACCGTGAGAACCGCTATTTTTAATTGTATGTAGTTTTATGATTGATTGTATTTAGTGCTATTCTTAATCAGGATGTATTTTATTAAAAATAGCAACTTAGCATTTGTAAAAATGATAGCACCATGTAAGATTAAAAATAGCATCATACACAATTAAAAATAGCATCAAATATGGTTCTCACGGTTCTTACACCAGAAAAGGTTTTTATTTGAACCACTCCCTATATATATATATAGGGATTGGTTCCAATGCATCCCATTATTTAAAGTGAGGACGTGAGACTCATTCCTAGCCACAAGATTTAGATCTTGATTTAAATAATAATTCTTTATTTTTATTATTTAATTCTCTATTTTTAATTATTTAAATATTATTGTTGTAGTTATTTTTACCGGAGCAGAATCAAAAGATTCGAACACCGGGTCGTATCTCAAGGAAGGTCAGCCGGATTATATGTACGGATATTCTATCACACGAAAAATCAAACAAATTCCTAAACACTCTAATTCAATGATTTTGGTTTTTAATTATCAACTACTAATTCTCGAACAGTGCAAATAACCAATTAACAAAGCTTAAAACGAGTTCCTTATACGTACGAAGGCTAGGGAATCGGGGATGATTAAACCCAAATCAAATTCAAAATGCTGAGTAGAATACGTTCAGCTAAATGATTCAATTAACCTACACATCTAGAAATTATTCCATCTCGTAACAAGAGGAAAAATATAGACGGCAAATCAACCCAATCAATTAACACGTAGGCAATACAATTACGAACAAGCCTACTCTAGTCGAGCTTTGATCGACCGACTTCTCCCCTTTCGGTTCTACAAGTCGATTAATTAGATCAGAATGGTGATCAAGCATCTAACCCTAGGTTTAAATCAACACGAATAGATTGAACGAAATTCATAAGCACAATAAGCACACGAGTATGAGTAATCACCCCCTATCCCTAGCTTAAAGATTTAGCCACTCATGCTGAGATGAACACAGAATATTGTATACAGTAAATATTCCAAACTCATAGTCAAATGAGAAGAAAACTTACGATAGATAAATAAAGAGTGTTAATCTCAAGCACAATCTGAATCCACGATCAAAATCCTTGGGAATCACTCCCAAAAATCTCAAAGATAAAGCGAAGAATAAAGGAACAAGTTTTGGTCTTATGAAAAACGAGAGAAAAAGTCTGCGTTCTAAATCCCCAATGAAAACCCTTTCTTTTTCCTTTTATCCCCCCGTACACGCGAGCAGATTTTAAAATTTAAAAGATTCAGGGATTCACCGCGGCGCGAGACAGGGATTCACCGCGGCGCGAGATAGGCGGCACGGCGCGGCAGAAAACTCG
>BKCP01009403.1:1674584-1714664 GCA_008636005.1 Striga asiatica | reverse complement strand
AAGTTAGTTGTCTTTTGTTGCTAGGTTAGTTCTTTCTTGCTGCTAGGTTAGTTGTCTTTTGCTGCTAGGTTAGTTGTCTTGTGTTGCTAGGCTAGTTCTTTTTTGCTGCTAGTTTAGTTGTCTTTTGTTGCTAGGTTAGTTCTTTCTTGCTGAGTTGTTTGATGCTGCCAAGTTAGTTGTGTTTTGTTCTTTGTTCTTTCTTGCTGTTAGGTTAGTTGTCTTGTGTTGCTAGGTTATTTCTTTTTTCTTTTTTTTCTTGCTGCTAGGTTAGGTTAGTTGTCTGATGCTGCTAAGTTAGTTGTGTTTAGTTGTCTTTTGTTGCTAGGTTAGTTCTTTCTTGCTGAGTTATCTGATGCTGCCAAGTTAGTTGTGTTTTGTTCTTTCTTGCTGTTAGGTTAGTTGTCTTGTGTTGCTAGGTTATTTCTTTTTTCTTTTCTTTCTTGCTGTTAGGTTAGTTGTCTGATGCTGCTAAGTTAGTTGTGTTTTGTTGTTAGTTGTCTGATGCTGCTAAGTTAGTTGTGTTTTGTTGTGTTTTGTTCTTTCTTGCTGTTAGGTTAGTTGTCTTGTGTTGCTAGGTTATTTCTTTTTTCTTTTCTTTCTTGCTGCTAGGTTAGGTTATTTCTTTTTTCTTTTCTTTCTTGCTGCTAGGTTAGTTGTCTGATGCTGCTAAGTTAGTTGTGTTTTGTTGCTAGGTTAGTTGTCTGATGCTCCTAAGTTAGTTGTATTCTTTTTTTATAAAAATATTGTAGCCCATAGGATTTGAACCTGGTACCTCATGGAAGCAAGACAAGCAATGCAACCACTACACCACTCAAGGTTGAGTATCTTTTGTCGCTAGGTTATTTATTTCAATACAACGGGTCAACGCCGGAAGTCAACGGTCAACACCGGAAGTCAACGCCGGAAGTCAACGGTCAATGCCGGAGTCAATTAATAATTATTTTATTATTTAATTAATGTATATTTTAATTGATTTTGATCTAGACAAAATGAGTGGCTAAGATTGAGTCTCACGTACTCATTTTAAGAAGTGGTCTCATTGGATCCATCCCCTATATATATATATATATATATATATATATGTATATGAGGCCCGTACCTAATAACTGTCGGATCTATATCCTCGGTGAAGTTTCCAGTTCCAAGCAACTTTGAAAAGTGGCAAACAAGTTATATGTTAAAATATGTTTTTATGTATTTATTATAAATTACATATTTGGCCCAAGGTTTAAATTGAAATATATTAAAATTATCTCCAATTGCAATTAAACCCTCTAATTTTATCTAATTTACAACATTGAGCCCCACATTTTAAGCTTCGTCCGCGCTCTTCCTTATTCAAACTCCGCTGCATATGTGGCATTTTGATTCATCCAGCGAGGAAGAGGCGGTGACAAATCGAAGCTCGTGGACGGAGGCGGAAGCTGAGATCTATGGCGCCGGCGACCGTTGAATTTTCGACGAGTGTGTTTCAGACGACAGCGGAGACTGGAAGTTGAGGACGACCGGATTTCAGACGACGTCGGAGCCTGTAAGTTGAGGACGACCGGATTTCAGACGATGACGGAGACTGAAATTGCAAGAGGAGAGAGTTTCGAATTTTCCGGCGGCGAGACTTTCGGGTCTGTTTCAGTTAACGTCGTTGACTGGATATACGGGCGGAGTGCGGTGTTGACTGGAGAGTCGGCCAGAGTTTGTGATGCGGACGTGGTGGCGGCGTTGGGCGGCGGAGACCAAGGTGTGTGCTCATCTCCGTCATGGTGGAGAAGAAGCTGCAGCCTGGCCCGACGAGAGCGGCGGCGATTGGTGGTGCGGATGCCGACGAACAACCGTTTGGCCCTCGGAGCTGGCGGCTCGCCGGCGGTCTCTGTTCGCCGGCGACTGTGTGAAAAAAATTGGACGGGCTGAGTGAGAGATAGAGTGGAGATTAATGTTGGTTAATTAGATGTGGGGCCCACTGCTATAAATTGGATGGGTTGGTGGTGTTATGACGTGGGGCCCACTAATAAATTATTTTTGTGAATTAGGATGTGTAAAATATCCATATTACCTTATAGAGTATATTTATTATCCGTTAGATTATTGGATCTAATGGTCGTGATGTATTATTATTTCTTTCATTGAGTATTATTTTTTGTATATTTAATATGTATTATTTCTTTTTTAGCCAAAAATTATATAAAAGATTAAATAAAACTATTAAAATACTAAATATAATTTTATAAAATAAATAATAAATAAATTTAAATATTTAGGTACATGAAAAAAAAATACTGCACTGCACGTTTGTGATTGACGGAATGCATAACAGTGTTACATCAAATGCACATTAATGCATTAGATAATGCACATTATCACAGCGGTGTGCATTTTTTCACATATATTAAATTTGTAGTTTGTTCTGTCTAAGTTCGTCTTTAATTAAAAAAAAATTAACGTATTTGACCGAAATATAAAAAAAAATATTTTTATATCATATATATCGTTTATTTCAACAAACAATAATATAGAATATTAAATAAAAAATATAAATACTAGATATAGTTTTAGTATATAAATAAATTATTATATGCACAATAATTATAATTAAACATACACATTATTAAAATATTCTAAAATTTAAATGCACATAAAAAATACTCGCTCAATTGATTGGACAATAATACTAGACTAAATTCACATTATTGTCTATGGAAATGCACATCGTTAATTTTGGTATTTTATATATTGTGTATTTATAATAAAAACTAATGTAAGATATTAATAAAATTATTCAAAGATTAAATAAATTTTTTTAAAATATAAAATACAGATTATTTATAATAATTGTGGCAATTTTGGTTAACTAGACCAATAAACCATGTATTTCTGTTTTGTTTTAATTTGGCTGGGAAAAAGTTCGTTGGGTACATACGCACAATAGCGACTGAAACACTGCACATTAGTGTTATACGTGTTGCACATTATTGTTAGACGTATTGCACATTCACGATCGAAATTGAAATAACTACAATTTGTATGCCCCAACTTATATATTTCGGTTATTTTAAAATTTTTGTTATTTTAATTTCGATAATTTCAACTGAAATAAAGTTATTTCGATAATTTTAGAATTTATATATTTCGATTATCTCGACCAAATTTGAAATAATCGAGCTATATGAAAAATATTATTATTATGATTTATATATTTTTATGTACTGCGAGTGCACATTATGATTATATGGGTTGCATCATTATATGGGTTGCACATTAATGACTATATGATTGCACAATATAAAAAATCAAACAAACTTAAATTTTCGGTTCAATTATTATTTTTCTACTTTTTGAAAAATCAATTATTCCAGTTCTAAAGTCACCTTTATTTTTCAAAATAACTGAAATAATCGTCTATGAAAATTGTTATTATTTTACATATTTTTATGTAATGTTAGAACACTCTATTTGTTGTTATTGTGCATCTAGTATTCTTTATAAATTATGTATCTAACCCATGAACCAAAGTGTACATATTTAAATTTTTTGGAAATTGCATATAAGTCCATGCACATAATCTAATTCACAAAATTTAGCCCAGTCCCAATTCATTCCCAATCCCATCTCTGTTTAAAATTCAGCCGTCAGCCCCCGCCGGACCACCGTGCAGATGCTCGTCGTCACATCACTCGACCAAAGTCCGACGCCATATCCGGCGGCGACCTCACAAACTCCTTCAATTAATGTTTATGGTCTGTCCCGCCGAAAGAGTGAGCCCCCGCCCGCCGGCTCCTCAGCCGGAAAATTTGCCCTCGAAATTCAGATTACCGCTGTATTTGAAGGTCATGAGGTTCTTTAACCTTAGATGTATCTCGGGATCTCGTCGAGGAACCACCCGGTAGACCCGTGGCCGGTGCTCGATTTCCTACGGGATACCGCCTTCGGGCGAGATGCTGTGTAGTACCTTGAGACATACAGTGACGACAGCGGAGACATGGTGGGAGACGGCGGTGGTCGGCAATGGAGAGTTTTGTGGTGGACCGCCGGCGGGTCTGTGGTGGCGGTGGCAGAATTGGTTGAGGGATGGCAGCGGTGGCGAACTGTGACGTAATCGACGGGGTGTAAGAATTTAACGGGTATATTCATAACTATTAAGTGGAATTGAATAAACCCTACGCATGTAATTCTATCAATTCATAGAATATGGATCTTTGCATAAATTAAATTGCACATAAAAGCTTACAAGAATCCAGCTTATAGTCCTTCCCTGTTTTCTTGATCTATGATAGTTGATCTGCGATCTTTTCCTCGTAATCTCATGGATCTATCTTTCTCGTACTCTCCAATGATGGATTCGCCTTTGCCTATGAATTGTTTCTCTCTCCCGTGTCTCTCGTCTTTTCATAAAGCCCTTGATGTTGAGAACTTTATTTTCGTATGAGATGGGAGAGAGGGGCATGTAGTATATATAAGAGGAAAAGACTTACAATCCTAATCCTACTAACATTCCCCATGTTCTAACCTAACTTACTGTCCAAGTCAAACATCACAAATTGGACTCTTTAATATTAAAACATTAATAATCCATTAAATACATATTCACCTTAAATAAGTTTGACTATTAATTCTATTAGGTCCAACTAATTATATGGTCCACAATAATATAATAATATAAAATATTACACGGGGCTGTTGGTGGTTGGTGGCGGTAGGCGGAGGAAGGCTGTTGGTGGAGGTGGCGGCGGCCGTCGATCGCCGATGAGGGTCATGGTGGTGTGTTTTTATGTGCTTGTGCGTGTGTGCACGTGTGTGTATTGTAATGTGTGTTTGTGCGTGCGTGGGGAAGATGGTAGGGTGGGGGAGGGGGGTAAGTGAGGTGGTAGGATAATTATAGTGATATTAAATATTGGTAGTGGTGGGTCCCACAAGTTTTGAGTTTGAATTAAAATATCCAAGCTACCTTTAATTATTAGTAAAATGCATAATATTTGACATGTGATCAAATAATTACCAGATTACCATTAATGAAAGACCATAGTTTGACTTCATCATAGCCATATACGATTGATCCATGGTCCATATTTATTCTTATTTCTTTCACTATCTACCATTCTCATTGGATCCTAACTCTATATATATATGGATGNACCGTGGAAGTCGCGATGATGGACTTTTGTTCCACCTTTCCATAATTTTGCTCCTTTAGACATTATGAGCAAAAGTCTGAATCCGAGTATCCAATAATAACCAATAATTTGGATCTTCTTTAAGTTAGCATGTGTTCTTTAATGCCTTGTAAGTACTTTAAAAAATTTCTTTGCAGCATAATCATTTAAAATTATTTTTATAGTTGTTTAACATACCAACAACAAATATATTATCAGACCTAGTACAGGTTCGTCTCGTTTAAGACTCCTAATCATTTATATCTAAGAAATTTTCTCCATCACTTTTCATTCCATTTCACCTTTCGAACATTTATTTTAGACTAAATGTGTCCCTTTTATGAATTGGAATTTTACGGAACAACCATCCATTATCTCTCAAATAAAACTTTTATGGGATAAGCTTTTAGTCCTTGTGATCTATTCCAGAATATTTCTATTCCAATTAGCAAGGTCGTTTCATCCACATCCTTTATTTCATAACTTTTAGAGAGATAATACTTTAATTCGTGCAACATGTCCACATTATTATCAACTATAATGTCATCGACATACGAAACTAAATAACAAATCTACTCCCACTGACCTTAATGTAGATACACCGATCTACGGTATTCCCTACAAATCTATAAGCAATGATGGTATCATTAAACTTAAGATACCATTCACGAGAGACTTGTTTTAGTCCATATATCGATCTATTCAACTTACACACTAACGTTTCATTTCTTGTGATCTAAAAAAACTTTTAATTAGTTCATGTAGATCTCCTTCTAAGTTTATCATTTAGAAGGTGATCTTTATGTCCATTTTGATACAGTTCAAAACATACAGAGCCACCATTGTCATTACAATTCTCAAGGAATCTTTCTTGAAACGAGAGAGAATGCTTCCTTGTAGTCAATGCCTTCCTTTTGAGTGTAACCTTTAGAAACAAGTCTAACTTTATATCTTTCGATATTACCTTTAGAGTCGTGTTTGGTTTCGAAAAAACCCATTTACACCTAACTCTTTTAGACCCTTCAGGTAAATCTATTGAACTAAAGACTTTATTTTCATCCATTGACTTTAATTTTAATTATTCTTTCATGGCATTGATAAACTTTTCCAGAATTTTAACTTTTCATGGCTTGTCATTCATCAACCATAGGTTGTTCTATAATTTCTTGATTGCTTGTGACCGGTTCATTATCAAGTGAGTTTGGATCATTTCGTTATTCATCTAAGTTACATGACGGTACTGTAACTAAAAGAATAACAACCATTGATGGACTCTTGGGTTTGGACTGTTCAACCCGAGTTTCTTTAACATCCAAACTTTGCAGTTTCAAACTCCCACTGATTTGAACATTTTCAATGAATCGAGCATTGCTGGAATCAACTATTCTCGTACTATGGTTAGTCCTGTAAAACTTATATCCTTTAGAACATTTCGGATAGCCAATGAATAACCACTGACTGTCCTAGGAATAAGTTTCTTTTCATGTGGATTATATACTTTTATTTCTGCTTGACACCCCCAAATATGAAGGTGCCTCAACCTAGGTTTCCTACCCGTCCATAGTTCATAAGATATTTTAGGAACTACTATACTAGGAACCCAGTTTACCCAATATGCAGCAATCTTTGATGCATCCACATAGAAAACGTTAATGTTGAATTGCTCAACATATCTCTAACCATATTATTTAAGTACGGTTTATCCTCTCAGCAACACCATTATGTTGAAGAGTCTTAATTATAGTGTATTGCACACAAATATTTCAAATCTCAAGAAACTTTGCAAATGGACTAGAATATTATTCTCTTTTATTGAACTTACATTAATATTCACCACTCTAGTGAGATCTCACAACTTTTACTTATTTATCTAACTACCTCTCCATCTCATCATTGTATATCTTTAGATATTCCAATGATTGAGTCTTTTCATGTAGTAGATAAATATAACTAATCATGAGAAATCATTTATAATGGTGATTAAATACTTTACATCACCCCACAAAGGGACGTTAAATAGACCACAAAAAATTAGTGTGAATAAGTTATGAGATTTTAGTGCTTCTTATGACAAATCTCTTTAATGTATGTTAGTTTGCTTTTCTTTAATTCATTCTATACATACATCTTGATCACTAAAATCCAATGAGAAATGGTTTCATTATTCACCATTCTCAAAACTTTTCTTCAGATATGTGACCATAATCTTTAATGCCATAAGAGAGTATAGTATTCATTGTGTGCACTACATTTAACCCAAAAAAAAATAATTATGAGATGCATAAGTAGTTGCACAGAATCAAGCCACCAAATATTATTGGGAATCTTTAATAAATTTGATTCACAACATACAAAAAATTAATGTATGTCTTTCTTTTCGAATCAAGATTTTATTTCGGGCAATCTTTCCTAAGGTGGCCTAGCTTTTTACAAAACTAACACCTTATTTATTTAATGATTGGACCTACAAAAACTTTAAGTAAGTCAGTCTCCTTTTATTTGCCTTTATTTCCCATTTTATCTTACTATTATTGGCTCCCACATGAGATATAAAATGAATCGACTCTTCTTTCATCTCATTTATTCCCACCTCTTCCTGCACCAGCATAGCCTTAATTTGCTTACAATCCCGTTTATCATTAATGGTGTTATAGTTCACCTAGGATTGACCAAACTCAACAGGTAAGGAGTTCATGATGAATAAAACCATAAATGAGTCTATCACATTCATTCTCATGTTTGCAAGTTTAGCTTATATGTGGAACACATGGATCACGAAATCATGGATGGAGCGGAATCAGATGAACTTTTATAGTGAAGAGTACATTAATGAAACTTTCCACAATAAACTTTTCCCGCAATTTTAAATGGAGATAATCCTTGATTTTTATTTAGGAATTCTTTTGCATTATTGGCTTTAATGTTATCCGCCTTGATTAACTTCATAAAATTCAAACACAACCTATTTGATCGCTCACATACCCTACGTAGAGTTACCTCTACTTCGGAGCTCTCATCAGTAATGGTTGTGAGAACTTCATCAATAATGAGAGTAATATCCAAATTCATTAAACCTAACTGAAATTGAATATGCTTAGACCATTCACTGAAGTTCAGCCAATTGAATTTTTCAACTATAATACTGTACGGATAACCAAATTTTGAACGCTGCAAAATTTAATACATGCTATTTAATTAAGCTTTGAGATAAAATTAATGGATTCAGAAATCTTTTAAATTATATATTTAAATATACCTTTGGGCAAATACTTAAATATATAATATACTTGATTGATGCCTAAGAGGAAAGATCTTTAATAGAAATTATAGGTATTGTGATTAATTTGTGGTTATCTTTGGACAAACACACTAATTAACCTAACTTTAATATAATTTCTCTTTTATTGTCATATATTACAAACCATGGCCCACCTTTGGGTGTCCTCCTAGTTTATAATCTATAACGTCAATTATTCAAATATTATAATATTATGGTACATTAATAAGACATCGTCTTATATTTGAATAATTGATACTTTTATCTAATTTAATTATCTATTCCATAAATTAAACTAGGCCACTTTGGTGACTAACTAGTTTCTTACATAGATAATATAATTAGATAATGTTTTATTTTAATGATATTTCATCTAATTTAATTATCTATTCCATAAATTAAACTAGGCCACTTTGGTGACTAACTAGTTTCTTTACATAGATAATGTAATTAGAAAATATTTTATATGATCATATTATGAGATATTCATACTTTTATAATCTCTGAAATTAGCCTTAAGAAAAATACCATTCGAATATATATCTTAGTTATTCTAAAATCTCAGCCACATAATTAGCTTTTCATGATCAAGGATTTAAGTTGGCTATATGATCAATAGCAAATACATATTGGCCAATAAATAATTGATCAATCATTCAATTAATAATACAGAACTACATTTACGAGAACACACTTTCAGGATTTCAACAAATAATTCCCAGAGTTCAATTGCAGGCCACTTACGACAAAACTTTCAAAGAGTCCGAGCAACACCAATACATGATGCATCGTAATATCCCAAAGTTAATTAGCAGACCATCATTAATTGTTCAAAAATTGGGATGGGTAGTGTAAGACCATCACGAGAGCAGTATAATATATTAGACATATAAGTGGTTGGAACAGATTATTTGATCACAATCCAACAGTTCACATGTTATAAATCGATTTCCGATTTGAAGCAATTCAATATAAATCAACAACGTAATTATTTATTCATGTAAGCTTTTATTTGGCAAGATAATCATGCATAAACACATGCTCTGATACCACATGTAAGAATTTAACGGGTATATTCATAACTATTAAGTGGAATTGAATAAACCCTACGCATGTAATTCTATCAATTCATAGAATATGGATCTTTGCATAAATTAAATTGCACATAAAAGCTTACAAGAATCCAGCTTATAGTCCTTCCCTGTTTTCTTGATCTATGATAGTTGATCTGCGATCTTTTCCTCGTAATCTCATGGATCTATCTTTCTCGTACTCTCCAATGATGGATTCGCCTTTGCCTATGAATTGTTTCTCTCTCCCGTGTCTCTCGTCTTTTCATAAAGCCCTTGATGTTGAGAACTTTATTTTCGTATGAGATGGGAGAGAGGGGCATGTAGTATATATAAGAGGAAAAGACTTACAATCCTAATCCTACTAACATTCCCCATGTTCTAACCTAACTTACTGTCCAAGTCAAACATCACAAATTGGACTCTTTAATATTAAAACATTAATAATCCATTAAATACATATTCACCTTAAATAAGTTTGACTATTAATTCTATTAGGTCCAACTAATTATATGGTCCACAATAATATAATAATATAAAATATTACACGGGGCTGTTGGTGGTTGGTGGCGGTAGGCGGAGGAAGGCTGTTGGTGGAGGTGGCGGCGGCCGTCGATCGCCGATGAGGGTCATGGTGGTGTGTTTTTATGTGCTTGTGCGTGTGTGCACGTGTGTGTATTGTAATGTGTGTTTGTGCGTGCGTGGGGAAGATGGTAGGGTGGGGGAGGGGGGTAAGTGAGGTGGTAGGATAATTATAGTGATATTAAATATTGGTAGTGGTGGGTCCCACAAGTTTTGAGTTTGAATTAAAATATCCAAGCTACCTTTAATTATTAGTAAAATGCATAATATTTGACATGTGATCAAATAATTACCAGATTACCATTAATGAAAGACCATAGTTTGACTTCATCATAGCCATATACGATTGATCCATGGTCCATATTTATTCTTATTTCTTTCACTATCTACCATTCTCATTGGATCCTAACTCTATATATATATGGATGCACTCACAGAATAGTGCTCAATGAAAGAAATAAGAATAAATTTTTGCCATTAGATTTGATCATCCAAAGATCATAAAAAATACATCACTTTACATTCATTAAGGGTAATTTAGACATTATACAAATACTAAATCAACTTATTGGGACCCACCATCAACAAACCCATATCACCAGATATTTATCTCTTTCTCTCACACACACACACCTACCACACCACACCGCACATATACCAATGCACTCTTTCTCTCTCTCTCTCTCTCTCTCTCTCTCTCTCTCTCTCACACACACACACACACACACACTCCCCTATTACACGCCGCACGCAGACATAGCATGAACGGGTCTCTGACCGGCGACCACCACTCACAGTGACGCTGGCCCGCCACATCACCGGAGTCGTTCTCCGCCTTCGCTCGCCGCCGCAGCCCCGTCGTGGCTCCATCGTCACATCACCTCCATCCCCGCCCCGACTCTCGCCGGCTCACCTCCATCCCCTCCCCGACTCTCGCCGGCATCGTCGCCTGAATCTCGCGGACATCATCGCCGCCGCATGTCGCCCAGGTACAGCCGCGCTCCAGATGTGGTGGAGCTCCGGTTCTCCACCGTTAAACTCATCGTGTCCGACATCAACTTCCACCACGAAGCTCCGTCACTGGCAACTAACCGCTGTCATATCAGTAGTCCTTAATATGCCTCGTCGATCCAGTTTCATCGGGCGCCGACACCGGAAAACTGACCTTCGAGCTTGAAGGTCGAGCTTTAATGGCGGATCTCCCAAAAAAAAAAAATCTACCTACATGAAGTGAGTTCACCCGTGTGCAGGGCGAACAACAAAAGTGGCGGAGCACATTGACGCAGGATTTCGTGGCTCGAGAGGGCTGAACCGCCCTGGTAGAGTGATGGGGTAGAAGAAGATGATTTTGGGATTAGGGCATTTGTTTGAAAATTAGATAATTTTTAGGGGTCTAACTGTAATTAGTGAATTTCTTATTGTATTTCAATTTGGTCCATGTGCCAAATTTGTAATTTATAGAAAATTTAATAAATACACATTAATGATAAATAAAATGCACAGTGTATTGTTTATATTCACATTAAATATTACTGCTTAGCGTGTACACAATTGTGATAGTAAATATGCACATTGATGACTAATAGGATGCACGTTAATGACTTGTCGATTACACAATAGCAATCGAAACAAATGAACTAATATATTCGAGTTTTTTATGCCGGTCCTACTGCCTATATTTTATTTTAAAATTAGGTTATATGATTACCCTTTTTTTTAATAATCGAACATGTAAAAAATATTATTTCTTATTGTTTTATAAATATTAGGTATTTTCAACTAAAAATAATATAAAAATATTAAATAAAAAATATAAAAATATTAAATATATTTTTATAATATAAATAATATAAATCATTTTGATTATTTAGTTTAATTTGGATAAACCAACTGAATATTCGACTATTTTAGTTCAGTATTAGTTTGTTTTGGAACGATTTATTAAAAAACGAATGCACTACGAGTGCACAATAGGTGAACAATAGTGTTATATGAATTGCACATTAATGACTGTCGGAATGCACAATAATGTTAGACCAAATGCACGTTTATTCGTTCGATAATGCACATTAGCATAATAGTATCACTTTCACATATATTACCATTTTGGGCACTTTAGTCTGATCTCAACTTTATTTACAAAAAATAAATAAAAATAATAATGACAATAATAGAACCGACCAAATTACATAAAAAAATATTATTTCTATATTAAGTTTATATAAATATTATTTAGATTTTAATTTAGTTTGGGAAATATCATTGAAAAACAACTGCACTTCGAGTGCACATTAGTGTCAGATGGATTGCACATTAGCGACTGACATATATCACTATATCGACATAAAAGACCGAACTAATTTTCTCAATTCAAATTGTATGTCAATTTGATTATCTGTTTTTATATTCAAAATTTTATTTTTATAATGTAAATAATATTTTATTTTGTGATTTGGTTAATTTGATTAACTGATCAAATAAAATAATTAATTCGATTCGGTTTTAAATTGGTTTGTAACATATGTTCGGTATATTTAGACTGCACAATAACGGCCGAAAATGTGCACAATAGTGTTGGATTAATTGCACGTTAATGATTATCCGACTGCACAATAGTGATCGGAATTGATTGAACTAAAACATCCGTCATAATTTATACATTTCGGTTCAATTATCTGTTGCTACTTTTAAAATTTTAATTATTTCAAACGAATTTCATAATTATTTTTTCAAAATTGACTTTTATTGTGTATTAATAAAGTTTTCAATAGTTTTGTATAAATAATTTGTAATTTACTTATCAATATTGTGCATTTATTAAATTTTAATAAATTACAAAATTGACCCATTAATTAAAGTCTATGTAGCATACATTGCATAACTGTAACGCCCCGTTATTTTTATAAGAAAAATCCATATTTTCTCGAAAAACAGAGTTAAATTTTCGCAAACATTTTAAAAATTTATTCAACGGGCATTACTCAACTTATCTCAAAGCAATAACTTAAGTTTTGACTTAAGCAAACGGGAATAAACCATCGCAGATCCACATATCAAGCCAAACAAGTAAAACAAGCTCAATTCATAACATCTCAATATCATCAATTTCAAATCATAATTCATGACAGACATAATATTCCAGTTTCATGATCAAAAATCAACTCCAAAGTAATACATCAGTCTGGCATCAAAATAATAATAAGACTAAAGCAGATGCAGATAAACAATTTATAAGCACAAGCAAGTATGACCCCGCTCGCCCGTCTTTCACTGCTGCCACCAGCTCAACCTGAAAAGGGGGAAAGAGTGGGAGTGAGCGACCAACTTGTTCACTGTGGGAATACCATGCAGTCTATTTAGTATAATGACTTAAAAATCATAATCGCAACATGAACACAAATCGTCTAGTCTATCTCCTATACAGCCTTACGCTCATACGATCACATATAAAGTGTCGGCATAACATCAACGGGAGCTAAACCGTCGGCACAACATCAACGGGAGAATCTCTCTATAGGCTAAAGTAGGAGAATGTCGGCACAACATCAACATGAGACCCTCTCATAGATTAACGGTTCACATGTATACATTGATTATCAAGCCAAGCAATTATAAAGAATAACATTCACGGTAAGGTTTATCAACACCTACCTGATCATTCGAGATAGACAGATACACAATGATCAACAGAAGCTAGGCAGAGGACTCAACTCCTTGTTAATTTACAGTTAATAATATTTATCATAATATCTATCTTATTATTATAGGTGATAGCAGATAAGCAGACAAGATAGATAAAATCAGATTATCAAATAATTCACATAAGGCATATAAGACAAGCAAAAACTGATACTGACTAACTGGATTGATCTAACCGGCCATATACAGAGCTATATAGCTCCTATCTGAAGGGACTCTGAACCGGTCTAGGGGTTCTCAATTACCTTAACTATATAAGGCGAAATGGACCCTTAAACTCCATGATTTCTATAAAATCACACATAACTCATAAAATTCCGAAACTTAGCAGTTAAATAGCCTACGTATTTAAGTATCTCCTGTGAAAATTTCAAGTCAAAATCTTACCAATAGGCAGGTCAAGTATTCAGCTAAACATTGCACATAAACATGAGATAGACACCTGTTGTTTCCAGAATTTCTCTAAAATTCTATACTCATCATTTTAAGCTGAAATTTGACAGGCATGATCACAACTCATGCAAGAAATAATCTTAAAAATTTCAAAATCAATTGCAGACTGACATGCTGAGACTCAAATATTTTTAATTCACTCAATACACATCATCTAGGGCTAAAATTTTATAGACATACTCTCAAACACATATAAAAAGATGTCGTAAAATTTTCAGATTAATATCATGGTCAAAGGCGGAGATATAACAATCTGAAGTTACACCTAAAATCATGAGTTATGAATCGAATTAACACATACAACAAGCTATATACCTCAAAACGACCTGAAATACATCCTTAACCTTAACACATACAATAAATACCCTATAAAATTTCAAATCAAATGGACAAGTGTAGATAGGGCAAAAATCAATTCAAACTTGTTGTGGCATCATTAATTCGAAAAATCTCATACATAGTCATCTTAAAGCATATTCTCAAACATAAATCCCTGACTAAAAGCCACCTCAAATANAAAGGGGTTTGGCTTGGTTACCTTTCTTTGGTTCCAAAACAAGGCAAAAAGGCTCGATTTGGGCTAGGTCTCGGCTTTTGGGTCTGTGCTGGATATATGGCTCGATTTTATGGCTAAAATGGCTCAAGGAATGCCGCTAGATGCTGATGAGGGGGTCTACTCGTGCTGCACATTGGAACTTGGCTCCATCGGTGGTGCTCTCGGTGTTGGCGTATGCGCGAGGGATTGACGAGGGCTTGGTGATGGATTTTTGGGTGATTGTACAATGATTCCGAGAGTGTTGAGAGAGTTTGAGGGAGAAGAATTTCAGACTTTACTAAAGGGAAAGGAAGGAGAATGGCGTGTGGAAATGAGGGAGGAGGTGAATGATTTTCCTTAAATTGCTAAGACATTCGATGAGGATTATTGCCTACTATATTTAACATGCAATCAAGGCTCCAAATGAGAGATTTGGACGTGCTAAAGGGGAGAAAATATGTTGGTCAATATTATTCCATAAAGGCTTGCCACACAATTGAATTTCAAATGAAAGAAATGAGATAAAATTACTAAGGCACATTGGATCACCAAGGTTCAAAGCGGCGGCATATGGGTTGCATTTTGAGAATTTATGGGCTGAAAGTAGGCAAGGACTTGGGCCAAAAATAATACTCAAAGATCGGATTAAAATGACTCTAAAACGAGTCGAAATGGTTAAGAATTGGTTCTACGCGATTGAACTGAACATCGGCGAACAATTAATCTAGTAACGAATTAATTCTAACTAACCAATCACACCACAATAAATATAAAATTAATCACATAAGAATTCAATAATATAGTAGATAGATAAAACGAGACAAGAAACGAGCAATTAACAATAATAATTGAGCAAGCAAGGAACTATAATGAAATAAAAGCAATGATTATATAAATGCAAATAAATAATCAAATAAAAGCAATGATTATAAATGAAATAAAATAGATTCTCTCTGGGAGAGCGAACCACATTCTCTCTGGGTGAGCGAATTTCTTTGATATTTGTGTTGATTCTCGTCGGATCTTAATCTCCTTTCTTTGATTTCAGTATCCCAAATCTTGTAGTTTCTTCTAGTTGTACGGTTCAATCTGGGAACTCTAAATCCCAATGGGTTTTCATGCAGACATTGGTCAAGATGACGAGATATTGCAAAAGCTCGAAAGTTTCTCCCTATCCTCAAAGGAAGACTCTGTAACCGACATAGCAAAAGAGGATATCAAGCTCAGTGATGAAGAGTGCCAGCGAAGCTTGTTCGGCAAAATCATTGGAGACAGAAAAGCAAGTTGGATTGGCGTAAAGCGCACAATGAGCCTCATATGGAAGCTTAGACAATCTGTGGAGGTAAAGGAACTTGTGCATAATTATTTCCAATTTATATTCCAAAGCAAAGAAGATTTGGCAAGAGTAGCTAAAGGCCCAAATTGGAGTATAGACAACCAATTCCTTATCTGGTCAGTATGGCAACCCGGCCTATCCAGCAATCATCCTAATTTCCAAGAACTTAAATTATGGGTCCAAGTATTCAACGTCCCACTCAATTGGCTTAGCACGAAGGTAGGATTGAAGCTTGGCCAGGTCTTTAAGGAGGTTATTAATGTAGTAGTTGTGGGAGCTGGCAGCCATGGGGGTAAGGTTCTTCGGCTTTTGTTTCTATTGATCTCAGTGAGCCTCTCCCTCGTTGCTCCAAAATTAGACTGGGAGAACAGATCGTTTGTGTAAGCTTCAAATACGAGAAGTTAGTAAATTTCTGCCATTATTGTGGACTGGTTGGGCACTTAGAAAGAGGCTGCTCTTCTCGTATGAACGATATCAAATCCAAAACTTTGAAAGAAGGTCAATATGAAGACTGGTTGAAGGCCCCTGATGGGCAACACTGGGCAAGTCAGAATGCATCAGACACTAGAGGACCTCCTTCAGACAAGACTTCACACCCAGACCAGCATTCTCCTTTAAAAGCATTCACCGGTCAAGTGGAGGATACTAACCAGATTGTGATGATTCACAGTGACTCAGCTAATCAACAGCAACCCAAAGCACATTTAACTAACTCTTCTGAAGAGGAATACTTCAAACAACCTGATACCACTGTGATGAAGCACTCTCAGAGCCCCAAACATATGTCTCTCTAAATTGTTGAGAAAGATTGTCATACACATGAACAAGACAAAACCATGGAATTAGATGTCATCCTTCCCACCCAGTATTGGACAGGAAGATACCATGATGATTCAAAAACCACTATCAAGGACATGGAAAAGATTTGGTGAAAAAGATGGCAGACTCCAAAGGCAAAATAACAGCCTTGTGATAAGGGACACTATTGTTCTAGGCAAAAGACTACGGCTAGAAAATGAAGATCAACCCTGCATTAATAAAGGTAAATCCATTGTTGTTGTTGAGAACAATAAACTGAAATCTTTTTTAAAAGTGGGGGAGGCCAGCCTGGATTGGCACCCAAGTGGCCAATGCTAGCTGCGGTGTGGAACTGTAGAGGACTGGGTAGGCCTTCTACAGTTTCCCAAATCAAAGAGACCTTTAAGGCTCACCACCCAGAGTTATTATTTTTGTCAGAAACTAAAAAACAAAAAACTTTTGTGCAATCGGTGAGGAAGAAACTGGGTTCCGATGAAAGATGTGCTATAGTTGATCCAGTGGGTACTAGTGGAGGGCTAGCTTTATTCTGGTCTCTTGATGTGGAAGTGTTAGTGTTATATACTGAAAGCTTGGCTTTGCATGTCATTACACATTTGCCCTTTATCAATGAGAATCGTGTTAGATTAAACAAGTTCTACGTTCTGTTGTTCTGCACTTAGATAGAGTGGGTCGTCATTGGGCGAACCGAAGATCACTCTATCAGTCACTTGCGAATAAGAATAGTTGTTCACAACCTAGATGGACATGAACACCCCATCCGAATGGTTGTAGTGTCAACTGTACAGTTTGTCTTGACTGATTAGTTGCACTAGTACATTTATGTATTGAACAGGATCCCAGAGAGGAGAAGTTCATTTTATACTGATCGTCGTAAATGAACTAGGCCTCGGTTAATTACTGCGTTCTCTTAACCCGTAAGATATTAAACAGACAGATATATATAATATATATTACTTTGATTCACATGGGTGAGGTTCAGTTCGCTGGATTAATATTCCTACTGTTTTGGGTAATATTATTATATATAAGATGTGCTGTTAGGATATTTACGGTCACCATGTGCGTTAGTTTGACGATGTCCCCGGAGTGAGTTCATGAAAGATTGTTATGCTAAACCCTGCAGGTGGATTAAGTTCCGGCATAATAAGAATGTGATGAACGAGTGCTAGCTTCGGTGAAATAATAATAAATTAATTAATTCTTGATTGTCAGTAATCGAATTAATTAATGGACATTATATCTTAAACGTGGCGAGGTAAATCGAGTAATTATTATTGGAGTCTCAAATGTAATTTGGGCTAGGAAAAGAAAGTGCAATAATATAATGTTGGTGGCTCATTAATATTATTTAATTAATTAGAAGAGTTGGCTTGGCCCACAGTTAGTCTAATTAATTAAAGAGTCATTTTCCTAATCTCCTAAGGGTCCTTACTGTAGCTCTATATATACATCATTAAGCTCATGAGAAGGGAAGAGAATCCTATTCTAACGTGAGACATGCCCCACGTCCTTCTCTCTCTCTAGATCTCATTCGAGCTTTATCTTCTTCTTGTTGCTCCACTGGTACAAGTTGAAGAAGGGTGTATTGAGTAATATAGTAGAAGATCTGTAGGTAAACCGAGACGAAATATATTTTGACTTACAGAACTAACCGGAAGTCCGATTAAGACGTATAGCATACTCAGACGACCGTCTCGACGAGAGCTTTCCATCGCCGCCAGAAGCTCCCAGGCTGGAAATTTTTGTTTTGATCAGTTTGCATCCGTTTGATCTGATTTTGATCTGATCTTGTTCGTGCAACCCAAGATGTAATTTGCGGTTAATCAATTGCGGTCAACCGTTCGTGGTCAACCAGATCTACATAAATTTTAAGCCGTAAGTTCTCTACGTCAAACCTTTAGATCCGCTGCGCATAGGTTTACGTTTGCTATTGAATTCGTGACTTGTACATAACGAGATCCTCACAGATCCCAACAAGTGGTATCAGAGCACTTGGTTAGTTCGTTTTGTACAAAGTTCGAATTTTTACGGCTTTATTTGACAAGATGTGTTCAAACGCAACCATATATTGGATTATATTTGCATAACTCGATTTTGCAGGATAAATAATTAATCCACTATTATGGCCGACTATGTGTTTGATGAATGTTGTTGGATGTGATGTATGGTTTTAAAATTGTTTTTAAAGCCTCGGACATGTCGAGGAATTTATGAATGAATGTTTGTAGTAATTATTCACCCAGGGGTTGACCAGATAGATTTAATTATTTGTTTAGAAAACATGTACATCCATTCGTTGGATCTAGGATCGAATTATGTAATTTTGTAAATTATATTTTTCGTGTTGTGATCGTGTGTTGATGACCGGGAGATCACAAGAGATCAACGAGCCTCGAAGAATAAAAAAAAATTGGTTTTCCGACCACCGGCGGCCGGCGGCCGGGCGGTGGCCAGAGGCGGCAGTCGGCGGCGGCTTGCAGGAAGGTTGAAAGGTTTTGCCTTGATGTCCAAGCAGTACAAGATCAACCAGGATTCTACTGCTTAAAAGAGTTCCAGTTGAACAGGGAAAGAACTGTCACAGTTTCCTTGTTTAAGGAGACTCAATATTTCATGGCCATAATAATGGATTTATTTATTTATTTAATTAAATTTATTATGCCATTAAATTATTATTTATGCATGTTAATTAATTATGTTCTTGCATGAGATTAATTTAGTATTGCAAGATTAATTATGCATGTTAATTAATTATGTAATGCATATGATTAATTAAGAATTGTGTCAATAAATTATGCATGTTAATTAATTATTGCATTGGCATGGATTAATTTAGAATTGCATAAATTATTGAACATGTTAATTAATTATTACATTGACATAGATTAATTTAGAATTGCATGAGTTATTATGCATGTTTATTAATTATTGTATTAACATAGATTAATTTAGAATTGTATAAATAGTTTAAAATCCTCATTAAAATAATACTAAGTTTGAGAAGGGATTTTAAATTAAAGTTAATTATAAAATTCCTAAGGCCTCAATTTCTAATTTGTCGGTAAATCAATTAATAGCGGTTATGGGCTCCCCCTCGGGTGACATTGCAAAAATTAATTGTAGGAAATTACCAGGACAAATTTCTAAAAGTAGACGGTTAGAGGAAATCTTATGAGAGCGTACGGGCTTCCCTCGGATGACGTATAATCAAATTTGACGACCTTAGGACCGAGAAATGGGATTCACTTAGAATGCGATTAAATTTATTAACCCCCCTCGGGGTCCCTGAATTCTATTGCATGGCCAAATGGAGACCGACTATTAATTTCGTTTATCATGAATTTGATTTTGACTTATGGAAATTAATGGGCCTTAGAAAAGCTCTTCTCTTACAAAATGCGAGTTTGTAGGGCGACCCCCGCAGCATGCATTATCACAAGGTGTAATAGATGTCGGTGGATTTAAATTAATATTGTTTTGAGGATATCTATATTAACAGTTAAATTCAAAAGTGTTTAATCTGTAAAATTTATGTGCATGATTCTCAGAATATTCATCATGTCGTTCAATCCGTTGTTAGTCATTCTAAAAGAAAATCAGCTACAAGAAAAACAATAATTAGTGACGACATTTTTAGTGACAGCGTGATTTGTCTTAATTATAACTATATATATAGTGACAATATTTTCTAATGTCACAAAATGATTGTACTGTTTGTCATTAGTGACGAATTTATTGTTTGTCACTATTTTTTGTCACTAATGGTTTTTTGTCATCTCATGAGAACTAAGTGTTGTCACTAATATAATTATTAATAGTGACAACTTATAAAGTCTTCATTAATAGTAGGTTAATGATATTAGTGTCGACTTTCAATTGTCATTAAATCGTCGTTCCCTCTTTTTGCCAAACAAAATAATTGAAACGAGCGCCAATTGTTGGAGACCAAAACGGCAAAACATCTGGAAAATATTAGGGCAAGATATCAGATTTTCACCATAACATATTCAACTTCACCCACTCTGTTAATCAAATTGGAAACTTTCCGGCACGAGACCATCTTCCTTTTTCTCGAACTGCGTCTCTAGTGTTGGTCTCCCCAATATCCTCTGCTCGATGATGTGCGTCATTTTCATCATCCGATTCTCATGCTTCCCTCAACAGACCAGGTTTTGAATCAATTGTGTTTCTATGTGCCTTTCTGATCGATTGAAGCTCATTTTAAGTTTTAACTCTTGCGACCAATGGATAGTTTCCTTCATATATGGGAAGTTATTGTTTCGATTTCATCCAAACAGATTGAGGCTTTTGACGTTGTATCTTGTATGCCTGTAAATGTGAAGGGATTGTGTGGATAGCAATTGCCCATATAATCACAGGGGTGATAGGGTCGGGTATGCTTTCACTGGCATGGAGTGTGGCTTAGCTCGGCTGGATCGCAGGATCGCGGGCCCACTTTGTATAGTGCAGTTTGAAGTAATCACTATTATTTCTTCGAATCTTATATGTAATTATTACTGATATCCCGACCCTGAAGCTCGAATCTTATATGTAATTATTACTGATATCCCGACCCTGAAGCAGGCCACATTATAAATAGGTCCTATGCCGAAGCTGTCAGATCTTATTTAGGTAACATTTGTGTGTTTTTCCTGGTTTTATCACATATTAGTACTGGTGAAATGGGTATGGTTAGAAATACAGTAGCACGTTTTGCTTTTCGGGTGATCGTGAACAAGTTATTGATTATGTTAAGCCATTGACACACTTGGAATACACATTCTATGGGAACATTTAGTTTTCTTATTTGACAGGAAAGAAGAATATATGGGTGGCTAAAATTTTTGTTCAAGAATGCTACTATGGTTATTGTATTATATGCGAAAATTCCAACTCACATTCCCATTCCCGCACTGACCCAATGTGCAATTTCACGAGGTAGAGGCCGTGAGGGCTGACCCGAGGAGCATACCGTCTAAGTCTGATTCAACAGATAGGGCCTTTGTGGAGACTCACAATTCTTTGTCATGAGTAATGCTTACAGGATGAATATCAAATTCAGGCTTCAATTTATTTATTTATTTTTTCTTTTTTTGCGCAGGCATCCACCCTTGCAGAGATTTCCTAAGTTTGCAAGGAATGAAGAGTGCTGGTTCAATTTACTCAACCCATGCCCTCTCTTTAGTTGGATTTCAATGGGGTTCCAGGAAGTTTTCCATAGCTCTGTTTTAGATTTATTTTTTTAATTGCAGTCAGCACATCATTATTGACTACTTGTGTGAATTATCTTATTAATCATTAAAATAAAATGTCTATAATATTATGGTTGCAACCTTTGGTCCAGATATATTTCTTTTGGGTGAATTCTAGTCGTATGTACTAATCTAGAATGTTGTTGATTTGATGTATTTCAGCAACTATGTATCATGTGATTATATATTTCATTTTGTGTTACATGCTTAGCTTATCTTTTTTACTGTTGGGTATTTTTTTTGTTATAATTATAATGGCACAAGGAATTTAAACAGACATACACAAAGCAAAGAAAGTCTGCCTTTTATCCATACATATAATTTTAACAATGTGCTTCCTTAATATGTAAGTGAATATCTATGAAGATAGGTTTGTTTTCAACAGCTTCAAAAGAGTTACTCGAGCTATAAAGTTGCATATTCTTTCAGTTTTTGCGAACCGTTTGCTCAAACTTTTGGTGGACAATAAAAATTTAGGGTGTAACATTTATCTTTGGTTATTTTCAAGGCTGTTAGTATATTATATTTTCATAATGTGTGCTTCAATCCTCTTTCTGTTAATTTTTTAGGTTTATTTTTTCATAACATTTGAACACCAAGTGCAAATGTCATGGCTTACATTGTTCATACTCATCTTTTTATTGATATTTCATTTTGGCTGATGGTTATTATCTAATATCTACATCATTAAAATTTGTCATCTTTCAAGGCAACGAGTCTTCATTTGTAAACACAATTTGAACTACCTTTGTCCGCCTGCGATGGTTTGAGAATGTTTAAGGTGATTGGATGAGATTAAATGATAGATATGCATCGGATAAGTAGTAAGTTGCGGTTTTTGTGAAGGCATGAAAAGCAATAGTGAATATTTCATTGAAGTAGTTATTTTTCAAATGGTAGGGATTGATATTCATAAGTAGGACAATGGGGAACTCTTTTCTTTATGGTGGTGCAAAGTAATCACGGATGTAATCATGCAAAAATTGAGAATATGATTAGCTAAAAAGAGACTCGAGAGCTTGTGCCGAAGGCACGCCTATAGATTGTTCTAACATTTGCAGACCTTGTGCTTCTGCTATCGTGTACTGGTTTGGCTCTGATCTGATTTATCTGGCCTGCTTTTAGATTTTCTTTGCATTTTTATGAATTCTAGATAAGCAATTGTGTCACTGGCACCAACTGTTTTTTAGGCAAATTGATTATTTTCTGTCTTTTCCTTTCATTTTTAACTTTTTAACAGTCTCATCATGTATGTTTCGAAAGCGGATACTAACTCTTGCTATTCATGACCAGACATAACAGTCATATAAGTGCTTGCAACAACAGATTCTTAGTGGTTGTTGGACAAGGAGTTGGTTTATGCTACCAGGTTAGCTAAGCACGGCATGTTATATTGTATTTGTTAAATTTTCTTGAGTAGATAAGAGGTTGTATAACAACATTTTTGGTTAATCTATTGTTGTCATTTCATTGCTTAAGCAGTACTTGAATATTGGTGCTTGGAATTTTATGATATTTTATTTTTTATTGCAATGGTGTAAAACCAATATTCAATGTGTTCGCCCTATAATTCATTTTCTTTAGTTTTTCTTGCGTGACTTAGTCTTTTGGTTGCTCTGTGTAATTTATTACAAAATATTTTCCTAAGCTTGTTCTGTTTGTAGGTCCACATCGCGATCTACGTTAAAAGTCCTTAGCATACCAAATACATGTTAAATGGATTAGTCGCTACATTTTTTAATTTTAGTCGTTTTGAAGTTTAGGCTTGACAGTATTAAATATGTTTCTGGCAGTTTTTTCATGTTCTTGTTTGAGGAAGTTCAAGTTGTATTCTCTCAGATACCCGACCTACACAATTTGCAGTGGCTCTCCATATTTGCAGCTATCATGTCCTTTCCATACACTTTCATTGGGTTGGCTCTCAGATTTGCCAAAGTATTAGGTATTTCATATTTTCTGCTCCGTTAATTTATGTTCTGCAATGAGATTCTCATTTTAAGGATGTCATCTGTTGAATGCAGAAAGCGGCGAGTTCAGGGGTGATTTTTGTGGAGTATCTAGAGCCACTGCTGCTCAGAAAGTATGGCTCTCATCTCAGGAAGTTAGAGACATTGATCAAATGATTATAATAGAAAAATATAAATTTTTAGATTTATGAGTATTAGTAATGTCTTTGTGTAAGTACATTTTGTGACTAACGTAAATGATTCTTGTGACAATATTGTATGTGGCTATTACATTAAATTCCACGTCACGAAAGGTATTGCTTTCAAGCAACAATAATTACTTGTGGCTATAGGAATGAATATTATGTGACTACATGCAACATTCAAATCTAGTGACAACAGTAACGTGTAACAATAATGATAATATAGAACCGTAAGTGATTACTGATACAATATTGTGACAATAATATTTGCCACTATATGGATCCGTAAGTGATTACTGATACAATATTGTGACAATAATATTTGTCACTATATGGATTAAGAGATGTGGCAAAACCTACTTGTCACTACAATATAAAGTTTTAGTGACGAACAATATATGCAACAAAAGGTTGGTTTTTAATGACAATAGTTAATGTGACTAAAAGTTTGGTTCTAGTGACGATTATAAGTGTCGTCATTAAAACTTTTAGTCACGGTATATATAGCCACGACCTAGCAACGACTTTTAATACTGTCACAAAATGGTATTGTGATGATATTCAAACATATAGTGACAAAAATTGTTGCCAACTTAGACATAGTGTTGACTGCTGAGGGTTATGCGTTTCCTATCACTGATGCTTGCCCGGCGGTGCCGGCGGCTGATGCTCCTGAGCAGGAGAAAGACGAGTATGCTCGGTGGAAGAAGGCTGATGAGATGGCGAAGTGTTACATTCTGGCTTCTATGTCGAATGTTCTTCAACATCAGCATCAGTCTAAAGACACTGCAGCAGATATACTTCTAAATCTCCAGGATCTGTTCGGACATCAGTCTAGGGCTGCTAGGCAAGAGGCTTTGAGTGCTCTGATGAGTACACGCATGACCGAGGGCACACCCGTAAGGGAGCACGCCCTCAGGGTTATGGCGCAGCTCAATGAGCTTGAGGTTATGGGAGGTTATATTGACGGGGAAACCCAGGTTGATATTATGCTCAAATCTCTGCCGAAGAGTTTTGATCAGTTCTGGTTGAACTACAACATGCACAAGATGCATATGGCTCTTCCAGAACTGCTTGCAGAGCTACAGTCAGCGGATGCCTTATTCACTCAGGCACCTCAGGTGCTAGTCGCCGAGCAGGCTGAACCTTCCAGGCCTCACAAGAGCAAGAAGAGAAAGAAGTCTGCAGGAAAGGCGAAGGCACATGATGCTCCGGTTTACCAATGACCGGCCCCTCAAAGTATGGCAAAGAAACCAAAAGAAAGATGCCACAAGTGCAACAAGTTAGAACACTGGAAGGTTGACTGGCCTCTCCTCAAGAAAGGTAACTCTCTCGTTAATGTCGTAGAAACATGTTTAGCGGTTGTATCTACCAGAACCTGGTGTGTAAATACTCGAGCCACTGATCATGTCTGCAATTCTTTGCAGGGGTTCCAGGAAACCAAGTGACTTAGGGAGGGAGAGATCACCGTCTACATGGGCAATGCTACGAAAGTGGCGGCTGTTGCAGTGGGAGACGTTAGTTTATCGTTTTATAGTAGTAGTTTGGTTTTGAGAAATTGTCTTTATGTTCCTAGCTTTAGAAAGAACCTTGTTTCAGTTTCTAAACTCGTTATGGATTCAGTTTCGTTTGATGACATGGTTATTATTCGTTTTGGAAATCGTTTTATATGTTGTGGTTCATTAGTTGGCAATTTGTATGTTCTCAAACCAAACTCTCCCACAGTGCAACATAATGAATTGAATAATGTCATGACTACATCTAAAAAGAGGAAGGAGTCTTCGCAGATGAATCAAGCATATCTGTGGCACCTTAGACTTGGGCACATCAACCTTAGGAGGATTCAAAAGTTAGTGCCCAGTGGACATCTCGGTCCATTGGAAGAGCACTATCCAACTTGCGAATCCTGCCTGGAAGGTAAGATGGCCAAGAGGCCGTTTACGGCAAAAAGGTATAGGAGCCAAGAAGTGCTAGGATTGATTCATTCTGATTTGTATGGTCCTATGTCGATCCAAGCTAGAGAAGGTTTCGAGTATTATGTGTCTTTCATAGATGATTACTCGAGATTTGGGTACGTTTATCTGTTGCACCGCAAGTCCGAATGCTTTGAGAAATTCAAGGAGTATCGGGCAGTTGTGGAGAAGCTTCATGGTAAATGTATCAAGTCACTTCGTTCTGATCGAGGTGACGAATACCTCTTTGGAGAGTTCAGGACATACTTATCGAAAGCTGGGATTGAATCCCAACTGACTGCACCCGGCACGCCCCAGTAGAACGGGGTTGCAGAGCGAAGAAATAGGACTCTTATGGAGATGGTTAGCTCTATGATGAGTTATTCGAGGTTACCAGATTCGTTCTGGGGTTTGGCATTGGAAACGACATCGTATATTCTGAACATGGTTCCATCGAAGTCAGTTGACACTACCCCTTATGAGATGTGGAAAGGGCGCAAGCCCAGTTTCTCACAGTTTCGAGTTTGGGGTAGTCCTGCACACGTGTTAGTGCAGGAACCCGACAAGTTGGAGAAACATTCGGAAGCACGAGTTTTCGTAGACTATCCCAAGGGAACGAAAGGTGGATTATTTTATAGTCCTGAGGATCAGAAGGTGATCGTTTCGACGAACGCTAGATTCTTGGAAGAAGACTATATTATGAATCATAAGCCCGCGAGTAGACTAGTCTTAGAGGAGTTAAGGGGTGAAATCGATGGTTCCCCACCGAGTGCGCAAGTAGATTCATCACATAATACTGCAACATGACACACTAAGAGTGTACCAGTGCAGACAGTGCCTCATCGCAGTGGGAGGGTTTCTCATTTACCCGACCGATGGATAGGTCTTGGAGAGTCATCGGACTCAGTTCCAGGAGGCCTAGAATCGAACCAAAGAACTTACGATGAGGCACTCCAAGATAAAGATGCAGATTCATGGAATGTTGCAATGAAAGCTGAAATGGGGTCAATGGACTTCAATCAGGTATGGGATCTTGTAGAACCACCCGATGGGGTACGACCCATTGGATGTAAGTGGATCTATAAGAGAAAGAGAGGATCGGATGGGAAGGTACAACCCTTTAAAGCTAGGCTTGTTGCGAAAGGTTATACCCAGATCGAGAGTATTGATTATGATGAGACATTTTTGCCAGTAGCTATGCTTAAGTCCATTCGGATTCTGTTGGCTGTAGCCGCTCATATGGACTATGAGGTCTGACAGATGGATGTATGACAACTTTCCTTAATGGGAACCTGCAGGAAGACATCTATATGCAGCAACCAGAGGGATTCTTTGCTGAAGGTCGTGAGCATCTAGTGTATAAGCTTAGTTGGTTTATTTATGGACTGAAGCAAGCTTCGAGATCTTGGAACATCCGTTTTGATGAGGTGATCCAGTCGTACGGGTTCACTCAATGTCCGGATGAGCATGCGTTTACAAAAAAATCAGTGGGACCGTGGTGGTGTTTCTTGTGCTTTACATAGACGACATACTGCTTATTGGAAACAGTAAGAAGGAGTTGTCAGACATAAAGGTGTGGTTGTCTAAGCAGTTTGATATGAAGGACTTAGGTGAATCAGGACACATTCTTGGTATTAGGCTCATTAGAGACCGTAAGAAGAGAATGTTGTGCTTATCCCAGTCTTCATACATAGATACTGTCTTGGCCAGATTCAGCATGCAGGATTCCAAGAAAGGTATGTTACCTTTCAGACATGGAATACCTCTATCTAAGGAGATGTCTCCTAAGACGTTTAAGGAGATAGAGGAGATGAAGACAGTTCCTTATGCTTCGACAGTAGGAAGTCTCATGTATGTAATGTTGTGCACTAGGCCAGATATTAGCTACGCCGTTGGCATGGTAGCTAGATATCAAAGTAATTTGGGACGGGAACATTGGTCTGCGGTGAAGCATATACTCAAGTACCTGAGAAGGACTAAGGAGTACATGTTAGTTTACCGTGCAGGCAGCTTGTTACCTCTGGGTTACAGTGATTCTGATTTCCAGTCAGAAAGGGATGAAAGTAAGTCAACCTCAGGTTATGTATTTACCTTGGGAAGTGGAACCATTTAATGGAGGAGTGCTAAGCAGAAATGCGTGGCAGACTCCACCATGGAAGCCGAGTACATAGCAGCCTCAGAGGCAGCGAAAGAGGCAGTTTGGCTCAGGAACTTCTTAGTGGACTTAGAGGTTATACCGAGTTTTCCACGTGGTATCACCGTGTACTGTGATAATAGTGGAGCAGTAGCGAACTCAAAAGAACCTCGAGCCCACAAGGGAAGCAAACACATAGAGCGCAAATACCATATGATTCGGGATATCGTTGGTAGAGGAGACGTTGATGTTGCCAAGATTGCATCAAAGGATGCATGGAGATAGGATCGACATAGGTCTTTTAGAATAACGGATTGATAGGACTATACTGTAAAAGCGAAAACTTTAAGTATAAGTGGGAGATTGTTAGTGTTATATACTGAAAGCTTGGCTTTGCATGTTATTACACATTTGCCCTTTATGAATGAGAATCATGTTAGATTAAACAAGTTCTACGTTCTGTTGTTCTGCACTTAGATAGGGTGGGTCGTCATCGGGCGAACCGAAGATCACTCTATCAGTCACTTGCGAACAAGAATAGTTGTTCACAACCTAGATGGACATGAACACCCCATCCGAACGGTTGTAGTGTCAACTGTACAGTTTGTCTTGACTGATTAGTTGCACTAGTACATTTATGTATTGAACAGGATCCCAGAGAGGAGAAGTTCATTTTATACTGATCGTCGTAAATGAACTAGGCCTCGGTTAATTACTGCGTTCTCTTAACCCGTAAGATATTAAACAAGCAGATATATATAATATATATTACTTTGATTCACATGGGTGAGGTTCAGTTCGCTGGATTAATATTCCTACTGTTTTGGGTAATATTATTATATATAGGATGTGCTGTTAGGATATTTACGGTCACCATATGCGTTAGTTTGATGATGTCCCCGGAGTGAGTTCATGAAGGATTGTTATGCTAAACCCTGCAGGTGGATTAAGTTCTGGCATAATAAGAATGTGATGAACGAGCGCTATTTCGGTGAAATAATAATAAATTAATTAATTTTTTATTGCCAGTAATCGAATTAATTAATGGACATTATATCTTAAACGTGGGGAGGTAAATCGAGTAATTATTATTGGAGTCTCAAATGTAATTTGGACTAGGAAAATGGAGTGCAATAATATAATGTTGGTGGCCCATTAACATTATTTAATTAATTAGAGGAGTGGGCTTGGCCCACAGTTAGTCTAATTAATTAAAGAGCCCTTTTCCTAATCTCCTAAAGGTCCCTACTGTAGCTCTATATATACATCATTAACCTCATGAGAAGGGAAGATAATCCTATTCTAACGTGAGACACGCCCCACCTCCCTCTCTCTCTCTCTCTCTAGATCTCATTCAAGCTTTATCTTTTTCTTGTTGCTCCACTGGTACAAGTTGAAGAAGGGTGTATTGAGTAATACAGTAGAAGATCTGTAGGTAAATCGAGACGAAATATATTTTGACCTACAGAACTAACCAGAAGTTCGGTTGAGACGTACAGCATACCCAGACGACCGTCTCGACGAGAGCTCTCTATCGCCGCCGAGATTGCTGAATTCCGACGACTCAGGCGCCCTCACGCGCCGCCGGAAGCTCCCAGGCTGCAAAGTTTCGCTTTGATCTTTTTGCATCCGTTTGATCCGATTTTGATCTGATCTTGTTCGTGCAACCCAAGACGTGATTTGCGGTCAATCAATTGCGGTCAACCGTTCATGGTCAACCAGATCTACATAAATTTTAAGCCGTAAGTTCTCTACGTCAAACCTTTAGATCCGTTACGATAGGTTTACGTTTGCTATTGAATTCGTGACTTGTACATAATGAGATCCTCACAGATCCCAACAGGAAGTGCTTCAGTTGATATGTAGAGATTTTTTCATTGCCATAGAATTCAAGCTACAAAATGAAAGGAAGACTTGGGGTATCTTTGTTTATATGAACTCAGACAGAACTTTAAGGGAATCTCAGAGGCAAATCCTAATTCACGAAAGGAGTTTTTGGGGAGAGAAGTGGTTTGCATTGGGTGACTGGAATGATATATGCTCCTCAAAAGAAAACAAAGAAGGGAGGAAGAGGCCTGCTAGCAGTTTTATGGATTTCAACAGATTTATTTCTTGCTTGGAGATGGAAGAAGTAGACATGGCTGGATATCAATTCACTTGGGCAAATAATAGAGATGGAGAAGGCCTGGTGGAAGAAAAGCTAGACAAAGGATTTGCATCCTCTGCCTGGTTGAAACTTAATCAAAATGCCTCAATTATAAATATTCTGAGAAGTGCATCAGACCACTCCATGATATTGCTTGACGGTGGTAAACTGAAGCCCAAAAACAATAGGAGATTCAAATTTGATGGCAGGTGGCTGAAAAAGGAGCGGTTTACTGACATTACAAGCAATGCTTAGGCCAAACCACAGACTGGCACTCTATTTTTCATTCTGAAGGAAAAAGTGAAGGAAACCAGACTAGCCCTGCTCAAATGGAGCTCCAACTTCCACTCTCAAACCAAAAACAAAATTGAAGAACTATCTGTCAGGATGGAGTACATTAGAAATAAAGGAAGAGCTGACAACTGGGAAGAATGGGAGAATGTCAGACATGAATTGGATGAGGCTCACAGACTTGAGGAGCAATTTTGGAGACAAAGAGCCAAAATCAAATGGTGGAAGGAGGGAAATGCTAATACCAAATTTTTCCATGCATATGCCAGGCTCAGAAGAAAGCAAAACTCCATTTCCAGATTGCTCACAGAGACAAATCAGATACTTACTGAACAGGCTGACATTGACAGTCACATTTCAAACTACTTTGCAACCTTATTCAGTTCAGAAGGCTCATGGGTAGGTGACTCCATTATTCACTTGATTCCTACAACCATCACTGAGGAAATGAACCAGCAATTATTAAAGCCAGTGGGTGAAGAGGGGATTCAAGATGCACTGTTCAGCTTACCTGCAGGGAAGTCTCCTGGGGAAGAAGGTATGAATCATTGTTCTATCAGCACTGTTGGAGCAACATAAAATCTGATTTAATCAAAGCTATTTAAAGTTTTTTTGAACCTAGAACCTTATTGCAATACTGGAACCATACACTTGTCACTTTAATCCCTAAATGCAAAAATCCATACTTTCTCAGCCAATATAGACCAATAAGCCTCTGCACTGTGGTATATAGAAATCCTATCAAAAATTTTGGCTCTCAGATTAAAGTCTTGCCTTGATTGTTGCATCAGTGCTAGTCAGTCTGCTTTTTTGCAAGGTAGGCAACTTATGGACAATGTGATCATTGCCCATGAGACCTACCATTTTCTGAGCAGACATAGAACTGGAAAAAATTACTTTATGGCCTTAAAGCTGGATTTAATGAAGGAATTTGACCGGGTTGAGTGGGGCAGTCTACACAAAATCATGGTAAAAATGGGTTTTTAGCTGCAGTTCATCAAGCTTATCATGTCCTGCCTTTCATCTGCTACCTTCTCTTTCAATGTCAATGGTGCAACATGGGGTTTTGTTAATCCTACCAGAGGAATCCGTCAGGGAGATCTTCTGTCACCCTATCAATTCATCATTAATTACTGTTGAAATGCTATCTGCTATGATTAAAGAAGCTGTGGACAATGGTACTCTTACAGGGCTAAGACTTTCAAGGGAGGGCCCCACTGTCTCACACTTGTTTGCAGATGATGTTCTATTTTTCAGCAAAGCAGGGGTGGATCAAACTCAAGCACTTACCTCTATTTTAGAGAAGTATACGCTATTCACAGGACAGAAGGTCCATCTAGGAAAATCCTCTATCATATTCAGCAAGAACACTCCACAGTTTATGCAGCGCAACATTTTCCAAAGCTTGCAAGGAATAAAGCTTCACCAATCCTGCAGATACCTTGGACTTCCACTGGGAATTGGGAAGTCCAAGAAGGAGGCTTTTAATTATGTTTTAGAGGTAGTGAGAGCCAAATTAACCAGTTGAAAAAACAAGCTTTTAGCAGCTGCAGGTAAAGAAGTGCTCATAAAAGCAGTCTTGAGTGCACTACCAATATTCACAATGGCCTATTTCAAACTCCCCATCTCAGTAGCCAAAGAGATTTCAAGACTATGTGTACACTTCTGGTGGAGTAAGGGCGATCAACAAGATAGAGGGTTGCATTGGAAATCTTGGGAATATCTAACAATCCCAAAAAGTGAAGGTGGCTTGGGTTTTATGGATGTGCAGCTTTTCAACAAGGCATTAATTTGCAAACAATTGTGGAGAATCACTTCTCAACCTGATTTGCTTGTGAGTAAGATCTTAAAAAACAGGTACTTTCCTTATTCATCCATCTTTGAGTCAACTAAAACCCAGCATAGCTCCTAGCTGTGGAACAGTTGGCTGTCAATCCTCCTTGAATTGGCTAGAGGCTACAGAATAGAGATCAGAAATGGGGCCAGCACAAGAATTGAAGATGCTAACTGGGTGCCAAATTTGGGAAAAATGAGGCCAGATCTGCTACCAATTGCAAGAGGTCATATGGCTTGGGTGAAAGAACTCTTTGATAGCAATGGAACATGATAGAATGAATGGTTAGTTCAGTAACAATTTGGGTCAGAAGATAGCTCGGCCATCTTAAAGATCACTACTATCAATCCAGACAGACCAGATAGAAGGATTTGGAGCCTGCACAACAAAGGAAAATTTACTGTTTCCTCTATTTACTCTGATCTGATAGAAAGGAAGGTCAATAGGCTTGATATTCCTGAGGGCAGCTCCAACTCTAAATCCATCAAAGCTGTGAGAATTAAAATATGGAAGCTGAATATCCATTCCAAAATCAAACATATTCTATAGAAAAGTTGTTCAAAAGTTCTGCCAGTCAAAGAAGCTCTAAAAACCAGAGGGCTAGACATTGATGTCATCTGCCAAAGCTGTGGGGAGGGTCCAGAAACAATAGAACATGTTTTCTTCCATTGTGCCAAAGCTACGGAGTTGTGGGAAATAGGTCCTATCCTATGGGATGATATTTAGGACCCTGGTGTTTTTTTCTGCTTTTGGTGGAGGCACATTAATTCTCGCATGAAGGAAGAAGTTGCAGAAGACCGAATCCAACTCACAACCGACATGCTTTGGTGGCTTTGGCAATCGAGGAATCTTTGGCTGTTTGAAGGAACCAACCTGCCAACTCATTTTGTTCTTAAAAGTGCAATTAGAGAATAGCAGGAATTTTGCTCTTTGTAATATTGTTTATGTCTTTGAGTTCGTTTTGGTTTTTCTTTGTTCTGTAATTGACAGGGGAGTTTGAGCTAGGCTTATGCAGTGGTTTCATCTCCCTCTGTTTTGGACTGTTCTTCTTTTAGTTATTTGTTTTGGTTGTGATTTGGTCCACTGATGGGCGTCTAGGCCGCTTGCATGCATGTCCTCTCAGTTTTTCTTTCGGTTTAGTTTGGTTTGTATTCAAACTTGGTTCTCTTGGAGTTTATATATCATCTCTATCGTTTCGACAAACAAAAAATAATAATCAAATAAATCACCAGTTTTTCTTTCGGTTTAGTGTGGTTTGTATTCGAACTTGGTTCTCTTGGAGTTTATATATCATCTCTATCGTTTTGACAAAAAAAAAATAATAATAATCAAATAAATCACGGAATATTCTATGATACGAAAAGAGCGCTACAATAACCTCATATTTGTTATAAATATAACTACTTTATCTTTTTGTGTTTCCTTTGACTCTTGTCTTGTAATCCCTAAAAAATCTCTTAATAGATCTTCTGCCAATTCTCTTAAAGCTGCTATTTTATATTCTGCTCCCTTTTCTAAACCACTGACTTCAAAATTAATAAAATTCGAGTATTTTCTTGATAGTCAAATAATACTCTGGATGTTTTATATCTTATATAATTAAGAAAATTTGTAAATGTCATTCCATTTATCATTGAATCATTAGCTCTAATAATTTTAATTGATTAGTCCAAGTGATTATTAAAACTTCTGCATTGGTTGCACAATCTATATTTAATATTCCGTTAGATAGTTTTCTTTCTTTTTCTAAATATGCTGGTGGTATATTTTTCTTTATTTTTCTTGAGGATAACTATAATCACTTATGTATATAAAATCTCTAAAACTTCTTTCTACATAATTATTATGTGAACTAGATGCATCATTGTTATTTGATCTATGTCGTTTTGGTGATAATGGTTGTGTTGTATGAGGTTTTTGATGAGTCATATTAAATGTGGGTTCATCTTCATCTTCACTATCTATTTTGTAGATTATTCCTTGTTATCCTCATCATCTATTTTTGCCATTCTAATTTCTTCAATATTACATTTTTCTAATAATTGAGTTAATCTTGCTATGTCATTTGTTGGCGGTTCTATTTGAATTAGTCTATATAATTTCTTTTTTTTTTATTTTTTTTTTTCCGAAACGATAGAGACAATATATTATTCAAGAAATGAAGTTCGTGTACAAAGTACGACTGATAACATCCGAAAACTAGAAAATGAGAAGACACGCACCACGGCGGCCTAGAACCTCACAAACAAGTAAGGACAATCTAAACATAGGCAACTCTCCATTGCATAAAGCCTAGAGAGTGAAAACAAGAAATCAAAATCCAAAAGGAACTAAACAACAATTAATAAACATAAGAAACACACCAAGCTACCAGGAACAGGAATAATTGAATGAAGATAGGAGAAATCGAGCCATTGCTTGTGAGCAGCTTTTACAATCTGAGGAGCAGATAGGCCTGTGTGTTGAAAAATCTAAAGATTACGAGCCTTCCAGAGCCATCATAGCATATATGTGGTCAACTGGATTCTGGCCTCAGCAACCTTAGATTTATCAATGAAGCATAAATCCAACCACCAACATCAGAAAGAGGAAGAATAGGATTGCAGACCATCCCAGTGTATAGGTGCAATGCCTCACACCCTGCTGGCTTTTTCACAGGAGAAAAAAACATGCTCAATGGTCTCAATGTCACAGCCACAAAGATGACAGATAGCATCCATTTGAATGCCTTTCTTCAACAGGTTCAGTTTCACAGGTAGAGTCCCAGTGATACACATCCAAATGAAGTGTTTGATCTTTCCAGCCACCTTAACCTTCCAGCATCTGTTGAATATTGATTTCAGGTTACTTGAGGAAGAGCTGCTGCAGGGAAGATCCATAGCAAGCACTTTCTGTTGTGTAAGGCATGCATATGTACTAGCAATTGAGAATTTCCCTTTTTTATCCAAAGACCATTAAAATATGTCTTCAAAACCTGGTTTGAGAGTGTTTATGCTAAGGATAGTCTTACTGTCATTCTCATCAAATAGCTGTGAAACAAACCATGTATTTCAACCAGTTCTTGATGCATTGAGCAGATCCTTAACCCAAATGATGTGATCTCTGGCAATCTCCAATAGGTTAGGCTTTGGTTTTGTGATGGAAGGGACCCAGTTTACATCTGTCAGCCTGGTAGATGCACCATTTTTGATTTCCACTGAGAAACATTTAGCAAAAATGGAAAGAACATTAATCCAGTTAGACCATAGCCATGAAAAACTAGAGGGTTTAATAGCATCATAGATAGAGCACTGTGGAAAATATTCATCTTTGATAATCCTGCTAACCAACAGAGAAGGTTGTGAAATAATTCTCCACAGTTGCTTGCATATGAGAGTCCTGTTAAAGTTTTTTAGGTCCTGAAATCCAAGACCCCCCTCAAATTTATGAGTGATCCACAGTTGCATATGAATTTTTTCTGAAAGCCAAAAGCCTTGTTATAATTCTCCACATCAAAGATATAATTTTTTCTTGTGTTTTTTTCTTTTTGTACTAAATTTCATAATTCTTTTATTGATTCTTTTGTTTCTTCTAATTTTTCTAATGTTTCTAATTGAGTTTTCTTTATTATTTTTGTAAGTGTTCCTATTTATTATGAAATTCTCGGTGGATCGCTCATAAATTATTGTTTTTTGTTAATTTTTTATCTAAATAGAATTTTTCCTTTGATTTGTGTCTATAGTAAAATATGGTGTGGATATAGTGCATAAAATGACACATGTCACTCAATTATGTACTAAGAGCATCTACAATGTTTTGGATTCAATCACAAAAAATTATATGTCGCCTAAAAAATATTCTCAATCTAAAAAAATATATTCTCCCATGCAAATAAAAATAAACTGGGTCTTGCAGCTAGAAAAAGAGACATGGTCTACTCTTAAGTCTATTTTAGATTCAAACAGAGACATAAGTTCTTTGTATTGGAGTAGATTTTTTTAATTTTATGTAAATTTATCTATGTCATCTAATATTTAGGTTTATTTATATCCACGTCTATAAGAGTAGACACAATAGATGGTATAAGGACAGTGCATGTACAGGCACCAAAAATACTTCTACGAATAATGCGTGTACCGACAGTGACATAGGTAAACAGTCATTGGCTGGTGTAAGCGGCGAGTGGAATAATTTATTGGAGTGGAGTTCGGAATTTTTTATTTATTTAAAAATAAAAAAAAAGTGGACAAAAATAAAAAAAAAAAGGGTGGAAAAAAATAAAAAGGACGTATTCCATAAACCCGTTTTACATTGAAAAACGGATTTAAAAAATACGTTTTCTATAGTAAAACGTATTTTAACAGTACGATTTACTAAAAATAATTAATTAACATAATTAATGTCATTAAGTTAATTAAATTAAGTAAAAACCTATAGAAGAAATATGTTTTTAGTTAAAAACGTATTATTGCAATACGTTTTATAATTATTATAAAATGTATTCGTAAAATACGTTTTTTAAATAAAATTAATATTAAAATCATTAAAAATAAATTTTCTGTGGGAAATAAATTTTAAAATATAAAACGTATTCTATAAATACGTTTTTTCATCTATAAAACGTATTTCCCAAATATGTTTTTTTGTGTAAAATGAATTTTCCCCGAAATATTGATTTTGCCCTAATTTTTTCCCTAATTCTACGAAAAACGGATTCTGCAGAAAAATGCAAAATATTTTTTTTGGATCCATTTCACAACCTGTTCAACAAATCAGAACTTGTTCAACCAACTAATATGAATCAATTCTCCCAAAATAATCCAACATACACTATATACCAAAAGTCAACCACAATAATTTATTCAAAACACAAATATCAGTATACAGAATGAAAAAAAAAACAAATATCTTCACAAAATTCTCTAAATACAACACAAAGTAATTAGGAGTGTATCGACTCGTAGGATTGCGCTATCGGTGGCTGATCTGACGTTGTGGTTGTCGTGAAGAAGACGATGCTGTGGGCGTGACAGGTTTTTCTTCTTCTTGTTCTCTTCACTTGAGTAAATCATTTTTTTAAAAATCAATAAATAAATAAATACAATAAATAAAATTATTTTTGTGTTAAGTTAAAAATTTTCACCTTCTTCTTCTTCTTCTTCTTTTTCTTCTTGAGGCACGGTGTCGGCAGCGGGTTGCTGGTCGCGTCGTCTTCTATCTCCACCAATGTTGGGAGCAGGTCGATGCCTCGCTCGGTGTGGCTGCGTCCTCTGGGATCGGACGTAGCTCTCCTGCGAGAGAACTTGGCTCGACGACGTTCCTTGTGCGACGTCTCTGCCTCTGACAGCCAGAGAACTGTATAGAAGGCTCTTGGCCTGTTGGAATGGCGCCAACACATCTGGATGGAGTGTATGATGTAGGTGGTCCACGTTAGATAACGTGTGAAAAGCACCCTCCATGGCTGTAGCCTGAAAATTAAATTCAAAGTCAATTATAATGAAACAAAAACTTAAAGAAAATAATAATAATAATAATAATAATAATAAATAAAAAAACCCCAATTATATATTACTTACATCGCACTTCCCCTGCTCGGCAAGTGGGTGAAACCCTCTGTCCAGTTGGGCCACCGCGTACTTGGCAGGGTCACCGAGTAGTCTTACAGTGATACTGTGAAACCAATCAAGGTAACCCGGCTCTGGCTCAATAAATGGCTCCACTGCGAGGGCTGGGACAACATTTTCGTCTCTATGTTCGACCCAAGCATTCCCAAACTCTCCGTGAAAGGCGACCCAATCAAAAACTGGCCTCCCAGTCATCCCCTGGCCTCGATGGTGTAACCGATATTTGGTCTCAATCGTAATGATAGGAGGCTCGGGGGTGGACTGCCGGCAGTGAACTGACGGAGGACCCTATCAGGCAGGTGGAGTTCACGGACGTTCCAGTTGAAGATCCACCCTGTATACATCCAGAGGTGTGAACCTTCTGTACACTGGGCCGGAAGAACATTCGCTTGCAGGTGCCACTGATAGGGTAGCCATTCGAACTGAAAAAAAAAATATACAAAAAAATAATAATTAAGAATTAAGTTATAAAAAAATTAAAACAAAGAACAAATAATAATAATAATAATAATAATAATAATCATCTTCCATCCGTCTCTGTGATCTCTGTCAACTGATCCTGGTTGGTGGTTGTTCCCTTGCCCAGGTGTGTCGTGCTCCTCTTTCCCACCCACTTTAAAAATCACAGTAAGAAAAAAAACAATTTGTAATCAAAAAATTTGATAGTGGAAATAATCTAAGTATTAAGTATAAATATTTTATTACCTTCCACCTAAGGGACAAGCAGCGACCCTCTTAAAGTTCGTATCCCTCATTCTTGGGCGAATACGAGGGATACGTTTATATGCCCAAACCTACACATATCGACATATTCATTTGTTATTAGATATTAGTCTAAATTAGAATAAAAAAATGAATTTTCAAATAAGAAGCAAATAAATTTACCTGAATCAATTGGACACAGTTCTTGATCCAGTTTTCCCCAGACCTGGCGCTCGTGCAGAGCGCTCTACACACTCCGGCCAGGACCGCCGAACCCTAGCTGTACGTCTTGATCATATCGATGTCGTGCAAAAGCTGCAACCAGTACAGGTTCACTCCATTTCCCCTCTGGTCGGGGAAGAAGAAAGAACCGATGCACCAGAGTATAAGAGCCTTCGCCCTCGCCTCGTAGGTGGGGATATGCTCCACATTGTTTAGCTTTCTGTTTCACTCGTCTTCTAACGCATAGACCTTCAAATACTGGCCATGAATGGCCCAAGTCTTGGGGTCTTGAACCGGTTCGTCGGGATCCTGAGAGTGGTTTATATATATTAAAAATTAATGAATTGAGTAAACATAAATAAAATTAAAAACAAAAAAAAAATTGTAAGAAACAATTTACCTGAACATAGGGCTCGAACCCTAGGTAATCATTACAAATTTCTTGCCATTTATGGTGTGTGTTATCTTGAGTCGCTCCCCAACAAGGCTCTCCATCGATCGGGAGACCAAAAAGGACTTGTACGTCCTGCAGCGTGATTGTGGCCTCCCCGAAGTCAAAGTGGAAGGTATGCGTCTCCGGTCGCCACCTTTCCACCAGACACGTGACGAGACTGTTGTTGGTCATAACTCTGCCCATTCGAAACAGCAGGCCAAATTCCGTCCTTTCGATGGCATCCCAAACTCTAGGATGCTAGTGATCCAACGCCTTCCAAAACTGAGTGTCGAAACGGCGGGGTTTAATGACGCCGTCAAGACATCCGCCTATACCTTCGAATCACTCGACCGGTGGCAGTACTGAAGATATAGAGTGGACGGATCCCTCGGACCGGGATGTACATTGTAGCGCTGCGGTTGTAAGGACGACGAAGATGCCATTTTCTGC
>BKCP01009403.1:1647862-1662011 GCA_008636005.1 Striga asiatica | reverse complement strand
GTGGGGTGGGGGAAGAAGATGAATGAGGGGGGTAGGTGGGGTGTCGGTCATTTTGATATTGATTATTAATGTGTAGTGGTGGGTCCCACAATATTGTTGGGTTTAAATTGAATGTCCAAATTACCCTTAATTATTGGTCAAGTACATATATTTGACCACAATATGATCAAAATTAACAGTTTGCCATTAATGATTGACCATAGTTTGTCTTTATCATAACCATTGATATGCTTGATTTCATGGTCTAGACTTATTCTCATTTCTCGCATTAAGAGTCATTCTCATATGATCCTTTCTCTACTATATACTATATGTTATATGTTATATGTTACATACTATATACTATATGTTATATGTTATATACTATATACTATATACTATATATTGTATATATACTATATACTATATATTATATAGTTTATATATTATATTTTATACTTTATATGTTATACTATAAATAATATATACTATATACTATATAATATATACTGTATAATATATACTATATATAATATATACTGTATACTATATACTATATAATATATACTATATACTATATAATATAGACTATATACTATATAATGTATACTATATGTTAAATTATAATATATATGTATATACAATATATTAAAAATACTATATACTATAAAAAATCTCGATGTTGAAGGATAAGAATAAATGTTGCGCAAAACTTTCAGCGATAGTCTAGCGCGGCCAAATGGTAATGAGGCCTCGCCAGAGATAACGGACTCACTCGAACTCGGGTTCGAGTCCCGAATCTGGGATCCTCGTACAATTTTTTTAAATTTATAAAACGGATTTATCAAATTCGTTTTTCAAATAATAAAATTTATAAAACGGATTCCTTGAATCAATTTTTTAAATAAATATTTTTTAAACAACGTATTAAGCAAATACGTTTTCTACTGGGGATGAAAAGAAAAATACAAGTTTTTTCTTTTGTAACACCCAAAAAACCTGTTCTAACAATCCAAAACAACAAAACAAATCGAAATACACAATCTAAACCAAAGTACCATCAAAACCAAAATTACAGTAAAGACCATCCAAACAATTCCAAACAAATCATCCAAACAAATTCAAATAATCCAACCAAATCCAAATGAACTCTCCAAAAAAATCCGAATAAACACTCACAAATCTAGTTTCCCCACTCATCACGAAGTCTAGACCTGTCGGTGCGAGGATGTGAAGACGACACTCATCTACAACATGATTTGGATCATCGCATCTAGTGCACTGTCCCCTATCCCTCCTGCGGCGTGCCCGACGATCCATTTGCATGCGATATCGTCTCGTTTGCATGCAACCGGGTCCAGGCTTCAAGATCATCCTCTCCCAGTGTGGTATCAGTTTCCACTCGACCGGCGCCCATGTATCCGGATTACCAATCGGAGCAAAACTCCAATTGCTAAATTGAGCTACCCAGTTCTCCGTCCAAAAATAATCACTGTACAACAGTTTTGGGTCAGTCCCAACTGAACGACATACTACTATCACATGAGAGCATGGTTTCCTATGCGTGTGCCACTTCCGACAACTACAACGTTTTCGGTTGTAATCTACCTTATACCTGTAATAATTCCCCAGTGATTTATATATATACAATATGAAAAAATTGAATGGACAAAGAAAAAAAAAAACATATACTTACTTGTTTTGCCCTCTTTCACTAGCCCGTAAACCGGTTTCCACTTCGTACATGGAGTTGTCGGCGTCCCTAACTCTCACACTATGAGTGGCGGCTGTCTTCTCCAATTGCAAATATGCATTAAAGTGCTCCCTAGCAATGGGACTCCCGCATCTCGTGGACTTGTTTTGTTCCTGTTGAAACAAATCCAGAGTTTTATGAAATGTGGCGTCTACCAAAGCTCTGCACGGCAGGAACCTAACCCCTTTCAGAACGTTGTTGTAACTCTCCGACATATTCGTTGTCAATGTGCCCCATCTGCGTCCTTTATCTTTCAATAGGGTCCACTTGTTCAAAGAAATTCGAAAAAGGTAATTGTGTGCTTCGGAACTCAATGCAAACAGTCGTTGTTCTGTCCCTTGAAACTTTCGCTCCGACAACTGCGAACCCAATTCCCAACACCAAGTCTGAATTTTCTTACTCCTAAACTTAGTCACCAAGTTGCTTCGAAGGTGTCGAAGGCAAATCCGGTGATACGCCGCGTGTTCTTACCAACCTGTTAATGATTCAATGGAACTGAGTAGGCCCGCATCCCTATCGGAAAGAACGCAGATCCATCTCTGAGAGACTACATATTGCCGTAGATTCCTAAGGAAAAATGACCAACTGTCCGTGCTTTATTCATCGACAAGCGCATGCGCGACTGGCAATAGGCACTTATTCACAGTCTGTGCCGTGGCCACAAGAAATTTTCCCTTGTAGGATCCACGCAAATGTGTGCCATCGACGCTAATTACCGGCGGGTACATTTGAAAAGTTTGAATGGCGGGACCAAATGCCCAGAATACAAATTTGAATTGTCTGTCTCGAAGTCGTCGTGCCATTTCCCCACCCTGTCATTCCCACTCTACAACTGTGGAGGGATTCGTTCTTTGAAGCGCGGCAAAATACCTACACATTACAAAACGGTTTCATAATAAATAGATAAAAATAGAGACAGACAAACAACACATATATTTGTAATGAATTTTTGCTTACTGAGGGAGTTCTGCAAAGTTCGATTCCCAAGTGCCATATACACTCTCGATGGCTTTTCTCCTTCCATGCCATGCCTTCTTGTAGCTGACATCCACTTTCCAGCACTGTTTCGCATCAGCCTGGATCATGTCGACGCCGTACTCCACTTTCTTTCGAATCTTATTACGAATGAGATTTGAAATCATTTGGGCGGTTACATTTCGGTGGTCATTTCTCTCGACCGATTGCATACAAGTGTGTCTATCAGTCCATTCAATTAGTTCCTACATTTCATGAACCCGCCTGGACTTAGTCACCCGAGCCTTCCACACACAAGGCGGATCTTCACTAGATCTGCAGACCACTTTGTATGACTTTTGATTTGAATCATTTACCCGAATCTCCCGCAATCTATCGACGTTCCAACCCATTAAAGCCATTTGGGCTTCTTGCTTGCTCCGAAAAACTATACCCAAACATATGGTAATTACTTTATGGCCTTAAAGCTGAATGTAATGAAGGAATTTGATCGTGTTGAGTGGGGCAGTCTACACAAAATTCTGGTGAAAATGGGTTTTCAGCTGCAGTTCATCAAGCTTATCATGTCCTGCCTTTCATCTGCTACCTTCTCTTTCAATGTTAATGGTGCAACACGGGGTTTTGTTAATCCTACCAGAGGAATCCGTCAGGGAGATCCTCTGTCACCCTATCTATTCATCATTACTGCTGAAATGTTATCTGCTATGATTAAAGAAGCTGTGGACAATGGTACTCTTACATGGCTAAGACTTTCAAGGAAGGGCCCCACTGTCTCACACTTAATGTTTGCAGATGATGTTCTATTTTTCAGCAAAGCAGGGGTGGATCAAACTCAAGCACTTACCTCTATTTTAGAGAAGTATAGGCTATTCACAGGACAAAAGGTCCATCTAGGAAAATCATCTATCATATTCAGCAAGAACACTCCACAGTTGCTGCAGCGCAGCATTTGCCATAGCTTGCAAAGAATAAAGCTTCACCAATCCTGCAGATACCTTGGACTTCCACTGGGAATTGGGAAGTCCAAGAAAGAGGCTTTTGATTATGTTTTGGAGGTAGTGAGAGCCAAATTAACCAGTTGAAAAAACAAGCTTTTAGCAGCTGCAGGTAAAGAAGTGCTCATAAAAGCAGTCTTGAGTGCACTACCAATATTCACAATGGCCTATTTCAAACTCCCCATCTCAGTAGCCAAAAGAGATTTCAAGACTATGTGCACACTTCTGGTGGAGTAAGGGTGATCAGCAAGATAGAGGGTTGCATTGGAAATCTTGGGAATATCTAACAATCCCAAAAAGTGAAGGTGGCTTGGGTTTTATGGATGTGCAGCTTTTCAACAAGGCATTAATTTGCAAACAATTGTGGAGAATCACTTCTCAACCTGATTTGCTTGTGAGTAAGATCTTAAAAAACAGGTACTTTCCTTATTCATCCATCTTTGAGACAACTAAAACCCAGCATAGCTCCTGGCTGTGGAACAGTTGGCTGTCAATCCTCCCTGAATTTGCTAGAGTCTACAGAATAGAGATCAAAAATGGGGCCAGCACAAGAATTGAAGATGCTAACTGGGTGCCAAATTTGGGAAAATGAGGCCAGATCTGCTACCAATTGCAAGAGGTCATATGGTTTGGGTGAAAGAACTCTTTGATAGCAATGGAACAGGATGGAATGAATGGTTAGTTCAGCAACTATTTGGGTCAGAAGATAGCTCAGCCATCTTAAAGATCACTAATATCAATCCAGACAGACCAAACAGAAGGATTTAGAGCCTGCACAACAAAGGAAAATTTACTGTTTCCTCTATTTACTCTGATCTGATAGAAAGGAAGGTGCATAGGCTTGATATTCCTGAGGGCAGCTCCAACTCTAAATCCATCAAAGCTGTGAGAATTAAAACATGGAAAAGTTGTTCAAAAGATCTGCCAGTCAAAGCAGCTCTATAAGCCAGAGGGCTTGACATTGATGTCATCTGCCAAAGCTGTGGGGAGGGTCCAGAAACAATAGAACATGTTTTCTTCCATTGTGCCAAAGCTAGGGAGCTGTGAGAATAGGTCCTATCCTATGGGATGATCTTCAGGACCCTGGTGTTTCTTTCTGCTCTTGGTGGAGACACATTAACTCTCGCTGGAAGGAAGAAGTTGCAGAAAACCGAATCCAACTCACAACCTACATGCTTGGGTGGCTTTGGTGATCGAGGAATCTTTGGTTGTTTGAAGGAACCAACCTGCCAACTCATTTTGTTCTTAAAAGTGCAATTAGAGAATGGCAGGAATTTTGCTCTTTGTAATATTGTTTATGTCTTTGAGTTCATTTTGGTTTTTCTTTGTTCTGTATTTGACAGGGGAGTTTGAGCTAGGCTTATGCATTGGTTTCATCTCCCTCTGTTTTGGACTGTTCTTCTTTTAGTTATTTGTTTTGGTTGTGATTTGGTCCATTGATGGGCGTCTAGGCCGCTTGCATGCGTGTCCTCCGAGTTTTTCTTTCGGTTTAGTTTGGTTTGTATTCGAACTTGGTTCTCTTGGAGTTTATATATCATCTCTATCGTTTCGACCAAAAAAAAATAATAATAATCAAAACTAGAAAATGAAGTTCGTGTACAAAGTACGACTGGTAACATCCGAAAACTAGAAAATGAGAAGACATGCACCACGGCGACCTAGAACCTCACAAACAAGTAAGGACAATCTAAACATAGGCAACTCTCCATTGCATAAAGCCTAGAGAGTGAAAACAAGAAATCAAAATCCAAAAGGAACTAAACAACAATTAATAAACATAAGCAACACACCAAGCTACCAGGAACAGGAATAATTGAATGAAGATAGGAGAAATCGAGCCATTGCTTGTGAGCAGCTTTTACAATCTGAGGAGCAGATAGGCCTGTGTATTGAAAAATCTAAAGATTACGTGCCTTCCAGAGACACCATAGCATATAGGTGGTCAACTGGATTTTGGCCTCAGCAACCTTAGATTTATCAATGAAGCATAAATTCAACCACCAACATCGGAAAGAGAAAGAATAGGATTGCAGACCATCCCAGTGTATAGGTGCAATGTCTTACACCCTGCTGGCTTTTTCATAGGAGAAAAAAACATGCTCAATGGTCTTAATGTCACAACCACAAATATGACAGATAGCATCCATTTGAATGCCTTTCTTCAACAGGTTCAGTTTCACTTGTAGAGTCCCAGTGATACACATCCAAATGAAGTGTTTGATCTTTCCAGCCACCTTAACCTTCCAGCATCTGTTGAATATTGATTTCAGGTTACTTGAGGAAGAGCTGTTGTAGGGAAGATCCATAGCAAGCACTTTCTGTTGTGTAAGGCATGCATATGTACTAGCAATTGAGAATTTCCCTTTTTTATCCAAAGACCATTAAAATATGTCTTCAAAACTTGGTTTGAGAGTGTTTATGCTAAGGATAGTCTTACTGTCATTCTCATCAAATAGCTGTGAAACAAGCCATGTATTCCAACCAGTTCTTGATGCATTGAGCAGCTCCTTAACCCAAATGATGTGATCTCTGGCAATCTCCAATAGGTTAGGCTTTGGTTTTGTGATGGAAGGGACCCAGTTTACATCTGTCAGCCTGATAGATGCACCATTTCTGATTTCCACTGAGAAACGTTTAGCAAAAATGGAAAGAACATTAATCCAGTTAGACCATAGCCATGAAAAACTAGAGGGTTTAATAGCATCATAGATAGAGCACTGTGGAAAATATTTGTCTTTGATAATCCTGCTAACCAACAAAGAAGGTTGTGAAATAATTCTCCACAGTTGCTTGCATATGAGAGTCCTGTTAAAGTTTTTTAGGTCCTGAAATCCAAGACCCCCCACAAATTTATGAGTGATCCACAGTTGCATATGAATTTTTTCTAAAAGCCAAAAGCCTTGTTATAATTCTCCACATCAAAGATATAATTTTTTCTTGTGTTTTTTTCTTTTCGTACTAAATTTTATAATTCTTTTATTGATTCTTTTGTTTCTTCTAATTTTTCTAATGTTTCTAATTGAGTTTTCTTTATTATTTCTGTAAGTGTTCCTATTTATTATGAGATTCTCGGTGGACCGCTCATAAATTATTGTTTTTTGTTAATTTTTTTATCTAAATAGAATTTTTCCTTTGATTTGTATCTATAGTAAAATATGGTGTGGATATAGTGCATAAAATGACACATGTCACTCAATTATGTACTAAGAGCATCTACAATGTTTTGGATTCAATCACAAAAAATTATATGTCGCCTAAAAAATATTCTCAATCTAAAAAAATATATTCTTCCATGCAAATAAAAATAAACTGGGTCTTGCAGCTAGAAAAAGAGACATGGTCTACTCTTAAGTCTATTTTAGATCCAAACAGAGACATAATTTCTTTGTATCGGAGTAGATTTTTTAATTTTATGTAAAAATTTATCTATGTCATCTAATTTTTAGGTTTATTTACATCCACGTATATAAGAGTGGACCCTATAGATGGTATAAGGACAGTGCATGTACAGGCACCAAAAATACTTCTATGAATAATGCGTGTACCGACAGTGACGTAGGTAAACGTCTTATCAACAGTCATTGGCTGGTGTAAGCGGCGAAATAATTCATTGGAGTGGAGTTCGGAATTTTTTATTTATTTAAAAATAAAAAAAAAGTGGACAAAAAACAGGGGTAAAAAAAAATAAAAAGGACGTATTCCTCGTTTTACATTGAAAACGGATTTAAAAAATACGTTTTCTATAGTAAAAGTATTTTAACAATACGGTTTACTAAATAATAATTAATTAACATAATTAATGTCATTAAGTTAATTAAATTAAGTAAAAACGTATAGAAGAAATACGTTTTTAATTAAAAACGTATTATTGCAATACGTTTTATAATTAAAACTAATTTCACGATTTTTTTTAATTATAAAACGTATTCGTAAAATATGTTTTTTAAATAGAATTAATATTCAAATCATTAAAAATAAATTTTCTGTGGGAAATAAATTTTGAAATATAAAATGTATTCTATAAATACGTTTTTTAATATATAAAACGTATTTTCCAAATACGTTTTTTTGTGTAAAATCAATTTTTCACCAAATATTGATTTTGCCCTAATTTTGCCCTAATTCTACGAAAAACGTATTCTGCAGAAAAATGCAAAATATTTTTTTGGATCCATTTCACAACCTGTTCAATAAATCAGAACCTGTTCAACCAACTAATATGAATCAATTCTCCCAAAATAATCCAACATACACTATATACCAAAAGTCAACCACAATAATTTATTCAAAATACAAATATCAGTATACAGAATGAAAAAAAAAAAAAAAATATGTTCACAAAATTCCCTGAATACAACACAAACTAATTAGAAGTGTATCGACTCGTAGGATTGCGCTGTTGGTGGCTTATCTGACGTTGTGGTTGTCGTGAAGAAGACGATGTTGTGGGCGTGACAAGTTCTTCTTCACCTGAGTAAATCATTTTTTTAAAAATCACAATAAATAAATAAATACAATAAATAAAATTATTTTTGTGTTAAGTTAAAAAATTTCACCTTCTTCTTCTTCTTCTTCCTGAGGCACGGTGTCGGCAGCGGGTTGGCGATCGCGTCGTCTTCTACCTCCACCAATGTTGGGAGCAGGTCGATACCTCGCCCGATGTGACTGCGTCCTCTAGGATCAGACGTAGCTCTCCTGCGAGAGAACTTGGCTCGACGATGTCCCTTGTGCGACGTCTCCGCCTCTGACAGCCAGAGAACTGTATAGAAGGCTCTTGGCCTGTTGGAATGCCGCCAACACATCTGGATGAAGTGTATGATGTAGGTGGTCCACGTTAGATAACGTGTGAAAAGCACCCTCCATGGCGGTAGCCTGAAAATTAAATTCAAAGTCAATTATAATGAAACAAAAACTAAAAAAAAAAATAAAAATAATAAAAAATAAAATAATAATAATAATAATAATAATAATAATAATAATAATAATAATAATAATAATAAACACAAATATATATTACATACATCGCACTTCCCCTGCTCGGCAAGTGGGTGAAAGCCTCTGTACGGTTGGGCCACCGCGTACTTGGCAGGGTCACCGAGTACTATATACTATATACTATATGTTATATGTTATATACTATATACTATATGTTATATGTTATATATTATATACTATATAGTTTATATATTATATTTTATAGTTTATATGTTATACAATAAATAATATATACTATATACTATATAATATATACTTTATAATATTTACTATATAAAATATATACTGTATACTATATACTATATAATATATACTATATACTATATAATATAGACTATATACTATATGTTATATTCTATATACTATATACTATATACTATATACTATACGTTATATGTTATATGTTATATACTATATACTATATGTTAAATTACAATATATATGTTATGTACTATGCAACACCCCGCTAACTAGGGCCAATTTTTCGCAAACTTTTTTCGAAAACGCTTATAAATTTTTTGAAATCATTTGCAAATTATCTTGGGATGCTGCTAAGGACTTTTCTGGTTAAAAACCCGTTTCTTTAACCTAGGTCTAACGACTGGTTTAGACTTAAAGAAATCAGGTTTATGTTTTTAACGAATCATGCATATTAGTCTGGACTCGTTCGTACTGGCGAACCGGGTAAAATTATTTAAGTCTGAAAATAGCATCATGCATGTTCGAAAATAAACACAAGCATAGCGGAAGTCTGAAATACGTGGAATTATTTAGTTTACTAACAGTTTAAACAAATGTCCCGGGAACAGCTTTCGTGCGGAACTCACGACCACCACCACCACAGCTCACCTCACGCCTGTCCGCCGACCCTGTCATCTGAAAATATAAAGTGGGGGTGAGTACGGTCCACTTGTACTCCATAAAAACCCATTCTAAAGTAAACAACAATATTAATAATGATATCACAGACTTGTATAACTCCCGGAACTCTCTGGCCGGTAACTCCCGGAACCTCTAGCTGGTAACCGTGTGCACACTCTGATGGTACTAGGGCAACTGGGCCACCACCAGAACTTAGGGAAGGCAAACTTGACCTTAACCCAAAGTGGATAAAACTCATATACATAACTGAACGTGATATCGACTATTAAACTCAATGTATAACCCCGACTAGGTCCCCACCTGATCGATTTTGAAAATGAGTAAGTACGGCTGTGCTGGTAGCTGACTCCTCAAGCTACATAAAAATATAAGCAAACAAAATATACTAAGTACTATGCTCGTCATATGCTCAAAAATATGCTAGGGTGCTCTACTCTATCAGATTACTCATCCGGATATAAAGGATGAAATAATTCTAAGTCCAGAAATTATACTGATATGCCTAACTGATCTGGTTTGGCTCGGAAAAAAATACTTAGATTTCGGAATAAGACTCGGACCGAAAATCACGAACCAAAACGGACTCGAACCGCCGGTTAAACCGGCCGGTTCGCTAATTGGCTGAACCGGGTCGGGCTGGACCGGACCGGGTTGGACCACCGGTTCGCACTGGACCGGGTGGTCACGGGCTGCTCGGACTGGCCGGGCTCAGTCCCGTGCCGGGTTTGCTGGGGCCATGGCACGGCGCTGGGCATGAGCTGGGTGCGACCGGCCCTCGGTACTAAGCGCTGCTGGGCGTGGGCCCTGGCATGACTGATGCCACTAGGTGCGGCTGGGCACGACCGAGAGACACTAAGGGTGTTGGCGCGCTGCTGGGCACGACCAAACACGAGGGACGCAGGAACTGACGCGTACCCGGGCTGACTGGGCACTGGGTGTGCGACTGGCACGACCCGAGTGCGTCTGGCACGAGGACTGACACGGCCAGGCACTACTCGCGTGGACTCGGGCGCGGCTAAGGTTGTCAGGGTGCTGCCGGGCAACCCTTGGCACGCGGGCGTGCTGCTGGCCACGTCCCGGGCCAACTGACTGCTCGGGCGTGCTGCTGGGCACATCCCGGGGCCTCTGAACCTGACTCGGGGTCACTAGGGCATGGCACTGAACACTCGAGTGCGCTGCTGGCACGACCCGTGGTCGACTCCGCATGGCACGAGCGACTGGCTCGGGATCACACGTACATGACACTGGGACAGCGCTGCCGGGCGCTGTCGGAGGTGCTCTGGCGCGACTGGCGCTGAGACCTCGCTGGCTGGCACAGACAGGCGCTGTTGGGCGCTGTCTCGTGCGCTGGGACTGCGGTGCCTCGCGAGCACTAGGCGCGGGCACGGACAGAGGCACTGCCTGGCCCTTGTGACGCGGCACGGGCACGGCACGTGCGACTGGCGCGGCTGGTGACCCTAGCCGGTCCTTGCCGGACTTCCGGCCACTTTTCTATGGACTACTGAACCATACCAACATAATATGACATAATATACTCAAAAATGCCAAAAGTCCCTGAGAGACCTCAGTTGGATTTGGTGGTGGGCTTATAGGGCCGATTAGGCACGAGGCCACCCTAGGGCACAAAAATGAACATGCTCAACATGCAAGATGACTTAGGGCCGAATAAACTACATCAAAAATCATGGCTAATGAGGCTAGGACATTGGCTATAACATGCATGCACATATACTTAGGTTCGGGGGTGAAAATGGCTTGATTTCACATATCAAATTGACCGAACATATGAACTCAAAACATGCTAATCTTTTAACCATGTCATACTCATGATTTTTGAGGATTTTTAAGCCATCAAACTCGGCCATATCATGCATGCATCATAAAATTCGAATTTAAGGGACTAAACTTCAATAGTTCAAAACTCCACTTTAAATGCGAGCATGGCTTCATTTCTTTACATGATAAATCTTAAAATATCATGTATATGCTGGGAAAAATGGGTAACACGAGCTAACCTTCAGCAAAGAACGAAAATGGTGTTGGTGACCTTTACTCGTGTCTCTTAGTGCCTTCACGAGTTAAGGCTTGTTCCAATGGCTAAAGGCTGCAAAGGATGGATTCTGGGAACTCCTAATAATTCACAAAACACTTTGGAATGGCTGAGCCCCGAGAGAAAATGGCTGGAACAAGGTGGACACGAGCACTTCTCTTCCCCAGGGTCACACGCGCGCGGCTTGGCTTTAGGACCTAGCTCTCGGTTTCTCTTGCCTTCCCACAAATATGCTGAGTGTTTAAAAGTGTCCAAGAGCTCAAAGTGGACTGAGGAGTGTCCCTTTTATGATGGGAGGGGCGGAGCTTCTTAGGTGAGCAAATGAGGGACAAAACATCACATGAGCATGGAAAAATGGGGAGGTCTTGGGTGGACTTGGTCTTGGTCCCCATGAGCTGACTTTGCACGATTTTTGGGGGAATAATCAGAGCATCTTGGATTAGAAATAGGCCCTGGTCAGACTGGTGCACATGTGGGGACAAGGTATGACACAAGGTAATATTATATTCCATGCACATGTCTCACATTTGGACTCACTTGCAATGCTTAAGGCTTGATCTTCATTAGGGCTAATTAGGCTTAATTAAACCCTCATTAACCTGCTAAAACATGCATGAATTGGGCCATGGAAATTGGGCCACAAAACAATCCACATTGGGCCAAAGGATTGGACCCGCGCGCTGCCAGCGCTGGGCCTGGGCGCTGCTGGGCCCTGTGCGCGGGAACTGCTGTCCTAGGCTGCGCGCGAGAATTACTTGGCCCAAGTAATATCCCCATGCTAGGCTGAACTTAAGTGTTCAAAACACTTAGAAAAATCCTAGAAAAACATGGCCAAGACTTGGGCTCATGCAAGTACGCGCGAGGACTAGGCGCGGGTACTAGGGCGCGACATTGGCCCGGGCTCGGTATACACTTGGACCGAGGCTAACCCTTGGCTATGGCTGAAAAATGGCCACACTTAGGTGCCACAAGACTTAGGAAAATTCCCTTAACACTCGGTCATGACTTGGTGCGGACTCGGCACGGCTTTGGCCAGAACTTGCGAACCATAGGCGCGAGTGATCTCGGGGACACGCACGAGCTAGGTGCGGTATGCTTGACCGAGGGAATAACATCCAAGGCTTGACAAACATGATCTTATACTTAGAAAATATTCTAAGTAAGGCTATGAGCATGGCTAGGGCTCGAACAAGACTCGAGACTACTAGGGCTCGAGAATTGGCTAGGCGCGAACTAGGCGCGATACTCGTGACCGAACAACTCAGTTCCGGACACGGCTAGACCTAGACGATTTATCGAAACATACTCGGTTTCGATTATTCGTCAACTGAAATAATTAATTCCGACTGAAATAAAATCCATTGATAAGATAAATGGACCGAAATTAATAACTGGGGTTGAATAGCTGATAACTGGGCTCGGAACTCAAGACGAGCAGTATTAATAAAAAGAAATAGTTCAACTGGGAACTAAAAACTATCATTTTTATTAATACAGAACTGGGCTATTACAATCTATCTCCCTTAAAAAAATATTTTCGTCCTCGAAAATACTACAACTGGAGAAATACATACAAGAACTGGAAATATATACAACTAGGTACATAACAGAACTGAAAATCGGGGAAACGAGCTCTGATGTATGCCTCGCGCTCCCAAGTGGCATCTGAATCTCCGTGGCAATTCCATCTGATACGAACGAGGGGAACATCTCGGTTCGTGAGTCGAAGGACCTTTTGATCCAGAACTGCTACTGGCTGCTCCTCGTAAGTCAAATCTGGCTGAAGCTGAATCTCGCTGTGCTGAAGCACATGCTCGGGATCGCACACGTATGGGCGTAGCATCGAAACGTGGAACACATTGTGCAGGACAGCCAACTCGGGAGGCAGACCTAATCGATAGGCGACTTCGCCCACTCGCTCGAGAATCTCGAACGGGCCTATATAGCGAGGATGCAACTTCCCTTTCTTTAATCCTAAGCTGATAAAATGAGAACACAAGAGAATAGGGGCACCAAAGCCTCCACTTTCCGGCTTATGTACGGGTCCGAAGCAGTGACACCGGAAGAAGCGAAGCGAAGCGAAGTGAAGTCCCTGGAGGGCTTGTGAGTCTCGACTAAAAGGAATAATAACATATTTAACTTATCGACTACAAATTAACTTTTCAAATAAATTTATCAAACATACACTAGATGCATTATTAGATTTATTAAACATACAACAAGATCTATCAAATATTTCATCAGATTTATCAAACGTACAAGAAGATCTATCAAATTTTTCATTACGTAAGCACATTGCTTATCCCATTTATAAATATTGAGTTTTGAGATAAGACTAATCCTGGAATCCAACATATGTAGCGGTCCGTTGGTTTCATATATGAGAGATTCAAATAAGAAATTTCTAAGCCATTTGTATGTGAAATAACGCATTACCAACTGCAAAATTATCACCTACTTTAATAAGAGTAAAGCGTGTTTTACACTTCCATGAAAAATGCAACAATAAGGGAAAAGAAA
>BKCP01009403.1:1598458-1647331 GCA_008636005.1 Striga asiatica | reverse complement strand
AAAGGGGTGCCACTTTCCAAGTCTTTTGGCCTTTTGACAGACAACTTGACAAGAAATTCTTGATAATTGTGAAAACCTCTTTACTGTTTTTCTTTTCTTCATTTTTTTTTTGCCAACTAAAGTCTTTTGACAGACAACTTGACAACAAAAAAGGAAAAAGGCAAGTTAAAAGGAAAAAGGTAAGTTGAAGTTTGTAAAGGTAAAGTTGTTGATCGTTTATTCACTTATGAAGTAATTTCATATCCACTATATTAATTATTTTTAATTATTAACTTATATATACTGATATCAGTACCTAATCAACACAGAAAATGATATTCCACCCACAAAGATCGAACAACATTTAACAAACATTACCTTTACAAACTGGCAGAAGAATATGCAATTTCCATATTGGAACACCATTTAACAAACAAGCATATGCAGCAAAATAAAAGAGAAAAGCATCCTGAGTATCATATTTCAACTTTAAAGCGAAAAAAACAAAAACCATATGATCATTTCTTCATCTCCATTCAGCAATATGGAATCTGGCAGAAGAATATGCAATTTCCATAGAAAAGCATCCTAAGTATCATAATTTCAACTTTAAAGCGAAATAAACAAAAACCATAGGATCATTTCTTCATCTTCATTCAGCAAAAGGCAGACAAGGAAGGAATCAGGTAGAATCATGACTGGAATCTGGCAAAACACATCTGAAGAAACCAAATCAAATTTCAAACTATTAAAAATATTAAAAATTGACCATGTNNNNAAAAATCAAGTAGTACGTACCACATCCAACCTCAGGTTTTCAAACTCAGGTTTTCAAAGTTGAGGGTGTTGATCGGTTTTCCACCTGAGTGAAGCACTGATTATAAAATTATATACATTATATTCAATTTTCAGAAATCATTGCAGTATGCAAAATCTCAAAAATATAAATGTTATCTTACAATGCACGAGACGATTGTAATCCTCACAATTACCGGCATGAGCCACTCCCCATTAGTAGATTCTGCTTGACAATCCTCTTGATTGTACTGAAAAAAAAAAGAAAAAAAAAAATTGGATGTGTTATATCATGTAGCAATTAATATCTATTTACGAGGAAATTTTTTTGTATAGAACTGTATTCAATTAGAGTAAGTTGATGATTGTTACACTACTCATACCTGCACCGTCTCATTCACAAGCGTATGCAACAACTCGTCCTCCTCAATCTGGCTGAGCAAATCGTAGGTAATGGGAGGAACAAGTGAACCCTGAATATCACAAATAAAACAATTTTTTTTTTTCCAAAAATAAGATCAAAGATATAGTTAAAACTAGCCCTTCTATCAAGAAACGCATACCTCTCTGTCGAGAACAGGAAGATACACCAAATCACTCCGCTTACAACCTAAGAATGGAGGACGAAGGCTTCTCATTTCACTAAAGGTTTCATTGAAAAAAACCTTATACTGTTAAGTCCGGCAGCTCCTGGCTTTCCTGTCACGAGGTGACAGCTTCAAAGACGTGTTGCGTGTAGCTGTACCTGATTATCATCGAGGGAGAAGCGGGTTTAGTCGCCAGTTTACATCCGATTGGACACAACATGGCAAGTCAAGTGGTTTGACTATATTGGAGTATTATTCCTTATGTTTGATCTCTCTGAAAATCCTACCGTTGAACTTCCTATTAATCGGCTCATGATCGCCAAAAAGGCTCATCGGATTGCCTCGACAATTTTGAGCCGGCTCAATGTTGTGAATATAATATTGGGCTCTAAGATGAGGAAGAAGGCTTCTCATTTCACTAAAGGTTTCATTGAAAAAAAACCTTATACTGTTAAGTCCGGCAGCTCCTGGCATTCCCGTCTTCGTGACAGCTTCAAGTCTCGGACTCATCTTAGAGCCCAATACTACATTCACAATATTGAGCCGTCTCAAAATTTTCAAGGCAATCCGATGAGCCCTTTTGGCGATCATGCGGTAGGAGGGATTTTCAGCAAGATCAAACACAATAAAGAATAATACTCCAATATAGTCAAACCACTTGACTTGCCATGCTGTGTCCAATCGGATGTAAACTAGCGACTAAATCCATTTCACCCTCAATGATAATCAGGTACAGCTATACGCAACACGTCTTTGATAGGCTCCAACTCATGATAATCTAAAGTATAATTTGGCAATGGAATGTTCGGCTGCACCTTCTTTTTACCCCCCTCTGCACTTTACTTATACCCCTCTCTCGGGATAGGAAATGAGGAATGAAGCGTGTGATCCAAATCTTGTTGGAAGGAAATAGTAACTTCTTGGTTGGAGAGTATACAAGATCGTACTCAAATTTGCGGCCTGATTCAATCAACCCGGGCTGCTTGTTGAACTTCAATTTTTGGATTGCTTTACGAGCATGATCAAGGCAAGTTTGAAAAGAAGGAATTAATTAGCGTAACAAAATGTTTAGGCATTTTCCTATCTTATATGCCTTCATAAATAATAGGGACATTTAATGTCACAGTTGAAAGGCAAACACAAATAACTTATGAAAGAGAGGGAGAGAAGTAGAGGGTTGAGAGTAATTTTGATCAAGAAAGTCATTCTGCTGGGATCATAACAAACAAACCACTTAGACAGATTACAGTTATTATCCAAAAATACCAAAACACAAATACACAACCTCAAGCTTGAAAAATTTCTGCCATTAAACTAGGGATATAAGCAGCCACATCTGGCCTTTACACAGATGTCCCATAATAATATCTAATATCTCCTCAAGTTCAAATATCATTCATAGTAGAACACACATAAATCAATCACCAATCTTAAACCCTCGGAGACATTCACGCATTTACCAAAATTCATCATACCATCCACTTGACCTCATTAAATAGCAATCCCTGTTAAAGTAGTTTCACTGAATAAACATGACCAGTTTCAAAGAAAATGAGAAATGGCATGTTCACTTGCAAGTAACTGATTCAAAACTTCAAATAAGAATCCAATCTGTTGCTAGCCTTAGCTTGTAGAAAAATTTGCATAGAAGCCATCACTTTGATCATCTTTATAGCCATTCAAATTTATAATATACAAGAAGCAAGAAGAAATCAAACACACAACACTTTTAACAATTCAATGAAACCATAACACCACACTAGGGCTGCACATTCGGTCAAAACCGAACCGAACCGACCGAAAATTCGGTTACTGTCCAGTATCAAAACCGAAAACCGAACCGAAAACTATGGTTCGGTTCGGTTTTAAACCGAAAATTTATCGGTTTTTTCGGTTCGGTTATCGGTTATCCAATAAAATAGAAAAATGACAAAAATAAAATTTACAAATAACAATATATACTACTTGAATTTTACCAAAACACACTAAAATGCATAAGAAGAAAAAAAAAAATAATGTCCCAAAATACAAGTTTATCAAGTCAGCAACACAGTCACAGAAGCAAAATGGTTCAACATATCAATAATTTGGAAACCCACTAAATGTAATCGTTCAGCAGCAGCTTACTCAAATTAAATTGCTCAAATCAATGAATCATAGGCACAAAAATTCACCAAAAAATTAAACAAGAGCTTGAATTGGGTGGCTGCAGCCCGTAAGATGAATCACAGGTTAAAACTTAAGAGAAGAACGAGAGATTCAAAATCAGAAAAGAAAGCGTCGCCATCGAGAGCGGCTGCCGAGTGTGTGCGGGAGCAGGAGCGACCGAGCGAGGGTCGAGGTGATTTGGGATTTCAGATTCCGATTTGGGATTTCCGACTTCAGAGCGCCGACGCCGAGCGATCGGAGATGGAGTGTGTGAATGTGTGCGCCGTACGGCAGACGGGTGGAGAAGATGGTAGCCGTAGGTAGGGTTTCGGCAGACGGGGATGGAGTAAATGTGATAAAATGTGACGATTCTGATTAATTTCTGTGAGTAAATGACTAAATGTGACAGATTGGATCGATAAAGTCATCAAATCGGGCCTTCTTTGTGGTGGGCGGCCCGTGCTAACTTTGGGCTTGTGTTAATATGAATAATATAGGGATAATTTAATACATACACAGTGAATCAATAATAATTGCAACAATGCGAAGGGTTGTATTTTGTTTGTGAAAATGCAAGATAGCGGTTACCCCAAAAAATTATACCAAGTCTGCTTAAATTGCGGGATTATAAATTTACCGTTTTGGTAAAATAATGGAACAATTTATGGCAAGTGTATATATCCTAATATCTAGGATATTGTTCAATTCAAACTGAAACGATTCTGAAAACTATATGAAATACACTTGGTAATTTTTTCTTTTCGATTTTTTTTTTTTTTGTTTACTTTTTGTGTCATTTACATATCGTGATTTTTTCTGTATATTTATAGTATATTTTCTGGTTTAATACATACAAATACACGATCACGATTATATACAGAAGATATACTCATTATATACATACGACATAAATAAAATACACAACAGAAGATAAATCAATCTTGTCATTATATATCGAATATATACAGCAGATATACAGAAAATACATTAGAATCCATACAGAAGATATATATCGATCGGTTGTGCTGTCATTATATACCGAATATATACAGAACATATACAGAAAACACATTAGAATATATCCTGTCATAAGTCCATCGTCATCTCTCCAAAGCTCCATCACCAGCGGCGGCATCACTTCAATCTCTTGTCGATCGGCCGTCGTCTTTAATTGTGATTCGAATCTCTGGATCCTCTCTTGCGTTCTCATCGGAAATATATGATACCTCAATGTTATATATATTCCCCTAACAATTTCCAAAAACCCAAAATAATCAGGCAAAAAAAAAAAGAGGAAAAAAACATAACACGAGTATGAGAAAATACGATACCTTACGGCGCCAAGGACTGAGACGTCGATGGATATGGTGATTCCGATGACGGAGAAAGTGTACGGAGAGATCCAAACCATAGCTTGTTCCCATGAGCCGTATGACGTCACCACCGTGGTGTTCAAAAACTTGCTAAACTCGCAATCTCTCTCTCTTGTTGACATCGGAAGAGAAAACAGATTTTTTACGATCGAATTAATTCAATCGGGGGAGTATGGTTTTCTGGGTTGCTACAATTTGGGCTTCAGAGTTTAAGTTTCGCCATGGATATTGCGTGTAAAGAAGAGAGAGAGGGATGAGGAGGAGAGAGAGACCATATAATGGGAGTTACCTATTCAAACCAACTTCTAGTATATATGCAAATAATATAATAATTTTAGTTACTTTGCTAATAAATATATAAGGGTGGTAAATGTGCAATAATGTTATAATTGTTTAGTAGATTATGCAATTTTCTCAATAATATAACATATCATTATATTGGGCTTTATTAACTTATATGTATGATATCGGTTTTCGGTTCGGTTCGGTTAACCGACAGCTTGTAACCAAACCGAACCGAAAACCGAAATATTGAAAAAATAAAAACCGAAAACCGAACCGGTTTATCGGTTTCGGTTTCGGTCGGAACCGAAAATTCGGTTTCGGTCGGTTAACCGTAGTTTGTGCAGCCCTAGAAGGAGCCCGAGTGAAATCTTATTCACTTCATTGGCGCCGTCTGTGGGACCCATTCGAAAAGCCAAACGGAGTTCCGATCGAAAAATTCTGAAAATTTTCCAGCAATCTCCTTCATCTCCACCGGTCACCACCACCGCCACTGCCGATCGTAAAATTATTGGTGTCATCGGGTAGATCTTCTCGAGATGAATCTCCCCTTAAAATTTAATGCAAAACTTCCTCCGGGAAGGCCGTCAATTTTACGGTCAAAGTTTCCAGAACTAAGTTATTTCGGTCAACTTTCAGTCTTCAAATCGATTTTTCCGGCAATCCGTGATGGCTATCAAAAATCCGAGGATACCATTGAAATCCAACCGTCGAGACGAATCCACAAAGATTCTTCGTTGCTGCCGCCGCCGTCGGACGCCGCCGGCCGCCGCCACCGACCGTTGGTGAAAGTTCTCCGATTGAAAAAATTCTTACATCATCGTGTAGATCTCATCGTGCTCGTTCTACCTTTAAAGTTTTGTGCAAAAACTCATCCGGGAAGACCGTCAATTTCGCGGTCAAAATTTGTAAATCTAGAAAAAATGGGTCAAAATCCGGTTGTCTTCTCCAATTTTCTAGCGATTTCCGGCAAAACCGCTTTAATCCGACGGCACCATCGGGATCGTCTCGCCGAGGCGAACGCACGGCTGGTAATATTCGCCGGAGCTGGTGACTTTTATTCGACGACATTCCTCCGGCGAAGTCGCGGCCGCTGCTCCCTTTTCAGCTAACCAGGTGTTGGCCCACACAGCTTGCGGCCCAGAGAGGAAACGGCCCGATGGCGAGGCCCAGATGTACAGCCCAGTTGGCCCGGTTTTAATGGATAAAACCAATGATGTGCGAAGCCCAATATCCGCCAGGCCCAGGTGGAAAGCAGATCACGTACGCGGGCCGCGCCCAGCCCGCGCGGCCCGCATCTCTCACAATGTATAGCTCGCTCCCGGCCCGCGAGGCCCGAATCTCTTATTAAACTCGGCCCGTGCAGCCCGCTCCCAGCCCGCGTGGGAGCCCAGCCCCATTCCCAACCCGCGTGGGAGCCTTGCCCCATTCCCAGCCCGCGAGCGGTGCAATGTGCGGCCCGCGACCAATCCAGCCTGTCAGCGCGGCCCATTTCGCCCTTAGCCCCACCCAGCGGGTTTTTTGCGGCCCAAAGGCGTTTAGCCGCGGCCCATCACCCTGTAAGCGGCCCAGTTGGCATTTAAACCCCCTCCAATGGCCTAGGGAGCTACCGGTTTGGGTCCAATAGCCCAGTTCGAGCACAAGACCAATTTGGGATGGTACAACATGGACGGGGTGATAATCTTGAAACAGTATTTCTCGTGGTGAAGGTATGTGAGTAATTTAAATTGGAGACCGAGGGATTTTTGAAATGGGTGAAAATTGCAAAATTATTGGATTTATTTGTGGAGTAATAATTGATTTATTAATGGGAATTAATTGGCGAAAATTGGAGATATTATTTGATTCATATGAGAGGGTATTATATGATTGATTCGTGGACTGATTTATTTGTGGAGAATATATTCGATTTATTCGTGCAACATTATTTGACTTATACGTCAAAATTATTTGATTTATCCATGGAGCCTATTTGGTTTATGGGTGGAGCATTATTGGATCTATTTGTGGAGCATTAGTTGATTTATTCGAGGAGATTATGTGATTTATCCGTCGATATTGTTTGATTTGGTCGAGGAGATATTATTTGGAGTATTCGTTGAGATATATGTGATTTATTCCTGGAAATATTTGATTTGTTCGTTGTGATATTGGATTCGCTCGTGGAATTATTTGATTTGTTCGTGGTGATATTTGACTCGCTTGTGGAATTATTTGATTTGTTCATGGTGATATTCGATTTGATCGTGGAATTATTTGATTTGCTCGTGGACATATTATTTGACTTATTCATTGAGAAATTATTTGACTTATTCGCGGAGAATCTATTTGATTGAAAATAAATGCGGGTCGTGGTTTCGGATTGCAGATATCTTGTGATTTTGTTTGAATTGATTATTCATAATTTTAAAGCATGTCATTGCTCGAGCATATCTTACATCGAGGAGATGGTGATGATTGTATTTGATCTCTTGTTTTTCTTGTATGGAGAATTGCAAAATTGATGATGCGAATGCAATATGGATAATGATATCTCTTTGAATTCTTGTCGAGGAAACAACAAAATAACTCGAGTCTCGACAAGCTATGGCGGACGAGTTGTGGAGCTTCGAGAACACAATGAGAGAGCACGAAGCTATCAAAGCAGGGTGATAAGGATGGACGAGTCGGGATGGTGCCGATCGAAGGTGGCGATTTCAGAGGCAGAAATCATCCTTTTTTGGAGAGGTAGGATAATTGGGAGTGACATTCTCGACCTTCAGGTATAAAATTTATCTCAACTCTTGTCGATGGTCAAGATCGACTGACACTATTTTGTGACATATGGAATCTCTTAGCACTCTTTTTTGGGGGGAATGTTCATTGTTTGAATATTTTGGGTGAAATGTTGCTGAAATTGTGGTGTATTTGGATATGCCTGAAATTATTCTTTGGGTGACTAACAAAATGCAGAAAATGAGGTGTACGTGGAGCCTTGAACAAAATCTGGCACGACTAAGGCCTTTGGGCTGGCCAGTCTCGAGCCGTCATGACTAAGGAGCTCGGTATTGGAAGTAATTCATTCGAATTTTTGTTTGGTGCATTCGTTTAATGATTGTTTATAGCTGCAGAGTATGGTTTGTTGTAATTGCTTGTCGAATTCATGGTTTTGTGAAATTTTGGTCGACTGTACATTTGAATGGGTGTTTATGCGATTTCATATCGTGGTAGAGACTTGCATGAGGTGGAGGAGTGGTATAAACGAATGTGGACCAACGTGATTGTTTTGATTTATTCGTCTTTTGTTATTATTGCTATCGAGATTGCAAATTGGATGATGTGGATAAAATGCAACTAATGGAATCTGTTGAATTCTTGTAGAGGAAAATGCATGAGCAGGTGAACTGGATATTGGCTATGGTAAGGAGGGGGAAGCATGGAGCAAACAACAACTTAGGTCGTCGGGTACAAACATGAAAGGGAGGTCGAAAAATGCTTGATATTTTTACTTTTATATCTTGTTTGATATAACTATACATTCGATGGGACTAACAAAAATGATCAATTATTATTCTCTCTCGTGGTCTTTGGTGTGTTTTCTTGTCGACCTCAGTGGCAGGTCGAAGTGTTCGTGCAGCTCGAAGAAAAAAAATCCACCATGACTAAGGCCTCCGGGCTGGGTGGTCACATGTAACGACCACTCCTTTGTGGGTGGACATGTGTTTGAAGACAAAAATCCACCATGACTAAGGCCTCCGGACTGGGTGGTCATATGTAACGACCACTCCTTTGAGGGTGGACATGTGTTCGAAGACAAAAATCCACCATGACTAAGGCCTCCGGGCTGGGTGGTCACATATGACGACCACTCCTTTGAGGGTGGACATGTGTTCGAAAACAAAAATCTACCATGACTAAGGCCTCCGGGCTGGGTGGTCACATGTAACGACCACTCCTTTGAGCAAAGAGCTCCAATCGGAAAAAATCCACACAAAACAGCAACAAATATTTCTAAGGCGTGGTCATGACTTAAACACATTACGAACTTGGCAGCCAAAAGAAAACAAGATTAGCACACTCACATAAACTCATTACGAACACACCAAAATCAATAAGAAAATCAAAACCCGTAAATATGAGCTTTACAATTCTTATGCACGTCAATCTCATAGTCACCCAAATTTTTCAAACTCACAAACTCACTCCACAGAAAGCACCAATTATCCAAAGAATTAGGAAATAATTCCATGATTCACAAATCGCACAAGAAACCAAAATCATAGCTTTTACATTCTCCAAGTATGCATGTCCTAATTATGCCTAAAAAGCATGTCTAAGAAAATAAAAGGAAAGGTAAACGTGAACGGTATAATCAAAGTACACAGACTGGAAAATCGCACTTCATTTTTTTCTCTCTTTTTTTTTTCAACACGAAGGAATAATGGGCACGGGGTAGCTACACTCTTGTGGAGTAGGTACGCTCAAGTCAAGACAATGAAGACTTTTACCATAAGCTTGCGAATATATTACGCTCGTCCACCCAAGAATCAATATGAATGCACAGGATCAAAGGGTTTAAATGGGTTGTAATGAGGCTTAGGTAAGGTGAGATAAAAGGACATATTAGGCTATGAGAATCAAAGCAACCATACAAACTCTTTACAAATGGAGCACATCCCAAAAGAAATTACATTGACTGCCTAACTTCACAAAAAGTTCTAACGTAAAGAACAAAGTAGCGCAATTCTCTTCATCGTCATTCTCCCCAACTTTTTTTTTTTTTGATTTTTTTTTTGATTTTTTTATGAGTTTTTTGATTTTTTTTTTCGGAGAGAAAACAATAACTAATAGATGTTAGATAACTAGACCTCAAACAAACCACAGTCAAGTCTACGCACATAAGCTCATCATGAATACAAAGAATTCATATAATTGCTTCAACTCAAGGTTCAAAGAGAGCATCAACAAAAAAAGGATATTGTGGCTTGTAACGTGGCTAATAGAAAGAAAAGGCAAAGGCTCAAACTTGGCTCACTAGGTGTCTATGTAAAGGGTCGGCTTCCAAGAAAAAGGTAAAACAANTTTTTTAAATTACGACCAATCATTCATTTATCAAGTGGAAGAATGCAGCACTACAACTTCATGTCTCCAACAAATATACCGTTTATGCAATAATAATTCAATTATGAATGAAAAGAAATAAAAAATGCATGTATGCAAAAATTCGTGTTACAACAATGATGCAACGTGAATGTTGCAACACGATTCCTATTCTAATTCAAACAATGCAAAAATCGAGAGATTTCCTTAACTTAGAAAACCACTCACAATCTAATGTCTTGGTGAATATTTTGGCTATATGATTCTCGGACCCTATGTACTCAATGCAAAAGATGTATTTCTCAACTAAATCCCGAATAAAGTGATGTCTTATATCTATGTGTTTTGTGCAAGAATGTTGAACCGGATTTTTTGAAATATCAATTGCGCTCTTGCTATCACAATATACGGTTAAGAATTCACTATGTCGACAATAACGCTCAATCATTCGATTTATCCGTAAAAGTCGACAACAAGAAAAATTTGATTTCAAATCATGCAAAGACACCATATTATTCACAAGAATTCTCTCAAAAAGAATATCATTAACACTACTGAAAACACCACATAACTTTCTTACCATTAAATGAAACAAACTACCATTTGTTACCTCACCAAAGGATCGCGACAAAGGATGAAATCTCCGAACTACTCTTTCCCGACCAGTAACATCATCATCAGATCGTGTCTCAGCCTCAGAAACGGTATTCTGGTCGTCGAAAATACGTGTCGCTTCAAGTGTTGTATCTGATGTCGTGTCAGGTGTCATGACATCTGTGGCGACATCTTGGACGACACCTGGAGCAGCATTACAAACCGGAAGGTCCATGAAGTCCCGAACATCGTCCTCAGCATTTTTTACCCGCTAACAATTTTGGGTACCTGCCAAAATACATGAATTAGACTCATCATAAACTTCACAAGACTTACTATCAAATTTAACATAGAGATTATCATCACAAAGTTGACTTATGCTAATCAAGTTAGCCTTAAGTCCATCAACCAAAAACACGTTCTGAAGTTTTGGGAGGCCATCAATGTTGAGCCTTCCCCATCCTATGATCTTTCCATGTTCACCTTCCCCGTACGTAACCCGTCCACCTTCATATGATTCTACATCGGACAAAAAATCGCGAGTGCCGGTCATGTGCCGTGAACACCTACTATCAAGGTACCATGATCCTGCAATATTAGACTTCAAAGATGTATGAATAACATTGCATTTCAACTCAGATTTTGGTACCCAAACAAATTTTTCTTTAGTCCTAGTTCTGTGATTTTTGGGTATATTACGAGATACGGGAGGCACCACTGGTTCAAAAGACCTATATAATGAATGCAATTTATAACAATAAGGTCTAATGTGCTTGGGTGCATGACAATAATGGCAAACATATCGACGCCTTCGTTGTTTAGTATTCTTAAAAACCTTATGCGTGGATTTTGAGTCATACTTACATGTTTCCTCCGAAGAACGCACCAATATGGTAGGCTTAAAACCAAGTCCTGTTTTGTTATGATTATGTTCAAGAGCAGCTAGGACATCCAATTGGCTCTTACCGGTGTTAAGTCGTTGGAAGGTCTGACGGGAGTACTCAAGTTCCTCTCTTACCTTCACCAACTTTTGGTCATGTCCAGATATGGTCACCTCCAACTGGGTTATGGTAGACTTTAATGCATCGTTCTCCTCTTCCAACTCTTTAGACTCTGAGCATATCCTCTTATTCTCATCCTCCAACTTATTGTTCTCTTTCTCGAGCCTATCCGCATCGTAGACGGCATCTATCCAGCGTCTATAAACTTCCTTGTACACCTTTTCATGATCTTCATATCTAACATATTCAATGTTGTCCGGAGGACCTATATCCCTGCTTGAAGCGTCACAAAACAAGGTGTTAAGACAAAAAAATTCAAAATTTCCATTTTCATACCTGCCAGGTGTCATGACACTCCGGGCGACATTTCGTCCGACACCTGCTAGACCGATTTTTCTTGGCCTCGATTTTTCTTGGCCTCGATTTGTTCATACTCAACCGAGGATTCCTATGATGCATCAGATTCATCATGTTTCATCTTTTCGTTGGATGACTTTGGCCGGTTCGGAACAAGTGCAGGTAACGGCAACCCCGTACACTCCATATGTACCTAAAAAAAAGTCAGAGTCACACTTATTAAATTAAGTGACCTTCTCTGATACCACTTGTTACAATTTTAGGTACGCAAAAATCCAGATTTTCACACAAAGATAAAAATTAAAATACGTAGCAGAGAATAAATAAACACGAAAGATTAAAAAAATAGCCTACAAGTGAATATACACTTGTAGACTAAGCCCACATGCCAAAATTCCACTAGAACAAATTTATCACAATGTTTTTGAATCAAATCCAAACTATTTTCAACACGTCTAGTGAACTACGAAAAATAAATCACGAGTTCGACAACAAGGTGCACTATATCACATCATATCATCAACAAAACGAAGACCATGATAATCTCACGAATATAACAAGATATAAAAAAAAAATTAGAGAAAATAAGCCCGATAGATCTCTTGTGCAAAACGAAAGAAGTATGTCTCCTCTTTGTACTCTGAGCATCACCTCTTATTCTCACCCTTCAACTTATTGTTCTCTTTCTCGAGCCTATCCGCATCGTAGACGGCATCTATCCAGTGTCTATAAACTTCCTTGTACACCTTTTCATTATCTTCATATGTAACATATTCAACGTTGTCTGGAGGACCTATATTCCTGCCTGAAGCGTCACAAAACAAGGTGTTAAGGCAAAAAAATTCAGAATTTCCATTTTCATACATGTCAGGAGTCATGACACTCCGGGCGACATTTCGTCCGACACCTGCTGGACCATTTTTCTTGGCCTCGATTTGTGCACAGTTATCATAAAATCAGTTTCGAAGGTAGTTTCAAGTTCATACTCAACCGAGGATTCCTCCGATGCATCAGATTCATCATGTTTCATCTTTTCGTTGGATGACTTTGGCCGGTTCGAAACAAGTGCGGGTAACGGTAACCCCGTACACTCCATACATACCTAAAAAAAGTCAGAATCACACTTATTAAATTAAGTAACCTTCTCTGATACCACTTGTTAGAATTTTAGGTACGCAAAAATCCAGATTTTCAAACAAAGATAAAAATTAAAATACGCAGCGGAAAATAAATAAACACGAAAGATTCAAAATTTAGCCTACAAGTGATATACACTTGTAAACTAAGGCCACATGCCAAAATTCCACTAGAACAAATTTATCACAATGTTTTTCAATCAAATCCAAACTATTTCCAACACGTCTAGTGAACTACGAAAAATAAATCACGAGTTCGACAACAAGGTGCACTAAATCATATCATATCATCGACAAAACGAAACCATGATAATCTCACGAATATAACAGGAGATAAAAAAAATTAGAGAAAATAAGCCCGATAGATCTCTTGTGCAAAACGAAAGAAGTCTGTCTCCTCTTTGTACTCCAAAGCCCACGCTAGTGCTCAAAGAAAAATATGTGTTGCTGTACTCCAAGTCCACGCCTTCTGCTTCTTTTCAAAGAGTTCCAAAGCCCCAAGGAAAATAGTGAAATATGTACTGCTACTTTTATTCCTTTTGCAATCAAACATCCGCAGCACTCTAATGAAAAGATGTATTTGCTAATCCTCTTTTTTCCTTCTTAAAACCCCGTATTTCTTCTGTTCCACACTCACAAAATATTAGTCCGTGATTTCCAAGATATAAATTCCATCCTTATTTATTTCTTTCCAAGCAAGACACCTAATAACACAAGGAAACTAAATAACAATAATATTGTACTAAAAATAAAACACCTAATATAAATAAATATATGTACACAATAAAAAATCAGAAAAGCAAAATAAAATAAAATTAACCAAAAAAATGTATTCAACAGTTTCAAATTAATATGTCAGTTGCAACTTTCATTCACAATTTTCCAACAATCCCCCACATGAATGAAATTGAAAAATATTGTTATGGTCCAACAGTTGAAACCTGCATAGGATAGGTAGGTGTTACCCTTTGAACCTTCCCGTGTGAAAGCACATTAACTTTACTAGCTGACCAGTAGACGCGATGTCTTTGAACTGTTCTGCCTTTTGTGTAAACATGAAAATATTTCACACAGGATTCTCCCTAACATATTCTAATTCTCATTATTATGTCCATTAGTGGCCTTGGACATATCCTGGTTCTGTAAGAGGGTCTAAGAATTGAGCCTCACACAATTCTCTTCAAAGCGGCCCCACTTCTCTCTCACATAGGTGATTCTTAATTGCAAGTAGTCTGTACTACCTTCCCATACAAGAATCAATAAAAGACAAATGCTTATCCTACTCACCACGGGCATCACTGTTTAAAGAATGGACAATGGATAATAAACCACAAACGATCACTAGAGTCTTAAGATATTTGGATCTCCAGTCAACAAGGTAGGGTTTCCATTGTATCAACTCATTTCTAGAGGCTTAAGTCCCATTCTTCTCAAAGATTTAGCAACTAACTCTCTATTTAACCCTTTGGTTAGAGGATCCGCAAGATTATCTTTTGACTTCACATAGTCAATGGATATCGTACCAGTTGAGAGTAGCTGTCTAATGGAATTATGTCTTCGACGGATATGTCTAGACTTACCATTATACATATTACTTTGTGCCCTGCCTATAGCCGATTGACTATCACAATGTATACAAATTGTTGGCACTGTCTTTGACCATTTTGGAATATCTTCTAGGAAATGGCGAAGCCATTCTGCCTCTTCTCCACATTTGTCCAATGCTATAAATTCGGACTCCATTGTGGTTCTGGCAATAACAGTCTGCTTAGAAGATTTCCAAGATATGAATGCACCTCCAAAGTGAATAAATATCCACTAGTGGATTTAGAATCCTTCATATCCGATATCCAGTTGGCATCACTATAGCCTTCAATTACATATGGATATTTACAATAGTGCAGACCATATTTACAAGTATATCTCAAGTATCTGAGTAATCTCACAATTTCTTTTCAGTGTTCATCTCCTGGATTACTTGTATATCTACTCAGTTTACTCATGGCAATTTAGTAAAATTCATTAAATACATCATACTTCCTATCACCCTTGAATATTCGACTTGAGAACTACTTTCCCCTTTATTTTTCAATAGATGTTGACTTGTATCTATCGGGGTCCTAGCTTGAGTCGAATCATCCTTGTTAAAATTTTCAATGATTTTCTCCACATAATGTGCTTGACTCAGAACTATTCCTTGTGATGTTCTATGAATTTTTATTCCAAGAATCACATCAGCTAGACCCATATCTTGCATGTCAAATCTTGAATTTAACATATCTTTAATGGATTTAATAGTTTTATCATTGCTTCCAATAATAAGCATGTCATCTACGTAAAGATATAGGATTACATAACCCTTTTCTGTGTCTTTAACATAAACACATTTATCACATTCATTAATTTTAAATCCACATTGAATCATGACATTATCAAACTTTTCATGCCATTGCTTTGGAGCTTGTTTTAAGCCATACAAAGACTTAACCAATTTACAAACTTTATTTTCTTGCCCTGGAGCAGAGAACCCTTCAGGTTGCTCCATATGAATCTCTTCTTCTAAATCTCCATTTAGAAAAGCTGTTTTTACATCAATTTGATGTATTTCAAGATTTCGTAAAGCTGCAATTGCAATAATCACCCTGATAGATGTTATCCTCGTTACTGGGGAATATGTATCAAAGTAATCAAGGGCTTCTTTTTGCTTATAACCATTAATTACAAGTCTAGCCTTATACTTATCAGTTGTTCCATCAGGTTTCATTTTCCTTTTGAAAATCCACCTATAGCACAATGGTTTAATTCCAGGAGGAATATCCACTAGCTCCCATGTGTGATTTTGCAAAATGGAATCAATTTCACTTTGGATTGCCTCTTTCCAAAGAGGTCCTTCAGAAGAATTTACTGCTTCTGAAAAAGTTTGTGGCTCACTTTCAACCATATAGGTTAGAAAATCTGGACCAATAGATTTTTCTATCCTGCCTCTTTTGTTTTTCCGAGGATCTACCTCAACATATCCATCTTGATCTTTTTCCATTATTTCCAAATTTCTTTTAGTGGAACTAGAATCCACTTCAGACTTACGTGGAAATATATGCTAAAAAAACGAAGCATTTCTAGATTCAAGTATCGTGTTCTTATGGATTTCCTCAATCTTGGATTCATGTACAAGAAATCAATAAGCACTACTGTTGTGTGCATATCCAATAAATATACAATCAACAGTTTTTGGTCCAATCTTTATTTTTTTTGGCGTAGGTATGGCTACCTTTGCCAGACACCCCCACACTCTCAAATATTTGTAGGATGGTGGTCTTCGATGTCATAATTTATATGGGCTTTTGTCTAACTTTTTACGGGGAACCTTATTTAAAAGGTAATTTTCTGACAATATATCTTTCCCCCACATGTTCTGCGAAAGTCCAGAACTTAACAACGAATTCATCATTTCTTTTAAAGTGTGATTTTTTCTTTCCGCAATCCCATTTTGTTGCGGTGAATAAGGTGTTGTTATTTTATGTCTTATCCCATGTTGGGCACAGAATTCAGCAAAAGGTCACTCATATTCACCTCCCCTGTCATTTCATATCACCTTAATATTTTTATTTAGTTGATTTTCAACTTCATTCTTATAGAGAATAAATTTCTCTATCGCTTCATCTTTACTTTTGAGAAGATACACATAACAAAATTTAGTGCTATCATCTACAAAAGTAATGAAATATTTGTTTCTACCACGTGTCGTGACAACTTTTAAATCACATACATCAGTGTGAATTAAATCAAGTGGTTCACTATTTCTTTCAATAGTTTGAAACGGTAATCGTGTCAATTTCGCTTCAATACAAGTTTCACACTTATGTTTTGAATCAATATGGAACATAGGTATGCTTTTCAATTTTATTAATCTGTGTAGGGTATTATAATTGACATGTCCCAGTCTACCATGCCATATAATGGAAGACTCAAGCATATAAACAGAAGAATTAACAATTTTATTAATTGTCATCACATTAAGCTTAAAAAGTCCATTACATTCATAACTCTTCCCTACAAATGCTCCATTTTCGGTCAAAATGACCTTATCTGATTCAAACACCACACGAAAACCATGTTTGATCAACAAAGAACCAGACACTAGGTTCTTACGAATTTCTGGTACATAAAGAACATTATTAAGAGTCAACTCTTTTGCAGATGTCATTTTCAGTACCACTTTCCCCACTCCTTTGATGTCAGACGTGGCAGAATTTTGCATGAAGAGTTTTTCTCCATCCATCGTCTCGTCAAGGACATTAAAAAAGTCTTTGTTTGAGCAAACATGACTGGTAGCACCCGTGTCAATCAACCATTCATGTGGATTTGAGCCCACCAAATTCACCTCGGATATAACTGCGGCGAGGTGCATCTCATCAACATCTTTGGCCAGGTTTTCCACCATGTGGACTTCTTGATTTTTCTTTGGCAACCTGCAATCAGATGCCTTGTGACCAAGTTTATTACAATTATAACAATTTCCAGAAAAATTTTTTCTTGAAAATTTGTTTATTTGGCCCCATTACTGTCTTGCAAGTATTGCCATATTTTTTCTTATTATTTTTTCGTGAGCTTTCACCATGCTCAACAACATTGGCCTTGGCCCAAGAAGGATTAACCAGTTTTTTGTCGTAGCCCTTGTTGTCTTCTTCAAAGTCTAACAATGAGCTCTTCAACAGTCATCTCCTTTTTCTTATGTATAAATAATTTTTGAAATCTTTCCAGCTCGGTGGAAGCTTTGCAATTATGGCAGCCACCTGGAAAGTTTCATTCACCACCATTCCCTCGGAATGGATATCATGCAAAATTATTTGAAGCTCTTGCACTTGACTGATTACAGTCTTTGAGTCAATCATCTTCTAGTCCAGAAACCGGCCTACAAGAAATTTCTTGGCTCCAGCGTCTTCGGTTTTATATTTTTTATCCAAAGACTCCCACAGCTCCTTTGCTGTTTTGATAGAACTGTACACGTTGTACAGTGTATCAACCAAACAGTTCATCACATAATTTCTACATAAGAAATCTGAGTGATTCCATGCTTCAAGCGCACTAATCGCTTGAATATCTGGATTTTTCCCCAACTTTGGAGGATTTTCCGTCAAGAACCTCGCAAGGTTCAACGTAGTGAGATAAAACAGCATCTTTTGCTGCCAACGCTTGAAATTCAAGCCGTTAAATTTGTCCGGTTTATCAGCATGATTTACCGGAACATTAACAGAAGGAGAAATAGAAATTGTAGTAGCACCACCGGTATTAGCAACGCCAATAGTATTTTGCTCAGCAGCCATCCTTAAGGGAATCTGTTTTAAGATTGTAGGGAACTTTATCGGGAAAAGGAAAATAAGATGGCTATAATATATAATACCGAGGCCTGTGAGAACACAGTGTCCTTAAAATAGATTCGCCCCATATGAGCGTCTGTTTCTCAGGATACAACAGAAAAACCGAAACAAATCCGGCGAACTGGAATTATGCCTGGACCAAAACACTATAAAAGACAAAAGGGGAAATGAATTTTTACAATACTTTTTGTTTTCTTCTTTCTTCCTCTCGTGAGTTGTTTCTTCCAAAGATTACAAGACCTTTATATAGGCTAAGGTAAGCCATACTCATTAACTCATGTATTTACTCCAACACTTAATATAGTTAAGTTAATGCAACATTAATCAAACCAAGTTACAAGTTTTAAAAAATAAAAACACGGTTTAAAATTAATATGTCGGTTGCAACTTTCATTCACAATTTTCCAACAATCGGAAGAAGGGGATCGAAGAAAGCTCGGGGTGCGCGAACAAGGCTCTCGAAAAACTCGCACGGACAGGCTATTTGGCGACGGCTAAAAAAATGTGAGGGGAGATTATATATGTAAATCGTGATTTGGGTGAAAGAGAATAAGGTGGAAGAGTTTTCCTTTTCTTGGTTACTTGGGAATGTGAGAGTACCACCAATGGTAAAATGTAGTTGTAGTAAATTACACTTTATATTAACAAATTTAGCAATATTTCTACCTTTAATCCAACAATGCATAATGTAATCAGAAATGTAGTGATGAGGTGGACACAATTAATGTATACAATGTAGAGATCAATGTGATTCGTCCACATTCTCTTTCACATTCTAATTAACCAATTGAGAGATGAGAGAGAAATATTATTACCATTTTCAAGATATCTAATTATTATTTTTTTTATTTCTTATTTATAATTTTTTTTTTTTGTCAAGTGGACAATATTATGTTTGATCACATTGTGCATTGTAGGTAATTTTTTAGATTTAAAGTTGTGAACTTAACAAATATCTTATGTGGTTTACAATCCATCTAAATAAATGATATTTGTCAAAATTTATGTGATAACAAAATATATGCATTGGAGATGCTCTAAAAGGCATGATGAAAGGGTCTATTATGGCCACAATATCAGCTAAAAAAAACTGATATGAATAAGGAAAAATTTACCAAAAATTAAAGAATAAAAAAAAAAAAAGGTTTTCCAAGAACGCTTGGGGCAAAAGAAAGGAATTAATGACACTCTCTATCCATTTAAAATAAATTATTCNCTCTTTTCTTTTTTTCTCATTGTTTTAATTGTCAAACACAGCCAATGTTCACAGAAAAATCCCAGAGTACAAAACAGATTCTCGTTGTTCGGAGAAAAATGTTTTAACAGTCTCTCTCGCTCAAATTTTCTTTTTCTTTTCTCTCACACGCACACGCAGTCATGGCTTTTCGGATTGATGACACGAGGGTTTTCTCCGGGTGTACTCGATTTCGGATGCACAGTGGCTCACCTCCTAGATCGAAGGCCAATAGAGTCTCCCACGGATATATGAGCGGCGAAGCAATAGATCTACTGCTGGAATAGATTCCATAACTGGAAGCTCATAACTTGTGTGTTTGTTGTAACTCATAACTTGAAGCTCATGTCCACCGCCAACAAGCTCTGGTAAAGAAGAATATATTCCAATCCTTGTGTGTTTATTGTGTAAATTCATGTGTAAATTGATTTTAGTTTAACGAACAATTGATTTTGGAATTAGTAAACTATGTTGATAAATTTGTAAATTTATCAAATTATTTATCAGTGTATGTTAAAGATGTGGTTTGAATTATAGCTTTGCGAAAGTAGATGTCGAATTTTAGTTTTCAAATTTTGAAAGATATTGATTTTTCTTATTTTCTATACTTACTTGCGGGATTGATTTGTACTGTCCTGATACATTCTTCCACTATGAAGGATATTGATTTGTTTTTTAGCGTTTTGCTCTTAAAATAGCGTTTCCACAATTTTAGCGGTTTGACTCTACAAATCCGCCAAATAAATGTGTTTGTAAAAAAGCTTTTACATACAGCTTTTTTTGTCCAACCGCTGAAATTAAAAACGCTGCATTTTGCAGTGTTTGAGATTAGCTTATCAAAATAAAAAACCAAAAAAGTCTTAATTGCCCATTCTTGATCTCTTGCCTTCCATTTTTCTTTCCATTTCCAACACAAATTCACAAATTTCTAGAACCAAAAAATTCATCTCTTCCACTGTACCCCTTCCGATTGCTCTTCACCGACCGCCGACCACCGCCTCCTCCTCCACCAGCACATCCTACTCTTCTGCCGGTGCATCTCACTCTCTTGTCGAGAGTGAATTCTCTTCACAGAGGTACTCTCTCTCACACATTCTCTCTCTCTCTCACACATTCTCTCTCTCTCTCACACACACACACGCTCTCTCTCTTTTTGTTCTGAAAGAGTATTATTTTTTGCATGAGTTCAAAAATCAATATATTAGAGATATGTTCCTACAAGCACAAGGAATCTATATAAGGAAAGTTTATTTGTTTACTTATATATATATGTACGAATTTTCTACTTATTTATTTGTTAAGTTGAATTGGTATTATGTTGTAGGGTTGCGGCTAAATAGAAGGGAGACACACAAGATCATGGGAGATCAAAAGAAGATTGGCTAACTAAGGAAAGAAGATCTTAGGAGAGAGAGAGTGAGAGAGAGAGAGAAGAGTCCTAATGCTATATGAGACTTTGGATAAACTTGGAAGGAAATCAAATCTTGGAAAAGACTCCACACAAAGGAGTTGTATAAATACCCACCTTGAAGATCGAAGTAGGGCTGCTGAATACACATCTTCATACGCTACATTCTAGCTTCAAGTTTTGTGCTTTCGTTATTGTTTTCAATTTAGTTCTTGATACACTCAGACATCAAGGAACTGAAATTGTTTCGATTGTCTTCATTTTGATTAAGACATTCTGTGATTTACACTCGGAGAGTAAATGTTTAAAAATAACTCCACGGGACGTAGCCGGAGAAGTAGTTGATAGGTCAGTTCGTAGTTGAGGCTAGACTAGAAGGGAGTTCTAGTTTTTGTAAGACCAAACTATGTTCCAAAGAGTTATCAATGAAAGAGATCTAAGGAGAAGTGGGATGCTTCCCTGAAGAGTTCTAAATCTTCGATTTATTACTTCCGCTATATTTAGTCTTTACTTTTGTTCGTACAAAGTTGAGCGCACTCACAATAAATATATACGTTTCAATTGGCACCAGTGCAGTGTTCCTGTTCTAATCACAGGATAAAGATCTTTGGGCACCTTGGGTTGGTCACCATGAATCACGATGGTGTGTCTGTTTCGCGCCCTCTGTTCCTCTATGGTTCGAACTATGGATATTGGAAGTCCATGATGGTCATCTTTCTTTGCTCCCTAGGAAACGGAACTTGGAAAATTATTGAGTTAGGATGGACTATGCCGCTTATGAAAAAAATTCCACTGGAAACTAATGCAAGTGAATCCTCGTCGTCGACTTCGGCTGATCAAGTTCTAGTCGAGAAATCGAGAGACCTTTGGACTGATGAAGATAGACAAGCTGAAGAAGCGAACTTTCGTGTACTATATGCTATGATGTCCGCTGTGGATCCAACGCGTCACAAGATGATTATTCAGTGCACCACAGCTTACGACGCATGAAAGATTCTTGAGAGGTAGTTCGAAGGTACGAACGCTGTGAAATCCTTGAAGCTTCAAAGGATTACGACTTAACTTGACGAGATCTTGATGAGAGATGATGAAACTATTGACATGTACTATGCTCGTTTATGTGATCTTATAAACCAAAGTGCAATGCTTGGTGAACACATATCGGAGGCGAGGCAAGTACAGAAGTTGATGAGAACCTTGCCGGACAGGTTTAGAATCAAGATCACAGCTCTTGAGAGTTTCCAGAGAATTAAACCACTTGGCATTGATGATCTCCTTGGTGACTTACGCACGTTTAAAATAAACCACAACTTTGACTCAATGAAGTTAGCCAAAGGAAAAGGCCTAGCTCTTAAAGCCAAGGTTCGCACAGCGGTAATTCAAGAGGATGATTTGGATGAAGAATCCTTTGATACTGCTGAGATTATGAAGGCTCTCATGGTTCTTACTAAAAATGTCTTAAATCTGAGGAAGTTTCAAAAGAAACAATTTCAAGGAAACAAACCCTTTGAAGGAAGTAAGAACATGATCCAGCAATCGGGTGATCGGCGTCCCAATATACAGTTGAGCAAGTTTCAGAACGCTAATCAAGGCATTGAAAAAGATCAGTGTCGAGAATGCAAAAGGTTTAGCCGCTTTCAGAAAGAATGCCCTAACTTCAGGAGGAAGAACAAGACCTATAAGGCAACTTGGTCTGACTGCAGGGAAGACGAGGATGAAGAAACTGAGAATACTGAAAACTCTCACTATACCAATAATCTTGCCATACACCCTCCTAATAATTATAACTGCTTTACATCTTCTGTGCATCTTACTGATGTTGAATCTGATGCAGGTTCTCACACTAAAGAATCGAGTGACTCCGAACCTGAGGAATTCTCCGACCCTGCTGCAGAGAATCTTATGCTTCACAATTATGCTATAGAGAAGTGTCTCAAAGCTGCCAAAATCATCAAGAAGTATCAAGCGCAGACTGAAAAGATGAAGCGGTTGGAACAACGATCAGTGGAACGTGAGAAGGAGATCACTTATCTTAGGAGTGAACTTCAGAAGATGAGAGTCCTGACCGTTAAGATGAACGAGAAGCTCATCAAATTTGATCTTCAGGCTGGATAGAAAGACAAGGATCTCAATAGTTGTCATGCTAAAATTGCTCTACTTGAACACAGCGATAAACTGAGCAAGCAGGTAAGTGATGAGAACAACTTTAATATTGAATCCTTGCGTAATGAGATGTTTGCTGTGCAAAAAATTGTGGGTGAAAGGGAAACCGAGATCGGTGTTCTCAAAGAAGAACTTGGTCGAGTGATGGAGGAAAGTGTGTCACTCCGAAGTTACTGTGCAACCATGGAAGAAAAGATCAGCAAGAGTGATGAAATCGTGAAAATGATTAATAGGACCAAGTGCTCGTTTACTGATGTTCAAAGGATGAGTTAACAAATGACTACCGCATATCTTAGTAAGAACTTTCGTGATCTGAAATTGAAAGGTAAGATAGGCGAGTCTAGTTCATCTCTGAACAAGTCAGATCTGACCTTTGTAAAAGAAGGTTACAACATAGATGAAAAGAATGGTAAGCATAACTCTACTAAAAATCTGCGTACAAATTCAGGTAAGAACTTTGTGCCTGTGTGTCATTATTGCGGTATTCGTGGTCATATTCGACCTAAGTGCTATAGAATGCATAATGATATTTATACTAGTCAAATTGTTGATTGGAGTCCACATGGTGTGCCCTTGAAAGCACCTAAAATAAAAGTTTATTTGATAAACCATGGACAAAAAAAAAAGATTTGGATTTCTAAAGGCAGTAAGACATGTGTTTGTCATCTATTCTAGCATTGAAATCCACTTCTAATTCTGGCTGGTATTTTGACAGTGGTTGTTCTCGCCATATGACAGACAGTAAGTCTAATCTGATTAATATTTTGCCTGTGTCTTCTAGTATTGTGACCTTTGGTGATGGTGCTAAGAATAGGGTTCTTGGTATTGGATGCTTGATGTTCCTGGTTTGCCTAACTTCAATATGTTCTACTTGTAGAAAACTTGAATGTTAACTTGTTGAGTATTAGTCAATTGTGTGATCAAGGGTTGTATGTGAATTTTACTAAATCTGAATGTTGTGTTTCTGATCAAGAGAACAATCAAGTTCTTACTAGCACTAGATCTAGGGACAACTGTTACCTAGTCGAACTTGAATTAAAATGTAATAAGATCAGTACTGATACGGTTGAACTCTGGCATCAGAAACTTGGACATATTAATTATCCTCACTTACTTGAGCTATCTTCTACAGGTGTTGTTCGTGGTTTGCCGAAATTGAAGAAAGAACTACCACATGTTTGTGGTTCATATCAGATGGGCAAACAAAAGAGGGCCTCACATAAGAGACTGACTGAAGTAAGTACGAACAACATTATGGAACTGATGCATATGGATCTGATGGGGCCGATACAGGTAGAGAGCTACAGCGGTAAGAAGTATATTCTGCTATGTGTAGATGACTACTCTAGATTTTCGTGGGTTGATTTTTTAAAAGATAAATCTGATGTTCTTGAGGCATTTCAGAAACTTGTGTTAAAATTGGAAAATGAAAAGAGAACTAATCTCGTTGCTATTAGAAGTGACCATGGTAAGAATTTCAAAACCGTGGACTTGAGTCCTTCTGTGATTCTCGTGGAATATTTCATCAGTTCTCATCACCCATTACTCCTCAACAAAATGGGGTGGTAGAACGTAAGAATAGAACCTTGCAGGAGATGGCTAGGGTGATGTTGGTATCTCAGGGGATGTCTTTAAAATGGTGGGCTGAAGCAATTAATACGGCATGTTATATTACTAACCGTGTATATTGTAGGCGAGGTACAAGAACCACCTTGTATGAACTCTGGAAAGGTAAGACTCCCAATGTGAAGTATTTCCATGTTTTTGGCTGTTGTTGTTACATCTACAATGACAGGGAGCACCTGGGTAAGTTTGAATCTAAAAGTGACATTGGTCAATTCCTTGGTTACTCCTCAAAAAGTCGTGCTTATCGTGTATATAATTTACGTACAGAGGTAGTAATGGAGTTAATCAATGTTGTTTTTGATGATTTTTCTGACACTGTTCTTACTACTGATGTGTCAAGGGTTGATGTTAGTAGTGGTAAGAAGTATGCAGGTGTTAAACCTGAGAATATTTTGAATGAAATTAAAGTTGAAAACTCAGAACTTGATGAAGGTGTTTATACTGATTCTCTTGATGAATATAGTGTTCGAGCATCCTCAGGAAATTCGGCTGAATTTAAGAGAGATCCTCCCGCCAAAATTCAGAAGGATCATCCTAAGGATCAAATTATAGGAGGCATAACTGAATGTAATACTCGTGGTGTAAAACTTGACTTTAGAAAAATGGCTGGCTTGTGCCACTTTGCTTGTTATGTGTCGAGGTTAGAACCGAAAAATTCGAAAGAAGCCTTATGTGATGATTTCTGGGTGTTAGCTATGCAAGAGGAACTAGAAAAGTTTGTTAGAAATGATGTTTGGAAACTGGTTCCTGGACCCTCAGATTCTAATGTGATTGGCTCAAAATGGATTTTCAAAAACAAAACTGATGAATCTGGGGAAATCACTAGGAACAAAGCCTGATTAGTGGCACAGGGGTACACCCAAGAGGAAGGTGTTGACTTTGATGAAACATTTGCCCCTGTTGCGCGTCTAGAGTCTGTCAGGATGTTCCTATCTATTGCATGTTTGTTGGATTTTATCATATAACAAATGGATGTCAAGTCTGCGTTCTTGAATGGCTTTCTGAAAGAGGTTGCTTATATGAAGCAACCTGAAGGTTTTGTTGACCCTCATCATCCAGTTTATGTTTATAGGTTTAAGAAGGCATTGTACGGGCTCAAGCAAGCTCCTAGAGCCTGGTACGAATGCTTGACTCAATTTCAGGTTAAAAAGGGATATTCTCGAGGGGGAGTTGATCAAATTCTCTTTGTGCGTAAGTCTAACAAAGATATTATTATTGTACAGATCTATGTAGATGATATTATCTTTGGTTCTACCTCGAAAGCATGGATTAATGAATTTGTTAGTCATATGTCTAAAGAATTTGAAATGAGCATGGTGGGTGAGATGTCTTACTTCTTGGGTTTGCAAGTGAAGCAATCCAAGGATGGGATTTTTCTTCATCAAACCAAGTATGCTAAGAATCTGGTGAATAAGTTTGGTCTAGAGAATTCTAAGTGCCCAGCAACTCCTACGGGAAGCCATAAAAAGCTTTCTAAGGATGAGGCTGGAACACCGGTTAATCCTACGCTCTATAGGAGCATGATATTGAGCTTGTTGTATTTGACTGCAAGTAGACCAGATTTGTGTTTCAGTGTTGGTATGTGTGCTCGTTATCAGTCTAATCCTAAGGAATCACATTTAAAAGTCGTGAAACATATAATTAAGTATGTTCATGGTACTTCAGACTTAGGAATCTTATACTCTCATGATACTATTGCTAGTCTTGCAGGATATTGCGATGTCTACTGGGCTGGGAACATTGATGATCGTCGTAGTACATCTGGGGGGTGTTTCTACATTGGGAACAATTTGATTTCGTGGCTGAGCAAAAAGCAAAATTGTGTTGCACTGTCTACTGCGGAGGCTGAGTACATCTCAGCTGGAAGTTGTTGCTCCTAGCTTGTGTGAATGAAACAAATGATGGTGGAGTTTGGCCTTCAGGTAAAAACCATAAACCTATTTTGTGATAACACCAGTGCTATCAATATCTCTAAGAATCCTGTTCAGCACTCCAAAACCAAACACATAGATATACGGTTCCATTTTATTAGAATTCTGGTAGAAAATGAAGTGATTGTTCTTGAATACGTGTCAACACAAACACGTAAGAGACCTTTGATCCTAGGAAGGTAGCGCCCTGTGGCTCGTTTGATCGAGAAATCGGACATGTGACGCTGGATCCATGATGTTGGAGTCTCTCCCTCCCCCGAACTAGGAAGTGGAAAACCTTAGCTTCCTCACGTGAGAGATGGTAACGAAGCCCAAAGATTAATGCTTAAAATGGAGTGAAATTTTGTCGAAGGCAAAGGCGAAAAGGGAAAAGATAATTGAAAAAATTTGGGAAATTTTTTTCAAAAAATCCGTTGCTAAATTCCGCCAGTTGGCCGATATATTCACCAAGGCTCTGGATTCCCAACGGTTCATTTCTCTAAGGAAATCCTTAGGAATGTGCACTCTCTGAATGCTTGCGTGAATTTGCATTATATTATATTGTGTTGTATATTACTTAAACTATTATATATTGCATTGCTTGTAAGCACATACGGTATTATTTGCATTAGGCATGTCTTGCATTATTGCATATACTTTCACCACTAAGTCATAAATGAAGTTCTGACCCTTCTGAAAGCGGGTGAGGTGTTGATTTTCTTTCATTGATTGCATGTTCGTGCATGCCTTGGAACAAATTTATTTCTGTTAAAAAGAGCTGCCTTCACACAATGATCTAGAGCGATAGCTAGCACATGGTTCGTTTCCTTTTGGATCGACTGTGGAAAGAGCGTCATAGACAGAAAACATTGTGAAGGGTGGTAGCTATTGACAACCACTGCACTTCATTGTGTGGTGTTTTTATTTGGACTTATAAGGTGGTCATGTTCATAAAAAATGTGGTGCATAATGTTTAAAAAAAAAGGAGTTCTTTCATCGAGCATTGAGGTAAAGTAGTGGGGTTGACTTTCACTATTGCAGTGATTGTTACTAAGTGAAAATCCTCGATGTGAATCAATGTGTTGCTTAAAATCATTGGGCAAAGTAGTGGAATTTACTTTCACTATTGCAGTGATGGTTACTAAGTGAAAAGCCTAGTGAATAATAAAGCTCATGATCTTTCGGTGTAGGAATTCTGGAGTAATATGAATTGCATTATATATATGTGTGTGTGTGTGTGTGTGTTTCTGCCTCTGTTTTGTTCCTTGGTGTGTTTGTAGCACAATGTTGATTTTGGATTAATTATGCATCAACCTCACTTAAAGATATTAGGAATGAATTTTATTGACTTTAGTCTTGCATGCTATTTTTATTTATTTTTCATTTTTATGCATAAATCATATGATTTCCTTCGAGAAGTTGAATTATTTGGGTCTTACAAATTTTGTGCGGTGCATAGGATGGAATAAAATCTGATTTTCCTATTTGAATTTCAAAATGAATTGGGAAATTATTTTTGTGGTAAGTTGTGGTGTATTTGAATTTTGATTTGGATGGGATTTAGATGCCTAAACCGCCCAATCACTTTCTCTCTCATTGCCTTGAAACATGGGAACTGCCTTTTGCAGTTATCTATGTCCGATTCTTTTAAACCAACACGCCACTTACTCTCTTTCATTCATTACCTCACAAAAACTCCTTTTCTTCTCTCTTCACTTTTCTCTTCGCCGATTCAAACCCTAATTTCCATAATTCTCCATCATTGTTTCTCAACCATGGCTGGCAGCAAAGACAAGTCCAAGAAACATCATAAGAGGCATAAGGAAAAGGGTTCTAAATGTCGTTGCTCCGGATTCTCCTCAGGATTCTCCGCCGCCGGAAACCTCTCAACCACAAACTTCGCCACTTGTTACTCTGTCTGGATCACCGAAGAAGACGGACACCGAGAACAGAACTTCTCAACCCTCTCCGATGTCCACTAATATTCTTGTTCTCTCTCCTCCATTGCTTCAAGAAATTGCCGCCGGCACAACTCAGGGGAAGTCATCGGCGTTTCCTACATCTGCCACTAAGTCGACCACCAAGGAAGGCGACAAAGAGGACACCGCCGGTACTACCATTGAAGTCTGCTCTGACCAAGAGACTCCTCCCTGTCGTCAGTCTATCCGCCAATCTGCAAGGCACACGGGTAAAGAACCTATAGAGACAGTTCATGTTGAGCAAGAACCAGAGGATGACTACTATGACTTGTCCAATGCCTATTCAAACAGGTTCTATACTCAGGTTGCTTTTGGTCGTTTTGAGGATTTTTCTTTTTATGGTTTTTGGGCTGAGCATCCTCTTTCTGATGGGAAGTATGTTGATTTGGGTGTTATTGAACTCATTGATGCTGTTAGTTTGTCTAAAACCGTGTCTGACCTTTGTCCTTTTTGTGGTCAAGCTGCTAAAGAATTTTATGCTAATTTAACCCCTGCTGTTTTTACCCCTGGTAGTCCTCGTTTCCATAAACTCTTTCTTAGGAATAGAGTTATTGATTTCTCTCCTGAATTGTTGAATGCCCACTTGGGTTTGCCTGCTGTTGTTCCCTCTCTGCCCGAAGTTGATCTTGATGTTGTCACTAAAACCCTTTCTGATAACCAACTTGATACCTGGCCTGGTTCAAATCTGCCTGTGAGTTCCCTTTGTCTTACTGCCAACATTCTCCACAAGATTGGTACCGGTAATTGGACGCCTACCTCCAACAAGAATTTGCTTACAGAACTTCAGAGCAAAGTTCTTTATTGGGTTATGGATGGTCGGGTGTTTAATTTTGGTGAAGTTGTTTTTGATATCATTCACTCATTCATTATCAATACTGAGTCTCGTCGAACCCTTCCTTTTCCTTATCTGATTTGGTCATTTCTTGCTGCTAATAATTTCTCTGTGAATCCTCGCTTCAGTGATGTGCTTGAGACTCCAGGCAAAGCACTTACGGTTAGTGCTCGTACTCTGAATGAGAAAGCCACTCCCAAGGCTAAGTTCGATCTTGCTTCGTCTATGGTTCCCACCAAGTGGGATGAATTCTTGATCCAACAACTTGCTGAATGGGATGGGGTTGCAAAGAAGGTTACTGCTCCAGCAAGCATATCTTTGTCAGGTTCTTCAGGCTGTCAAGGAGCTGCAACGCAAGAACTCGAGGACAGGCCCTTCGGCATCCCGTAGTTCGAAAAAAGGGTGAAGGCTAAGAGGGCTAAGGGAACTAAGAGTGATGAGGCTGAGGATGATGATGATGGGTCTGAGTCAGGGGGAGAATCTCCATCTGGTTAAAGTTGATGTGGGATTGTTGCTGCTTGCTAATAGTTGTTAGTTTTTTGTGTGCTTTTGGAGGGATGTAGTGAGGTCTTGCCTGTATAAGAACCTCTGTTGGTTATCTTTTGATTTGCTTGTGTCTGCTTTTGATGAACTTTGATAGTTGGTTGTTTTTAATGGATAATGATGTTTAGGTATGCACTGTGATGATGTTCTGTTTGCAGGAACACTGAGCTTATTCTCAGATGTTAAGGGTGATCTCCCTTATGAGCTATTTGTTATTTTGTGCTTGTTGTTCTTACTGTGGTTCAGGTTATCTACATTATATGATTTTCGAACTAGATGCCAAAGGGGGAGATTGAAAGAGTATTATTTTTGGCATGAGTTCAAAAATCAATATATTGGAGATATGTTCCTACAAGAACAAGGAATCTATATAAGGGAAGTTTATTTGTTTACTTATATATACATGTGCGAATTTTCTACTTATTTATTTATTAAGTTGAATGATCTTATTATGGTATTAAGTTGTAGGGTTGCGGCTAAATGGAAGGGACACACACAAGATCATGGGAGATCAAAAGAAGATTGGCTAACTAAGGAAAGAAGATCTTAGGAGGGAGAGAGAGAGAGAGAGAGAGAAGAGTCCTAATGCTATATGGGACCTTGGATAAACTTGGAAGGAAATCAAATCTTGGAAAAGTCTCCACACAAAGTAGTTGTATAAATACTCACCTTGAAAATCCAAGTAGGCCTGCTGAATACACATCTTCATACGCTACATTCGAGCTTCAAGTTTTGTGCTTTCGTTCTTGTTTTCAATTCAGTTCTTGATACACTCAGACATCAAGGAACTGAAATTATTTCGATTGTATTATCTTCATTTTGATCAGACATTTTGTGATTTACACTTAGGGAGTAAATGTTTAAAAATAAGTCCACGGGACGTCGCCGGAGAAGTAGTTGATAGGTCAGTTCATAGTTGAGGCTAGACTAGAAGGGAGTTCTAGTTTTTGTAAGACCAAACTATGTTCGAAAGAGTTATCAATGAAAGAGTTCTGAGGGGAAGTGGGATGTTTCCCTGAAGAGTTCTTAAATCTTCGGTTTATTGCTTCCGCTATATTTAGTCTTTACTCTTGTTCGTACAAAATTGAGCGCACTCGCGATAAATATATACGTTTCATTTTCATCATCAATTTGAAAGGAATATGATATTTAGGATTACAGAGTAAACAAACTAACTGATATTTAGGGTTTACAAATTGTTGATTGATTTGGTAACAAGAAATTGATGTTTCATTTTTTTTTTTGGGTACGTGATGTTTCATTTTTTCCCTCTTTTCTACAGCAATTTATGTTACATTTTGATGTTGGAATATAAAATATGGGGGACTAGGACAATAATGTGAGTGTTCAGTTTCAAAATGGATCTTTTAGTCCAAATAGACAGAAAAATGAAAATAATGTGAGTGTAAGTGTGACAGAGAATCCTCTGTGTAGGGTGCCATCATGTTAATCTTGATTATGATGTTCTATTTATTTAGAATGTTTTTATAACTGTAAACAACAATCACACAATGACCATTATTTGTTTTCTGAAATATTTTTTTTTTTTTTTTTTGCTATTGAAGATGATTATAATATAACTTTTATTATGTCATATTAGGATTGTATTGGAGCTATTGATGGTACACATATTGCGATAACCATATGTGAATAGGATCAAATTGGAAGAAAAGGGATACCCACTACAAGTGTTTTAGCACGGTTATCTGAATAAGATCAAATTGGGAAGAAAAGGGATACCCATTACAAATGCTTTAGCAGTGTGTGATTTTGATTTGTTGTTCACATACGTTGTAACAGGATAGGAGGGATCAATACATGATTCTCACATAACTTGTGTACGTTTAGGTAAATATTACTTGGTTAACAAAGGCTACCCTGAAAGAGAAGGTTATTAACGCCTTACACCAAAACAAGATATCATCAGTCTGAGTTTCGTAGTTCAAACCCGAGGGGATCTCAAGAAGTTTTAATCAAACTCATTCATCATTAAGAAGTTGCATTGAAAGGGCTTTTGGTGTTCTTAAGGCTCGATGGAAGATACTGCATAAAATGCTGAGTTATTCGTTAATGGATCAAAATAGAATCATTTGTTCATGTTTTGCACTTCATAATTATATCATAAGAAGCACAATTGGTGATCCAGGCTTTAGAGTTATTGGTTCGAATCATGAATCCATACCTCCTGATGTGTTCCACGATGTTGAAAATAATTCCGCACAACGTGGTGGGGAAATGAGGACTCAGGAGATGGCAAACATTTGTAATGATATAGCTTCAAGTTTGATGGTATCCAGACGTTGTTCTTAGAGCATTTTTTTTTCTTTTCTTTTATTTCTTTAATTATAATAGCGAATATTGCAATTGAGCCACATTAATATTTTCCATTAGTATGACTTGTTGTTGGCTTTGTTTATATGACGTGAACTTATTTACTCAATATGAAATATTTTTATTTTATTATTATTTAAATTTTTTATCATATTTAAATCATTTTAATAAATTTTTAAAATATTAACTATTTCTATTTCCTAAATAATTATAAGTCCAACATAAATTAGAATTATAAAGTATGTTGATGTCCCTATAAGTAATTTTACATGTTAACAGCTAATTAAAAAAGCTAATTTTACCAAACACTTTTTTACAAACCGGTAACACGATTAGCTGGTCAAAACAGCTAATGTAATCTGTTGGTCAAAACAACTAATATAATCAGCTAACAACTAACAGCTGATTATCAAACAAGGCCAATGATGTGGCTTTAAATTTCTGGTTAAGCAAAATATTTTTTTTTATGAACTTATAATTTATAAATCTATATGAGAGTTAGTATTTTTCTGGGAAATGGGTTTGCATATACAAATATTTGAGTAACTTTATAAATACTAATCAAGAGGTAATATTTTATTATTTATTCATAGTTGTTTTCATGTTGCTTGATAAATGTTATGTTGTTGTTTTATTGTTGTTTTCATGTTGTTTGATAAATGTTATGATGTTGCTTTATTGTTACTTTTGATGTTTTCATATAATATATTATTAATTTTTTAAGTTACAATAACAAATATTTCTATTGCTTTTTAGTTAATTTAATTGTATTGATCAATCTTTTTTATATTTATTTTTGTTGTTGTTGTTTTTATTCTCAGGTGTTGGAGATTGAAGAAGAAATTGAAAAATAAGTTGAAGAAGAAGAGAGAAGAAAAAAATGTGAAAAGAAAAATAGAGAGAGAAGGAATAAAGAAAATAAAATGCAGAAGACGGATAAATCAGTTATTGATTTTGAATTTTAAATTAGTTGTTTTATTTGTAACTTCCTTTGGAGACAATTTTGAAATTCAGTAGGTTCTGTTGTTTTAATAGAATTTCTTTTTATTAGGCGGTTAGTTATGTCTTTTGGCCCAAAAGAAAGTGTACATATGGGGCCAAAAATCATGCACAAGAAAGTGCCGGATAAATGAAGAATCGGGCCAAGCTAAAAGGGCTAAGAGCCTGCCACTCCTTGATATAAAAAAGACCGAAAAGTCTTCTATAAAAAGGGCCGAGTATGAAATAAAAGAAAAAACTAGCAACAACTCGAAAAATAAGTTAGACCAGACGAATTTCGAATAACTAACGAATATTCGAAAATGTGAATAATTTAAATAGACTAAATAATCGGCTAAATAAATTATTTACTTAACAGATTAAAATAGATGAGCGTGTCTAAATAATCTCGGAGACTTAGTCGAAATTAGAAAATTAAATGCAATAAATTGCACACTAATAAATAAAACGAGATGTCATTCTTATTAATCAAATGGAGCTCTACATCATAATATACAGAGCTATAGTTGCTTTCTTGTGAGAGTATTGTGAGTGAGTTGTTATTGATGTTGTCTGATCAAATGAATAGATTATCAATATTTTTTGCGTCAATATTAATATTTTAACATCCATATCAACTAATTATTGATAAGTGATGCCATCACGTTGCTTAATCGTGCATAGTTTTTATCTTTATTTTTTATATCTGTTTCTTTCTAGAGTGTTGTTAGGGTGTGAACATGAATCACTAAATTTCTTATTGTTTGTGCAAAGAATAACTTAGCCTTCTTGTTTGTGCAATAGATAACATAGGCTTCTTGTTTATGCAAAGGATAACTTAGGAAGGGAGATAAGAGAAATACCAAGAATTGTTCTCAAGCGTTCCTAAGATGCTAGCCTAAGTATTGGCTATATATACCTTGCATGGACTTGTTTTGTAAGTGTGAAAAATCAAAGAAAATGTCTTAAGTTCTTTGTGCAGTCGAGAGGCAAAAGAAAGAGTTGAGTCGAGAGTTAAAGAGTGTTGTCATGTTGTAAAGACTTTACATACAGGTGTGTGTGTGTGTGTGTGTGTGTGTGTGTGTGTTGTACTCTTCATTTTTCCCTTCTCTTTGAGGGTTTTTTCTTCTGGCTTGGTATCCATCCCCAGACGTAGGATTTATATCCGAACTGGGTTAACAAATTCATGGGTTCTTTTTCGCTTTCATAGTTTTGTGTTCTTATCCATCTTGATCCGATCTATTTCCTAACAATTGGTATCAGAGCGAGGTTGCAAGGAGTCAAGATAGAAGGAAAAATTCAAGTTGAACGGTTCAATGGTTCCGACTTCGAATTTTAGCGAATGCAGATGGAGGCTTACCTGTATGGGAAAAACCTGTACGGACCACTTGCAGAGAAGCCCAAGAAGACAAGCGATGAAGATTGGAAGGTGCTCGATCGAAAGGCGATGAGCGCAATAATCTTATCGCTCTCTCGAAATGTCGCCTATCATGTGAAAGGAGCAAAGAGCACGAAGGAAGTCTTGCAGACTCTTGCTGACATGTATGAAAAACCCTCAGCAATGAACAAGGTCATGCTGATGAAGAAATTTTTCTGGTTGCAAATGGATGAAAGAAAATCTGTGGCCGATCACCTAATGACTTCAACCAACTCACTACACATCTAGCATCTGTGGACATCATGTTTGATGATGAGGTAAAAACATTAATTTTACTCTCATCTTTACCTGACAGTTGGGATGTGGTTGTAACATCGGTCAGTACTTCATCTGGGAAGGAAAAGATGATGTTTGATAACATCATAGATATGATGTTAAACGAAAAAACCCGTAGAAAACAGGTGGGTGGGTCGTCTGGCTCTGCACTACATACAGAGTCAAGAAGACCTGACACACCGGGGAAGATACCGTGGAAGATCAAAATCCAAGGTTAAGAACAAAGGCAAGAAGGAGATGGTATGTTGGAATTGCGATAAGCCCAGACACATGAAGAGTGAATGTCGGGTGCCCAAGAAGGAAAAAGAGGGTCGGACAGCAAATGCCGCGACGGATAAATCACAGATGCACTCTTGTTGAGTGTGTGTTGCTCATCCAATGATTGGGTCGTAGATTCAGGCGCCTCTTTCCATTCATGCAGCACCAAGGACATCTTGGAACCATACACTTCAGGTGATTTTGGTTTAGTTTATCTTGCAGATAATAAACCCCTGAAAATTGTAGGACGTGCGGATCAAATCCACGAACGGGTCATACTGGACTCTACGTGATGTGAGACACATACAAGGACTGAAGAGGAACTTGATCTCAGTCGGACAACTGGATAGTGAATGATTCCACACGATGTTTGTCGACGGAAAATGGAAGATCAGCCGGGGAGTAATGACTTTAGCTCGAGGGCTAAAGTCGGGAACGCTCTACATGGCGGGTGGATCCAGTACAAATATCTCCCTTGCATGTATAGTATCAAACGCTGATTTGTGGCATAATCGGTTGGGCCACATGAGCGAGAAAGGTATGAGCATGCTGAAATCAAAAGGGCGGTTACCCAAATTGAAATCGGTGGAAGTGGGTCTTTGTGAACATAGCGTGTTCGGGAAACAGAAGAGGGTGAGCTTCTCGACCACAGGAAGAACTCCAAGGAAAAAAAAATAGATCTTGTTCACACCGATTTGTGGGGGCCAGCACCGGTGTCATCTCTTGGCGGATCGACGTACTACATGACGTTCGTCGATGACTCCACTAGAAAGGTATGGGTGTATTTCTTAAAAAGAAAATCTGATGCCTTTGACACTTTGAGGAGATGGAAAACACTAGTGGAGAATAAGACAAGTTTGCGAGTAAAATGTCTCAGATCAGATAATGGTGGCGATTACAACAGTGAAAATTTCAAAAATTACTGCGCCAACCATGGAATCCAGATGGAAAAGACAATCCCGGGGACACCTCAGCAAAATGGTATTGCTGAAAGGATATATGAACAGAACACTGAATGAGCGTGCCAGATACATGCGACTGAAGAGCGGGCTGCCAACCATGTTTTGGGCAGATGCAGTCAATATAGCTGCTTTCTTGATCAATAGAGGACCTTCTGTCCGTTGAACAACAGGACACCAGCAGAGGTATGGAGTGGGGGTGACTACGACATAAGAAGGAGCACTACATGTTACGTGTTCACGTATGGCGGCACAGCCGTATCCTGGGTCTCAAAGTTGCAGAAAAATGTTAAACTGTTGACGATGGAAGCTGAGTACGTGGCAGTTACTGAGACAGCCAAGGAGCTCACTTGGCTGCAAAACTTCTTGGATGAATTAGGGAAACCTCAGACAGATGTGGTTCTTCATAGCGATAGCCAGAGTGCAATCCATTTGGCGAAGAATCTTGCGTTCCATTCACGAACAAAACACATTGCGATTAAGTACTATTTCATCCGACAACTTTTGGAGAAGAAGACACTGCAGCTAAGAAGATTCGAGGAGAAAAGAACCCTGCGGACACGTTGACCAAGGCAGTTACGATGAAGAAGTTGAAGCTATGCTCGGCTTCAAATGGCGTTGATGATTAAGAGCGAACAAACCCAGCAGTACTAAGAAGGAATGAGAGAAAAACTGATCAATCTTCAAGTGGGAGATTGTTACGGTGAAGATGGATCACCAAATTTCTTCTTGTTTGTGCAAAGAATAACTTAGCCTTCTTATTTGTGCAAAGGATAACTTAGGCTTTTTGTTTATGCAAAGGATAACTTAGGAAGGGAGCAAAGGGAAATACCAAGAATTGTTCTCAAGCATTCCTAAGATGCTAGCCTATGTATTGGCTATATATACCTTGCATAGCCTTGTTTTGTAAGTGTGAAAAATCAAAGACAATATCTAAGTTCTTGTGTAGTCGAGAGGTTAAAGAAAGAGTTGAGTCGAGAGTGAAAGAGTGTTGTCTTGTTGTAAAGACTTTACATACAGGTGTGTGTGTGTGTGTGTGTGTGTTTGTGTGTTGTACTCTTCATTTTTCCCTCCTCTTTGAGTGTTTTTTCTCCTGGCTTGGTATCGCCCCCAGACGTAAGATTTATATCCGAACTGGGTTAACAAATTTGTTGGTTCTTTTTCGCTTTCATAGTTTTGTGTTCTTATCCATCTTGATCCGATCTATTTCCTAACAAGTGTGACTAAGTTTTAGGAACATTATCCCATCAAGATATTTACATTTAACTTCAGGATATCATATTCTTCTAGTACCTCCATTTTTAGTATATATGTATATGCATTTTTTAAGTTTTGGCAAAAAAAAATTGTTGACTTTGGTTACATAAATTTAACATATGAATGTTTGCTTTTAGGTGCTGGAAGAGCCCATGCATTACTTGATGGGACGACTATTTCAAAAGTTATTTTGGACACTGAAAGATTCAGAGCCAAATCACTGTTTGCTACTGTGTTTCATTTTTACGTTGATGGGAAAAAATCGTGACTATTTTCATGCTGTCAGGTTTTGAGGATTTTGGTGTCTGTGTTGTTGGATTGTGAAGTTTGTACTTTATGAATGTGTTTCTATGGAGAAATAAATTTTGTTTTCCAAAAGTTAGTGTAATGAAATTTTTATATTTTCTAGTTCAAGGTTCAGATTTTGATATTTTATTTTCAATTAAATGTTTTCATGATAAATTTTTAATATGAATAGTGTGATTAATTATAAAAACAAATTGGTTATGTTTTCATAATTCGCTGGGTAATTGGTGTAGGTTACGGCTTCCCTACATCAGTAATTGAGGTGTGATTTGTTAGTTTATCTTGCCCAACATCATATTTTCCTCCTTTGAACAATACAAAAACTGCATAATGATGAATATCTTGATTTAGCTTGGACTGTTGAATGGTTTGCCCCTTCAATTAGAATTATTGAGTTATTTTTTCTTTCTTTTGCCTTTCAAATTAATTTTATGATTGTTGGGAAAAATACGCTGAATTTTCCATGAAGTCGGATCTATAAAAGTGAAATAAAAAATAAAAATTGGACACACCAATTTGATAACGGAGTTCGGCCAATAATGCCTACGTCTCCGGACTACTGCAGATATTTTATTAGAAAGAAAAAATACACTCGTGTTTACAACACTCTCAAACTCACAACTCACAACTCAAATACACACAGAAGCTAAATTATTGCTTCTTGCTCACACCCTTTTTCTATCTTTTCTTTCTCTCTCTTGGTGTTGTATCTATTCTTTTTCGTTGTGGTGTTTTTGATGTGTATCAGAACCCCTCTATTTATAGAAGGGAATTGCAACATTTTTCTACAAAGGTGTACTCCATAATTTTTTAAAAAATGAGCACGAGGGCTGCTGCTGCATTCTTTTTTCTTCCTTTTGCTGCTGTGAGGAAAGTGGCTTGCAGCCCCCTTTTTGACTCAACAATCTCCCACTTGAGGACTGATTTCAATCTGTCTTCACACCTCAATTACTGCAGTAGTCTTCTCCGGTCTGTTATTCTAGCAAACCAACTGAAGTTGAGCACAACTTCAGTTTGTCAATGGTCACCACCTTCGTTAGCATATCTGCAGGGTTCTTGCTTCCTACAATCTTATTCAAAGTCAACACTTCGTCCTCGAGAAGAGATCTGATGAAATGATATCGTATGTCAATGTGCTTAGTTCTGGAGTGAAACACTGAGTTCTTTGCCAGATGTATTGCACTCTGACTGTCACTGTGCAAGACACTCTCTTTTTGAGTGAAACCCAACTCTGCTAACAATCCTTAAAGCCATATCAATTCTTTACTGGCTTCTGTCACTGCTACATACTCAGCTTCTGTAGTGGATAGAGCAACAATCTTTTGTATCCGCGACATCCAACTAACAGCTGTGGCTCCAACAGTGAAAACATAACCGGTGGTGCTTCTTCGGTGATCAACTTCACCTCCAAAGTCTGCATCTACGTAGCCCTGTAACTTTAGATCTCCTTTTCTAAAATACAGACATTTTTCTGTTGTGCCCCGTAGATATCTCAAAATCCATTTGGCTGCTTCCCAATGAACTTTTCCTGGATTTGACATAAACCTGCTAACAACTCCCACTGCATGGCTAATGTCTGGCCTCGTACAGACCATTGCGTACATCAAACTTCCAATGGCTGAAGCATAAGGAATCTTAGCCATGAACTCTTCTTCTTCCTTTGTTTGAGGAGACTGGTCCTTGGATAGACGAAAATGACTGGCCAAAGGTGTACTGACTGGTTTGGCCTTGTCCATGTTAAATCTTTGCAAAACACGGTTAATGTACTCCGCCTGAGATAACTGCAAAACTCCTTTTTGCTTATCTCTCGTGATTTGCATTCCAAGAATCTTCTTTGCTGGGCCTAAGTCCTTCATGTCAAATTCTTTTGACAACTGCATCTTCAATTTTCTGATGTCTTTCATATCTGATCCTGCTACTAACATGTCATCGACATAAAGTAGCAAGATGATATAGCTGGACTCATACTTCTTAAAGAAGCAACAGTGATCGGCATTGCACTTCTGAAAGCCTCCATTGTGCATGAAGCTTTCGAACTTCCTATACCACTGTCTTGGAGCTTGTTTCAGGCCGTACAAGCTCTTCTTCAATTTGCACACCATATCCTTCTTTCCATCTGAAAAACCTTCAGGCTGGTGCATATAGATCTCCTCATCTAGGTCTCCGTGAAGAAATGCAGTCTTCTCGTCTAATTGCTCTAGGTAGAGCTCTTTGCTAGCCACAATACTTAACACAGTCCTGATAGTATTGAGCTTTACAACTGGAGCAAAGATTTCAGTATAGTCAACTCCTTCTTTCTACTGAAATCCTTTGACAACCAGTCGGGCTTTGTATCTCCTAGAACCATCATGGTCTTCCTTCACCCGATACACCCATTTGTTGTGAAGTGCTTTCTTTCCCATAGGTAACTTGACTAGTTCCCATGTCTGATTTGAGATCAAGGACTTCATCTCGTCCTTCATGGCAAGCTCCCACTTGCTAGCATCCGTGGTTTGACAAGCTTCTATGTAACTTTCAGGCTCACCTCCATCAGTCAGCAACATGTAGTCCATGTATCTCCTGTTAGGCACATGGGGCCTAGAGGACCTTCTCAATACAGGAGCTGGAGTAGAAGGTTCTGATTGCACTTCACTTTCTTCATTTGATTCCTCTGACTGAGGACTCCTCATTATAGGACTATCTGGGATATCTTCCACCTCAGCATAAACTGGCCCACTCGCTTCTGAGTAGTTGGCACCTGTATTATGCCGGTCTTTGTACATCACTCTTTCATTAAAGATGACGTCTCTGCTGCGGATCATCTTTTTGTTTTCATCATCCCATATGCGGTAGCCAAACTCATCTTCACCATAACCAAGAAAAGTACATTTCTTTGATTTTGGATCAAGTTTGTTTCTACCTTGATCACTGATGTGCACATATGCTACACACCCGAAAACTCTAAGATGTGAGAGTTTTACTTCTTTTCTGCTCCATACCTCTTCTGGTAACTTGTGATCCAGTGGTACCGATGGACTTCGGTTGATCAAGTAAGTTGCTGTGTTGACTGCTTTTGCCCAGAACTGCTTTGGTAGGCCTGACTGTACACGCAAGCTTCTGACTCTTTCAGTCAACGTTCGATTCATACGCTCAGCTACACCATTGTGTTGAGGCGTACCATGCACGGTTCTCTCCATTCTGATCCCGTGCTCATAGCAAAACTTCTTGAATCTGGTGGTTACATATTCACCACTATTGTCGGATCTGAGCTTCTTGATCTTCAAGCCTGTCTCATTTTCCACCATAGCTTTCCATATCTTGAAAGCTTCAAATACTTCTGACTTGTGTTTCAGAAAGTAAACCCATACCTTTCTGGAGTGATCATCGATAAAAGTCACGAAGTATTGCTTCCCACCAACGGATGGGACGGTCGTTGGACCCCAGACATCAGAGTGGATGAGCTCAAGCTTCTCCTTCTTTGGAGTTCTTCTACTTGTTTGAAAGCTGACTCTCTTCTGCTTTCCAAGTATACAACTTTCACACATGTCAATTTCTATTGACTGGAGGCCTGGTAATTTTCCTTTTTGAGTGAATGATCTTCATCCCTTTTTCACTCATATGCCCAAGTCTTTGGTGCCATAGATTGGGACTTTCATTTACTGCAACTGCAATCAGATGACATGCTCCTGTTGTCTTGTAAAGAGTACCACTCTTTTTGCCTCGAGCAATTGTCATCGCACCCTTTGAAATCTTCCAATCATCACCATGGAAGATTGTCGTGTAGCCTTCACTGGCTAGCTGGCCCACGGAGATTAAATTCTTCGTCAGGTCGGGAATATGTCTGACATTTTTCAATTCCCATACAGACCCGTTCAACTTTATTTTGATTGCACCTTTCCCTACAACCTCACATGATTGCTCATTACCAAGGTAACCTTTACCAAGGTTACCAGAAACATAATTTTCAAGTAGTTCCTTCTGTGAGGTAGCATGAAAGGATGCTCCAGAGTCTAACACCCAAGACTCATCCTTGTTCTCTAAAGAACATATCAGCATATCTCCTCCTGAGGATGAGGCAACATTTGCTTCTTCTTTTGCCTCCTGACCCTTCGGTGCACTCTTGCACTGATTTCTGTAGTGTCCGGTCTTCCCACAATTCCAGCACTCGATCGACTTCGAGGTTTGGGAATTACGATGATTTCTGAACTTGGATCTTCTTCCTTTTGATTTATTGTGCCTGCTTTCTTTGGTTGAACTTCTTCCTCTTGACTCTGTATGCAATACAGAAGAGGTCGATGGTTCACCCGACTCTCTCCGCCGGATCTCTTCACTGAGAACCAAATTTTGGACATCATCAAATCTCAACTTATTGCTTCCCGATGAGCTACTCACAGTCGTGACTGTAGCATTCCAACTTTCTGGTAGGGAAGACAAAAGTATTAAAGCCCGTACTTCATCATCGAACTCGATCTCAACTGAACTCAACTGGGTTGTGACGGTGTTGAGCTCATTGAGATGATGTGCCACCGAAGCACCTTCGGTCATCCGAAGGTTGAACAATCGCCTCATCAAATGAACTTTATTTGAGGTCGATGGTTTCTCGTACATGTTGGAAAGAGCCTTCATGAGGCCTGCTGTCGTCTTTTCTATTGCAATGTTAAAAGCAACATTACGGGATAACGTCAGCCGGATGGCTCCAAGAGCTTGTCTTTCAAGGAGACTCCATTCTTCCTCCTTCATGTCCTCTGGCTTCTTTTCTGTGAGTGGTTGATACATATTCTTCTGGCACAGATAATCCTCGATCTGCATCTTCCAAAAGCCAAAGTCCGCACCATCAAACTTTTCGATTTTCATTTTTCCTTCGTCTGCAGCCATCACTTCGACTCTGATCTGACTTCTCTGCCGGATCGTTTTTTGTATTTTTTGTGAACTACCGTGTTTTAAAACACGTCGGTAGATAAATTTGTAGTGCCGACAAAATTGGTACTATTCACGTTTTTCAACGGAATAGTAACACCACACAAAAATACAGAATTAACAATCTGGCTCTGATACCAGTTGTTGGGAAAAATACGCTGAATTTTCCATGAAGTCGGATCTATAAAAGTGAAATAAAAAATAAAAATTGGACACACCAAGAGTTCGGCCAATAATGCCTACGTCTCCGGACTACTGCAGATATTTTATTAGAAAGAAAAAATACACTCGTGTTTACAACACTCTCAAACTCACTCACAACTCACAACTCAAATACACACAGAAGCTAAATTATTGCTTCTTGCTCACACCCTTTTTCTATCTTTTCTTTCTCTCTCTTGGTGTTGTATCTATTCTTTTTCGTTGTGGTGTTTTTGATGTGTATCAGAACCCCTTTATTTATAGAAGGGAATTGCAACATTTTTCTACAAAGGTGTACTCCATAATTTTTTAAAAAATGAGCACGAGGGCTGCTGCTGCATTCTTTTTTCTTCCTTTTGCTGCTGTGAGGAAAGTGGCTTGCAGCTCCTTTTTGACTCAACAATGATGAGATGAGAATATGAGATGCTGATGCTTATTGATCAAAATGCAATTTATTTAGTTTTACTAGACAAAGTCAATACTAAATTTAAAAAATGATTTAGAGCTATATGTCTTTTGTCTTCATATCACAATAGACTAACTGAAACAAAATATATGGCAAAAGAAATTATCATAAAACTTCAAAATAATTCTTTGGGTCACTACATACATGAAGTAATGATATAACTAAAATCCTTTGAAATTAGCTACATCAACATATAACTAATGAACATATGAAACTAAATTCCTTTGTTGACTTTAAAAACGTGGAAACGGGTTCAACATCCCCATAAGTATGCAGTCACAAACAAAAGCTTTTGACATTCACATAAGCAACTTTTCAACTATGCAACTGTTCATATCAGCATACTCCTTTTCCACTATTTCTGCTACTTACAAGCCCAAAAAGAATAAGTAAATTATTCTACTAACATGCAGAGCCACACTGCATTTAGTTCGTTCATGCTAATACAAAACTAGTAACCATATAACTGTTGATAACTTTCCACCAAGACAGTAGTGAACACACGAATTACAAAAGAACAGAGAACTGATAATCTACCACAACAAATAATAAAAATGTACTAACACACCATTCATAGAAACAAAACTTGCATGAGACTTAAATACGGCATTGGATCATTAAACAAATCACAGAAAAATGTACTAAAACACTAATTAGCTTAATTTGCAAGTCCACCCTACATTAAGCTAAAAATAAACAATAAATGATTCACTCCTTGTCTGAATCTGTCTCTCTAGTAGTGCGTGATTCTCCGACAAAAGATTCTGCCAATGGTTTATTTACCTACATGGAAACACCAATGTAAAAATTATAACCGAAGACAAATGGAAGAACGACTAAACAACATAAGACATTAAAGTAAATAATGGACTTACTACATTTTCTCAAAAAAGACCACCAGTTTCCCATTCGTTTAGTATCGCATTTGACACACTTCAATCATTTTCTGTACAATTTCTGGAAGCTTGGAAATATCTATGCTCATAATACGAAGTTTCTCTTCTCCCTTTTGAGCTTTCTTCTCAAGTTGCTCTTTTTGATGCAATTCTTTTTCCTTGGTCTTCTTTCTTTTGAGCTCTTCGCGGAGTTCTTGGTCTTTTAGTTTTTTTCAGCAATAGCATTAACTTCCATCTTTTGATTCGCTATGTGCTGCTTAAATTCAAATTATTTTTTGCTACTCTTCTTTTTAAACTCAATTTCTTTCTCAAAAGTGGACCGCAAACCTTTTATAGCATCTACCGCACCATCATCTTCATTGGTTTTTCTTTTACTCTCCTTAGATGCTTTTCTTTCTTGGGGATGCACAATGCCATTAGTCTTGCTAATCCCATTAATATTGTCCACATGATGACTATCATCTGGGATAATATATATTAATGATGTGCCCTTGCATGTGNTTTTTTTTTTTTTTTTTTTGTCATATTATTCATGCACCACTACATATTTGTTCTCAATGTCTCCCAACAATGTTCAAATTGGAATTCTTTTTTGCCAGTGCACTCTTTATACATACGAATTGCTTCTCGCTTTTGAAATGCATTGTTAGAATCACACGTTAGGAATGATAAAGAGTAAACAGAAAATAAAACAAAACAAAAAAAATAATTAAATAAAATCTATACTTAATTGTAATGACATGAAGTGTAGAAACTAACCATATCATCCAAGTTAGTACCACTTTTTGGAAGTCTATCTAACTCTTTTTAGAATGAATTGAACTTGGTAGCAGCCTGATTAATCTTTTTCCAACGTTGCTGCAAGCTCACGGCGTTCACTTCTCTTTACACTCAGCTCCCATATTTTCTTTTCAAACAGGAAAAACACGTTTCCATAATACATCATTTTTTTTTGTTATTGCCAACATTTACATCAACTGAAATATAAAGTCAGGCCTTCGTCAATGCAATATCTTCATTTTTACTCCAACTCTTATTGAATTTGTCTTTTTCAAGAGTTTGAGAGCTAATGAAGTCGTTGTCTTTCGTCTTAGCCTTTTTTTTTTTCTTTCTTTGCGCATGAGCATTTTGTGCAAGGTAGATATGTGTCGGTTGGAAAGGGTACATGGACGCATTTAGTAATTGTTGATATGATAAACTCACTCCATTTTTTTGGCTGGCTGGAGGAGATGTAGATGCATCTTTTTGGATTGTATGCAAAGTTCGGTTGAAACACTTGAGTAAGATAAGCAAATGGATTGATCATTCCCGCGAGACCCTGTGGTGTACCATATATACTTTCCATCTCACTCGTTGTTTTAACTTCATTCATTTCTGTAGCATTTTCAATTTGAGACATGCCCAGGATATTCTCATCTTGAGAATTCATTATCCAATGGATGTAAAAGTAATACAAGTAGGGTGAAGTTTGAAAGAGTTGAATTTCACGTGATACTGAAACTGAAATGTCATTCACAGAACATGATTCTTTATGTGCTCACCATTATAAGATGCTTAACAAACAAGAATATAAACTATCAAAATAAATTTTACACACCTAAGTTGTTAGCCAAATTTGTTCACCCATTAACAAAGACAAACAAAACTCACTGCATACACATCACACACACACAAACACACCTGTCACATGAATATATTGTTTATTCTTCATCTTAAATAAAAACAATACACTATGTTTCCCAATTTTTAGGACATTTTGAGGACTGCAAAAGATACAAGATTAGCCAGATGAGGTAGGTTGTAGACAAACTAAAATAACACACACAAAAGTGGGTATACCGGAGCATAATATTGATTGCCATATCAAATCATCATTTATATTTCTATTCTGTAATTAGGTACCTAGTGTATGTGTTCTATGATCTTTATTTTTCACTTAAATGTTGCATTCTAAGCTCTATATCTCCTAAATCTTCTTCTATTAGTGTTTATATATACCACAAGTTTCATACAAAGTAGACTAAACGGTGTCCAGGATTTGCTACTATCTTTTTTATATTCAGTTTAATTACACAAAAGGTGAAGCTATTTTCAAAATTACTATAAACACTATAATTTCTCTTTCTTTTACTTGTTTGCAAATTCGTATATAAAAAAACACATATAAAAAAGATATTAGTAATTGAGGAACCTTTTGCTTTGTACACCATTGGTTATCATTATCTTTATGTTTCATGTCTTCAAATGAAGAACAAAATATCAAAATATAAAAAGAAAAAAAGAAAAAAATTGGATATGAATGATCTCTCCATTTTTCACGTCCCGTCTGTTGAGCTATATTTTTTGGCAAATTATTTAGCAGAACTAACTATAATAGCATGATATACGTCTTATAAATCATGAATGGTTGGAAACAAATCTAATAAAACACCATGAAAGTTGGTTAACGGAAGGCCTAAATCAAACAAAAAATGAGCAGATTTCATTGCGGTGAACTTTTAGCACAGGAAAAACAATGAAACATAAAGATTTGTACATTCGGCTGTAATAATAGATATTTGGGTGGGGGACATGCAATAATAAATATTTAGAAAAAAAAACTTGGGATTATGTTGATCTTCTCAAATTAAAATTTATATCTGCCCAAAGAAGTCGCCAACACAAAGAGGTTTGAGCAAAAGAAAGAGGTCTGATACCCGCCAACATTTTTCACGATCTTCTTTTTTATTTAAAAAAATTATAAATAATTGTTGAAGGTTTGTATTTGTGTTATCTATCGTTCTAAAAAAAAAAATTATATTTGGGTTTAAAATAGCTCCAAAAGTGAATTTAATATTGTTTTTATTGCTACATAAATTGGATTGGAGCATAATTTTTATATATATAAATTAAATATAACTCTTATATGGCATATGATATTTCTTTAAAAAACTCAATGCGTGGTGCTCCTAGTTAGACCGAGGACGACCGTTTTTGTCCAATTCAAATCAGTGGTGCAAACGTTCTAGACTGNAACGAACGGTTCAGATGAACTGGAACCTTCAAGAACCAAACTGATCCCTTGATTTTTTATTTTTTTTTTTTATTTTTTTTCTTCTCATATTTTCCCTCACTCTCCCCTACTAAAAACCTAATCCATTTCAACAACCAAATCTGCTATGCTCTCTCAGTAAACTCCTTCGTCCTTTGCCTGCAATTCAAAGCCTGCCCAGCAACTCAATTTCTATTCTTCATCCATTATCTGGTGAGTTTGTTTTGTTATTTGTGTTATACTTGTATCGCATATGGATTTGGATATCTGCTCCTGCTTCTGAAGTTATATTTCTTACTCAATTTTGTATAACCGTTTCAGGGTTGTGAATTGTATCTGTGGTTGTTTTATTTAACTGCTGCGTTTTTTATATGGTGAACTTGAGGCCTGCCGGTATTGTATAACATTTTCTTAAGAAAGGCGAAATTTTAGTTAATCTTTCAGCTGGAACGATTGAGTCTTGATGAAATCAATTGAAAACAAATGAAATCTTTGTATTCTTGTGTAACAAGCCTTTCTTTCAACTGAGAATCCAATTATTTCCCAAAAGTTGACTGTTTAGACTTTAGATTATTGAGGTACGGTTTGAATTAGTATAAAGTAGTTCATAGTGTATGCTGTTGAGTGGCCGATATATTCCTGAGCTGCATTCATATTGGGAGCACTCTCCAAGAGTAAGTTTCAATGTACTTGGTTTCAATAACTCTAACCATGGATATTTGGGAGTACTGATAAAGGATACAGGCAGTTCTATCAGGAAAAAAAAAAAAAATGAATGTTGTTGTCTGTGAAATTTGGTTGCCTGTTGTGCTCAATTTTAAGTAGTCTTATGATCCTGTGGTAATAACTATTTAAATATGTTTGTTGGTTGCTGATATCAGGTTTAAGGAGTAAATGGCGTCAACTTTTGCCGGCATGTCTGCAGTTAGTTCTTTGGCTGCTTCTGGTTGCAGAATCACAGATAATAAAGCTGCAGCTTCATCAAACAAATTGTCTTCCCTTGCTTCAATATCTTCTAGCTCACTTGGGAGGAGAAAGAATGTTGATTTAAGAAAAACACGTCCCTTTCAAATAACAGCAGCTGCAAAAGACTTGTATTTCAACAAGGATGGCTCGGCGATGAAGAAACTCCAGGTGAGCAACTGAATTATATGATTTTTCTAGTAAAAAGTGTTT